>CAXITY010000023.1:0-348553 GCA_964034905.1 Itoplectis maculator
TTTTGTGCAAATGCATCGTTTTGCATCGTCAAAACTCGTTTTGCACCGATGCCGCGAGCGAAAACGCGTCACTCAGCCAAATCGAGCAATCGCGTTTTGCGAGCGCTGCACGCATGTAAACTCGGTCTCCGAATGTCAAAAGCCTTAATTTTGTTTAAATGCATCGTTTTGCATCGTCAAAACTTGTTTGGCAATGATGCCGCTAGCGAAAATGCGTCATTCAGCCAAATCAAGCTATCGCGTTCTGCGCGCGTGGCACTCATGTAAAATCGGTCGCCGAGTACCAAAAACCTTTATTTTGTGGAAATGCATCGTTTTACATCGTTAAAACTCGTTTGGCACCGATGCCGCGAGCGAAAAAGCGTCAAACAGCCAAATCAAGCCATCTCGTTTTGCGAGCGCTGCACCCATGTTAACTCGATCTCCGAATGTCAAAACCCTTAATTTTGTTTAATTGCATCGTTTTGCATCGTCAAAACTCATTTGGCACCGATGCCGCGAGCGAAAAAGCGTCACTCAGCCAAATCGATCCATCGCGCTTTGCGAGCGCTGCACGCATGTAAACTCGGTCTCCGAATGTCAAAAGCCTTAATTTTGTTTAAATGCATCGTTTTGCATCGTCAAAACTCGTTTGGCAATGATGCCGCTAACGAAAATGCGTCAATCAGCCAAATCAAGCTGTCGCGTTCTGCGCGCGTGGCACTCATGTAAACTCGGTCGCCGAGTATCAAAAACCTGTATTTTGTGCAAATGCATCGTTTTACATCGTTAAAACTCGTTTGGCACCGATGCCGCGAGCGAAAAAGCGTCACTCAGCCAAATCGAGCCATTGCGTTTTGCGAGCGCTGCACGCATGTAAACTCGGTCTCCGAATGACAAAAACCATAATTTCGTGCAAATGCATCGTTTTACATTTTCAAAATTCGTTTGGCAACGAAGCTGCGAGCGAAAATGCGTCAATCAGCCAAATTGAGCCGTCACGTTTTGCGAGCGCTGCACGCGTGTAAACTCGGTCTCCGAATGACAAAAACCTTAATTTTGTGCAAATGCATCGTTTTGCATCGTCAAAACTCGTTTTGCCCAGATGCCGCGAGCGAAAAAGCGTCACTCAGCCAAATCGAGCCATCGCGTTTTGCGAGCGCTGCACGCATGTAAACTCGGTCTCCGAAGGTCAAAAGCCTTAATTTTGTTTAAATGCATCGTTTTGCATCGTCAAAACTCGTTTGGCAATGATGCCGCTAGCGAAAATGCGTCAATCAGTCAAATGAAGCTATCGCGTTCTGCGCGCGTGGCACTCATGTAATCTCGGCCACCGAGTATCAAAAACCTTTATGTTGTGCCAATGCATCGTTTTACATCGTTGAAACTCGTTTGGCACCGATGCCGCGAGCGAAAAAGCGTAAAACAGCCAAATCAAGCCATCGCGTTCTGCGCGCGTGGCACTCATGTAAACTCGGTCGCCGAGTATCAAAAACCTGTATTTTGTGCAAATGCATCGTTTTACATCATTAAAACTCGTTTGGCACCGATGCCGCGAGCGAAAAAGCGTCAGTCAGCAAAATCGAGCCATCGCGTTTTGCGAGCGCTGCACGCATGTAAACTCGGTCTCCGAATGACAAAAACCTTAATTTTGTGCAAATGCATCGTTTTAAATCTTCAAAATTCGTTTGGCAACTATGCCGCGAGCGAAAATGCGTCAATCAGCCAAATTGAGCCGTCACGTTTTGCGAGCGCTGCACGCGTGTAAACTCGGTCTCCGAAAGACAAAAAGCTTAATTTTGTGCAAATGCATCGTTTTGCATCGTCAAAACTCGTTTTGCACCGATGCCGCGAGCGAAAAAGCGTCACTCAGCCAAATCGAGCAATCGCGTTTTGCGAGCGCTGCACGCATGTAAACTCGGTCTCCGAATGACAAAAACCATAATTTCGTGCAAATGCATCGTTTTACATTTTCAAAATTCGTTTGGCAACGAAGCTGCGAGCGAAAATGCGTCAATCAGCCAAATTGAGCCGTCACGTTTTGCGAGCGCTGCACGCGTGTAAACTCGGTCTCCGAATGACAAAAACCTTAATTTTGTGCAAACGCATCGTTTTGCATCGTCAAAACTCGTTTTGCACCGATGCCGCGAGCGAAAAAGCGTCACTCAGCCAAATCGAGCCATCGCGTTTTGCGAGGGCTGCACGCATGTAAACTCGGTCTCCGAATGTCAAAAGCCTTAGATTTGTTTAAATACATCGTTTTGCATCGTCAAAACTCGTTTGGCAATGATGCCGCTAGCGAAAATTTGTCAATCAGCCAAATCAAGCTATCGCGTTCTGCGCGCGTTGCACTCATGTAAACTCGGTCGCCGAGTACCAAAAACCTTTATTTTGTGCAAATGCATCGTTTTACATCGTTAAAACTCGTTTGGCACCGATGCCGCGAGCGAAAAAGCGTCAAACAACCAAATCAAGCCATCGCGTTCTGCGCGCGTGGCACTCATGTAAACTCGGTCGCCGAGTATCAAAAACCTGTATTTTGTGCAAATGCATCGTTTTACATCGTTAAAACTCGTTTGGCACCGATGCCGCGAGCGAAAAAGCGTCAGTCAGCCAAATCGAGCTATCGCGTTTTGCGAGCGCTGCACGCATGTGAACTCGGTCTCCGAATGACAAAAACATTAATTTTGTGCAAATGCATCGTTTTGCATCGTCAAAACTCGTTTTGCGATGCCGCGAGCGAAAAAGCGTCACTCAGCCAAATCGAGCCATCGCGTTTTGCGAGCGCTGCACGCATGTAAACTCGGTCTCCGAATGTCAAAAGCCTTAATTTTGTTTAAATGCATCGTTTTGCATCGTCAAAACTCGTTTGGCAATGATGCCGCTAGCGAAAATGCGTCAATCAGCCAAATCAAGCTATCGCGTTCTGCGCGCGTGGCACTCATGTAAACTCGGTCGCCGAGTATCAAAAACCTGTATTTTGCGCAAATGCATCGTTTTACATCGTTAAAACTCGTTTGGCACCGATGCCGCGAGCGAAAAAGCGTCAATCAGCCAAATTGAGCCATCCCGTTTTGCGAGCGCTGCACGCATGTAAACTCGGTCTCCGAATGACAAAAACCTCAATTTTGTGCAAATGCATCGTTTTACATCTTCAAAATTCGTTTGGCAACGATGCCGCGAGCGAAAATGCGTCAATCAGCCAAATTGAGCCGTCACGTTTTGCGAGCGCTGCACGCGTGTAAACTCGGTCTCCGAATGATAAAAAGCTTAATTTTGTGCAAATGCATCGTTTTGCATCGTCAAAACTCGTTTTGCACCGATGCCGCGAGCGAAAAAGCGTCACTCAGCCAAATCGAGCCATCGCGTTTTGCGAGCGCTGCACGCATGTAAACTCGGTCTCCGAATGTCAAAAGCCTTAATTTTGTTTAAATGCATCGTTTTGCATCGTCAAAACTCGTTTGGCAATGATGCCGCGAGCGAAAATGCGTCAATCAGCCAAATTGAGCCATCCCGTTTTGCAAAAGCTGCACGCGTGTAAACTCGGTCTCCGAATGACAAAAACCTTAATTTTGTGCAAATGCATCGTTTTGCATCGTCAAAACTCGTTTGGCAACGATGCCGCGAACGAAAAAGCGTCACTCAGCCAAATCGAGCCATCGCGTTTTGCGAGCGCTGCACGCATGTAAACTCGGTCTCCGAATGTCAAAAGCCTTAATTTTGTTTAAATGCATCGTTTTGCATCGTCAAAACTCGTTTGGCAATGATGCCGCCAGCGAAAATGCGTCAATCAGCCAAATCAAGCTATCGCGTTCTGCGCGCGTGGCACTCATGTAAACTCGGTCGCCGAGTATCAAAAACCTGTATTTTGTGCAAATGCATCGTTTTACATCGTTAAAACTCGTTTGGCACCGATGCTGCGAGCGAAAAGGCGTCAATCAGCCAAATCGAGCCATTGCGTTTTGCGAGCGCTGCACGCATGTAAACTCGGTCTCCGAATGACAAAAACCTTAATTTTGTGAAAATGCATCGTTTTACATCTTCAAAATTCGTTTGGCAACGATGCCGCGAGCGAAAATGCGTCAATCAGCCAAATTGAGCCGTCACTTTTGCGAGCGCTGCACGCGTGTAAACTCGGTCTCCGAATGACAAAAAGCTCAATTTTGTGCAAATGCATTGTTTTGCATCGTCAAAACTCGTTTGGCAACGATGCCGCGAGCGAAAATGCGTCAATCAGCCAAATTGAGCCATCACGTTTTGCAAGCGCTGCACGCGTGTAAACTCGGTCTCCGAATGACAAAAACCTTAATTTTGTGCAAATGCATCGTTTTGCATCGTCAAAACTCGTTTGGCACCGAAGCCGCGAGCGAAAAAGCGTCACTCAGCCAAATCGAGCCATCGCGTTTTGCGAGCGCTGCACGCATGTAAACTCGGTCTCCGAATGACAAAAACCTTAATTTTGTGCAAATGCATCGTTTTGCATCGTCAAAACTCGTTTGGCACCGATGCCGCGAGCGAAAAAGCGTCAAACAGTCAAATCAAGCCATCGCGTTCTGCGCGCGTGGCACTCATGTAAACTCGGTCGCCGAGTATCAAAAACCTGTATTTTGTGCAAATGCATCGTTTTACATCGTTAAAACTCGTTTGGCACCGATGCCGCGAGCGAAAAAGCGTCAGTCAGCCAAATCGAGCCATCGCGTTTCGCGAGCGCTGCACGCATGTAAACTCGGTTTCCGAATGACAAAAACCTTAATTTTGTGCAAATGCATCGTTTTACATCTTCAAAATTCGTTTGGCAACGATGCCGCGAGCGAAAATGCGTCAATCAGCCAAATTGAGCCGTCACGTTTTGCGAGCGCTGCACGCGTGTAAACTCGGTCTCCGAATGACAAAAACCTTAATTTTGTGCAAATGCATCGTTTTGCATCGTCAAAACTCGTTTGGCACCGATGCCGCGAACGAAAAAGCGTCACTCAGCCAAATCGAGCCATCGCGTTTTGCGAGCGCTGCACGCATGTAAACTCGGTCTCCGAATGTCAAAAGCCTTAATTTTGTTTAAATGCATCGTTTTGCATCGTCAAAACTCGTTTGGCAATGATGCCGCCAGCGAAAATGCGTCAATCAGCCAAATCAAGCTATCGCGTTCTGCGCGCGTGGCACTCATGTAAACTCGGTCGCCGAGTATCAAAAACCTGTATTTTGTGCAAAAGCATCGTTTTACATCGTTAAAACTCGTTTGGCACCGATGCCGCGAGCGAAAAAGCGTCAATCAGCCAAATCGAGCCATTGCGTTTTGCGAGCGCTGCACGCATGTAAACTCGGTCTCCGAATGTCAAAAGCCTTAATTTTGTTTAAATGCATCATTTTGCATCGTCAAAACTCGTTTGGCAATGATGCCGCTAGCGAAAATGCGTCAATCAGCCAAATCAAGCTATCGCGTTCTGCGCGCGTGGCACTCATGTAAACTCGGTCGCCGAGTATCAAAAACCTGTATTTTGTGCAAATGCATCGTTTTACATCGTTAAAACTCGTTTGGCAACGATGCCGCGAGCGAAAATGCGTCAATCAGCCAAATTGAGCCGTCACGTTTTGCGAGCGCTGCACGCATGTAAACTCGGTCTCCGAATGACAAAAACCTTAATTTTGTGCAAACGCATCGTTTTGCATCGTCAAAACTCGTTTTGCACCGATGCCGCGAGCGAAAAAGCGTCACTCAGCCAAATCGAGCCATCGCGTTTTGCGAGGGCTGCACGCATGTAAACTCGGTCTCCGAATGTCAAAAGCCTTAGATTTGTTTAAATGCATCGTTTTGCATCGTCAAAACTCGTTTGGCAATGATGCCGCTAGCGAAAATGCGTCAATCAGCCAAATCAAGCTATCGCGTTCTGCGCGCGTTGCACTCATGTAAACTCGGTCGCCGAGTACCAAAAACCTTTATTTTGTGCAAATGCATCGTTTTACATCGTTAAAACTCGTTTGGCACCGATGCCGCGAACGAAAAAGCGTCAAACAGCCAAATCAAGCCATCGCGTTCTGCGCGCGTGGCACTCATGTAAACTCGGTCGCCGAGTATCAAAAACCTGTATTTTGTGCAAATGCATCGTTTTACATCGTTAAAACTCGTTTGGCACCGATGCCGCGAGCGAAAGAGCGTCAGTCAGCCAAATCGAGCCACCGCGTTTTGCGAGCGCTGCACGCATGTAAACTCGGTCTCCGAATGACAAAAACCTTAATTTTGTGCAAATGTATCGTTTTACATCTTCAAAATTCGTTTGGCAACGATGCCGCGAGCGAAAATGCGTCAATCAGCCAAATCAAGCTATCGCGTTCTGCGCGCGTGGCACTCATGTAAACTCGGTCGCCGAGTATCAAAAACCTGTATTTTGTGCAAATGCATCGTTTTACATCGTTAAAACTCGTTTGGCACCGATGCCGCGAGCGAAAAAGCGTCAATCAGCCAAATCGAGCCATTGCGTTTTGCGAGCGCTGCACGCATGTAAACTCGGTCTCCGAATGACAAAAACCCTAATTTTGTGCAAATGCATCGTTTTACATCTTCAAAATTCGTTTGGCAACGATGCCGCGAGCGAAAATGCGTCAATCAGCCAAATTGAGCCATCACGTTTTGCAAGCGCTGCACGCGTGTAAACTCGGTCTCCGAATGACAAAAACCTTAATTTTGTGCAAATGCATCGTTTTGCATCGTCAAAACTCGTTTGGCACCGATGCCGCGAACGAAAAAGCGTCACTCAGCCAAATCGAGCCATCGCGTTTTGCGAGCGCTGCACGCATGTAAACTCGGTCTCCGAATGTCAAAAGCCTTAATTTTGTTTAAATGCATCGTTTTGCATCGTCAAAACTCGTTTGGCAATGATGCCGCTAGCGAAAATGCGTCAATCAGCCAAATCAAGCTATCGCGTTCTGCGCGCGTGGCACTCATGTAAACTCGGTCGCCGAGTATCAAAAACCTGTATTTTGTGCAAATGCATCGTTTTACATCGTTAAAACTCGTTTGGCACCGATGCCGCGAGCGAAAAAGCGTCAGTCAGCAAAATCGAGCCATCGCGTTTTGCGAGCGCTGCACGCATGTAAACTCGGTCTCCGAATGACAAAAACCTTAATTTTGTGCAAATGCATCGTTTTACATCTTCAAAATTCGTTTGGCAACGATGCCGCGAGCGAAAATGCGTCAATCAGCCAAATTGAGCCGTCACGTTTTGCGAGCGCTGCACGCGTGTAAACTCGGTCTCCGAATGACAAAAAGCTTAATTTTGTGCAAATGCATCGTTTTGCATCGTCAAAACTCGTTTTGCACCGATGCCGCGAGCGAAAACGCGTCACTCAGCCAAATCGAGCAATCGCGTTTTGCGAGCGCTGCACGCATGTAAACTCGGTCTCCGAATGTCAAAAGCCTTAATTTTGTTTAAATGCATCGTTTTGCATCGTCAAAACTTGTTTGGCAATGATGCCGCTAGCGAAAATGCGTCATTCAGCCAAATCAAGCTATCGCGTTCTGCGCGCGTGGCACTCATGTAAAATCGGTCGCCGAGTACCAAAAACCTTTATTTTGTGGAAATGCATCGTTTTACATCGTTAAAACTCGTTTGGCACCGATGCCGCGAGCGAAAAAGCGTCAAACAGCCAAATCAAGCCATCTCGTTTTGCGAGCGCTGCACCCATGTTAACTCGATCTCCGAATGTCAAAACCCTTAATTTTGTTTAATTGCATCGTTTTGCATCGTCAAAACTCATTTGGCACCGATGCCGCGAGCGAAAAAGCGTCACTCAGCCAAATCGATCCATCGCGCTTTGCGAGCGCTGCACGCATGTAAACTCGGTCTCCGAATGTCAAAAGCCTTAATTTTGTTTAAATGCATCGTTTTGCATCGTCAAAACTCGTTTGGCAATGATGCCGCTAACGAAAATGCGTCAATCAGCCAAATCAAGCTGTCGCGTTCTGCGCGCGTGGCACTCATGTAAACTCGGTCGCCGAGTATCAAAAACCTGTATTTTGTGCAAATGCATCGTTTTACATCGTTAAAACTCGTTTGGCACCGATGCAGCGAGCGAAAAAGCGTCACTCAGCCAAATCGAGCCATTGCGTTTTGCGAGCGCTGCACGCATGTAAACTCGGTCTCCGAATGACAAAAACCATAATTTCGTGCAAATGCATCGTTTTACATTTTCAAAATTCGTTTGGCAACGAAGCTGCGAGCGAAAATGCGTCAATCAGCCAAATTGAGCCGTCACGTTTTGCGAGCGCTGCACGCGTGTAAACTCGGTCTCCGAATGACAAAAACCTTAATTTTGTGCAAATGCATCGTTTTGCATCGTCAAAACTCGTTTTGCCCCGATGCCGCGAGCGAAAAAGCGTCACTCAGCCAAATCGAGCCATCGCGTTTTGCGAGCGCTGCACGCATGTAAACTCGGTCTCCGAAGGTCAAAAGCCTTAATTTTGTTTAAATGCATCGTTTTGCATCGTCAAAACTCGTTTGGCAATGATGCCGCTAGCGAAAATGCGTCAATCAGTCAAATGAAGCTATCGCGTTCTGCGCGCGTGGCACTCATGTAATCTCGGTCACCGAGTATCAAAAACCTTTATGTTGTGCCAATGCATCGTTTTACATCGTTGAAACTCGTTTGGCACCGATGCCGCGAGCGAAAAAGCGTAAAACAGCCAAATCAAGCCATCGCGTTCTGCGCGCGTGGCACTCATGTAAACTCGGTCGCCGAGTATCAAAAACCTGTATTTTGTGCAAATGCATCGTTTTACATCATTAAAACTCGTTTGGCACCGATGCCGCGAGCGAAAAAGCGTCAGTCAGCAAAATCGAGCCATCGCGTTTTGCGAGCGCTGCACGCATGTAAACTCGGTCTCCGAATGACAAAAACCTTAATTTTGTGCAAATGCATCGTTTTACATCTTCAAAATTCGTTTGGCAACGATGCCGCGAGCGAAAATGCGTCAATCAGCCAAATTGAGCCGTCACGTTTTGCGAGCGCTGCACGCGTGTAAACTCGGTCTCCGAAAGACAAAAAGCTTAATTTTGTGCAAATGCATCGTTTTGCATCGTCAAAACTCGTTTTGCACCGATGCCGCGAGCGAAAAAGCGTCACTCAGCCAAATCGAGCAATCGCGTTTTGCGAGCGCTGCACGCATGTAAACTCGGTCTCCGAATGTCAAAAGCCTTAATTTTGTTTAAATGCATCGTTTTGCATCGTCAAAACTTGTTTGGCAATGATGCCGCTAGCGAAAATGCGTCATTCAGCCAAATCAAGCTATCGCGTTCTGCGCGCGTGGCACTCATGTAAACTCGGTCGCCGAGTATCAAAAACCTGTATTTTGTGCAAATGCATCGTTTTACATCGTTAAAACTCGTTTGGCACCGATGCCGCGAGCGAAAAAGCGTCAGTCAGCAAAATCGAGCCATCGCGTTTTGCGAGCGCTGCACGCATGTAAACTCGGTCTCCGAATGACAAAAACCTTAATTTTGTGCAAATGCATCGTTTTGCATCGTCAAAACTCGTTTTGCACCGATGCCGCGAGCGAAAACGCGTCACTCAGCCAAATCGAGCAATCGCGTTTTGCGAGCGCTGCACGCATGTAAACTCGGTCTCCGAATGTCAAAAGCCTTAATTTTGTTTAAATGCATCGTTTTGCATCGTCAAAACTTGTTTGGCAATGATGCCGCTAGCGAAAATGCGTCATTCAGCCAAATCAAGCCATCGCGTTCTGCGCGCGTGGCACTCATGTAAAATCGGTCGCCGAGTACCAAAAACCTTTATTTTGTGGAAATGCATCGTTTTACATCGTTAAAACTCGTTTGGCACCGATGCCGCGAGCGAAAAAGCGTCAAACAGCCAAATCAAGCCATCTCGTTTTGCGAGCGCTGCACCCATGTTAACTCGATCTCCGAATGTCAAAACCCTTAATTTTGTTTAATTGCATCGTTTTGCATCGTCAAAACTCATTTGGCACCGATGCCGCGAGCGAAAAAGCGTCACTCAGCCAAATCGATCCATCGCGCTTTGCGAGCGCTGCACGCATGTAAACTCGGTCTCCGAATGTCAAAAGCCTTAATTTTGTTTAAATGCATCGTTTTGCATCGTCAAAACTCGTTTGGCAATGATGCCGCTAACGAAAATGCGTCAATCAGCCAAATCAAGCTGTCGCGTTCTGCGCGCGTGGCACTCATGTAAACTCGGTCGCCGAGTATCAAAAACCTGTATTTTGTGCAAATGCATCGTTTTACATCGTTAAAACTCGTTTGGCACCGATGCCGCGAGCGAAAAAGCGTCACTCAGCCAAATCGAGCCATTGCGTTTTGCGAGCGCTGCACGCATGTAAACTCGGTCTCCGAATGACAAAAACCATAATTTCGTGCAAATGCATCGTTTTACATCTTCAAAATTCGTTTGGCAACGAAGCCGCGAGCGAAAATGCGTCAATCAGCCAAATTGAGCCGTCACGTTTTGCGAGCGCTGCACGCGTGTAAACTCGGTCTCCGAATGACAAAAACCTTAATTTTGTGCAAATGCATCGTTTTGCATCGTCAAAACTCGTTTTGCCCCGATGCCGCGAGCGAAAAAGCGTCACTCAGCCAAATCGAGCCATCGCGTTTTGCGAGCGCTGCACGCATGTAAACTCGGTCTCCGAAGGTCAAAAGCCTTAATTTTGTTTAAATGCATCGTTTTGCGTCGTCAAAACTTGTTTGGCAATGATGCCGCTAGCGAAAATGCGTCATTCAGCCAAATCAAGCTGTCACGTTCTGCGCGCGTGGCACTCATGTAAACTCGGTCGCCGAGTACCAAGAATTTTAATTTTGTGCAAATGCATCGTTTTGCATCGTCAAAACTCGTTTGGCACCGATGCCGCGAGCGAAAAAGCGTCAAACAACCAAATCAAGCCATTGCGTTCTGCGCGTGTGGCACTCATGTAAACTCGGTCGCCGAGTATCAAAAACCTGTATTTTGTGCAAATGCATCGTTTTACATCGTTAAAACTCGTTTGGCACCGATGCCGCGAGCGAAAAAGCGTCAAACAACCAAATCAAGCCATTGCGTTCTGCGCGTGTGGCACTCATGTAAACTCGGTCGCCGAGTATCAAAAACCTGTATTTTGTGCAAATGCATCGTTTTACATCGTTAAAACTCGTTTGGCACCGATGCCGCGGGCGAAAAAGCGTCAGTCAGCCAAATCGAGCCATTGCGTTTTGCGAGAGCTGCACTCATGTAAACTCGGTCTTCGAATGACAAAAACCTTAATTTTGTGCAAATGCATCGTTTTACATCTTCAAAATTCGTTTGGCAACGATGCCGCGAGCGAAAATGCGTCAATCAGCCGAATTGAGCCGTCACGTTTTGCGAGCGCTGCACGCGTGTAAACTCGGTCTCCGAATGACAAAAAGCTTAATTTTGTGCAAATACATCGTTTTGCATCGTCAAAACTCGTTTGGCACCGAAGCCGCGAGCGAAAAAGCGTCACTCAGCCAAATCGAGCCATCGCGTTTTGCGAGCGCTGCACGCATGTAAACTCGGTCTCCGAATGTCAAAAGCCTTAATTTTGTTTAAATGCATCGTTTTGCATCGTTAAAACTCGTTTGGCAATGATGCCGCTAGCGAAAATGCGTCAATCAGCCAAATCAAGCTATCGCGTTCTGCGCGCGTGGCACCCATGTAAACTCGGTCGCCGAGTATCAAAAACCTGTATTTTGTGCAAATGCATCGTTTTACATTGTTAAAACTCGTTTGGCACCGATGCCGCGAGCGAAAAAGCGTCAAACAGCCAAATCAAGCCATCTCGTCTTGCGAGCGCTGCACCCATGTTAACTCGATCTCCGAATGTCAAAACCCTTAATTTTGTTTAATTGCATCGTTTTGCATCGTCAAAACTCGTTTGGCAACGATGCCGCGAGCGAAAATGCGTCTATCAGCCAAATTGAGCCATCCCGTTTTGCAAATGCTGCGCGCGTGTAAACTCGGTCTCCGAATGACAAAAACCTTAATTTTGTGAAAATGCATCGTTTTGCATCGTCAAAACTCATTTGGCACCGATGCCTTGAGCGAAAAAGCGTCACTCAGCCAAATCGAGCCATTGCGTTTTGCGAGCGCTGCACGCATGTAAACTCGGTCTCCGAATGACAAAAACCCTAATTTTGTGCAAATGCATCGTTTTACATCTTCAAAATTCGTTTGGCAACGATGCCGCGAGCGAAAATGCGTCAATGAGCCAAATTGAGCCATCACGTTTTGCAAGCGCTGCACGCGTGTAAACTCGGTCTCCGAATGACAAGAACCTTAATTTTGTGCAAATGCATCATTTTACATCTTCAAAATTCGTTTGGCAACGATGCCGCGAGCGAAAATGCGTCAATCAGCCAAATTGAGCCGTCACGTTTTGCGAGCGCTGCACGCGTGTAAACTCGGTCTTCGAATGACAAAAAGCTTAATTTTGTGCAAATGCATCGTTTTGCATCGTCAAAACTCGTTTTGCACCGATGCCGCGAGCGAAAAAGTTTTGCATCGTCAAAACTCGTTTGGCAATGATGCCGCTAGCGAAAATGCGTGAATCAGCCAAATCAAGCTATCACGTTCTGCGCGCGTGGCACTCATGTAAACTCGGTCGCCGAGTACCAAAAACCTTTATTTTGTGGAAATGCATCGTTTTACATCGTTAAAACTCGTTTGGCACCGACGCCGCGAGCGAAAAAGCGTCAAACAACCAAATCAAGCCATCGCGTTCTGCGCGCGTGGCACTCATGTAAACTCGGTCGCCGAGTATCAAAAACCTGTATTTTGTGCAAAAGCATCGTTTTACATCGTTAAAACTCGTTTGGCAACGATGCCGCGAGCGAAAATGCGTCAATCAGCCAAATCAAGCTGTCGCGTTCTGCGCGCGTGGCACTCATGTAAACTCGGTCGCCGAGTACCAAGAACCTTAATTTTGTGCAAATGCATCGTTTTGCATCGTCAAAACTCGTTTGGCACCAATGCCGCGAGCGAAAAAGCGTCAGTCAGCCAAATCGAGCCATCGCGTTTTGCGAGCGCTGCACGCATGTAAACTCGGTCTCCGAATGACAAAAACCTTAATTTTTTGCAAATGCATCGTTTTACATCTTCAAAATTCGTTTGGCAACGATGCCGCGAGCGAAAATGCGTCAATCAGCCAAATTGAGCCGTCACGTTTTGCGAGCGCTGCTCGCGTGTAAACTCGGTCTCCGAATGACAAAAACCTTAATTTTGTGCAAATGCATCGTTTTGCATCGTCAAAACTCGTTTTGCACCGATGCCGCGAGCGAAAAAGCGTCACTCAGCCAAATCGAGCCATCGCGTTTTGCGAGCTCTGCACGCATGTAAACTCGGTCTCCGAATGTCAAAAGCCTTAATTTTGTTTGAATGCATCGTTTTGCATCGTCAAAACTCATTTGGCAATGATGCCGCTTTCGAAAATGCGACAATCAGCCAAATGAAGCTATCGCGTTCTTCGCGCGTGGTACTGTTACGTCGGAAATGTCGGGGATTTTCATCCGTCGGCAGATCCACACGTTTTACACAGCTCAGTTGGGAGGTTTGTCGCTCTCCGGGCAAGGAAACCGAAGGTTTCCCTATCCTCGCACCTGGCGGACAAACACCGAGCTGCAACCCCGTTTTTGGGACTACTCTTTCGAGCAATATCCCGGGATAGGGGTATACGAGATTTCGGTCGACTTTGGATTGAGAATTCCGTGTATTGGGGAGTGAGAAAAATAAAGTAAAATTGTGACTTACCGTCTCTCGGCGATCCCACGTAGGTAGTTGGCTCTGGCACTTTAAATTAATTCGGGTGAGAAATAATGATTTAAATAGGGCTCTTTGATGGAAAACACACGTAACGGGTTGTTGGTTTAATCGACAATAAAACGATAGGTACAATGAAATCTCGTGTTACAAAATTGTGACAAACGGTGGTCGAAATGGACCGGAAATTGCGTAAAATGCAGCGGAATAATTCTAAAATCGTTTGAGAGGAAATCTGGGGAAAAATGAGAATCGACAAAGTGCCACGAAATAAAATATCTTAATAGAATCGACGGGCCGCGGGTCCGCGATGAATATTGAGATAGAAAAATGACTGAATTTCTGAAGTGTCTCTAATACCGATTGCAAGTGCCAAAGTGCCGAGTACAGGGTCGACAGTTTAATCCGGAATACGTGCGGGCGCCCGAAAACCGCCCCTTTTTATACTGCTCCGAGGCTCTTTGTCTCATCTCAGTCTCCAAAGAAATTAGTGGGGGTGATCTCGCTAGTACATTGACTTCGGCGATCGCCATCTTTGGTGGCGTTATAATTTTTCTTGACCACACACACGCATCAAAGCTCAAAAGCTCCTGTGATTCGGTCGCGAGGGTGATCCGCGACGTGTTAGCTTTTAATTCGTCCGATCGAACGGTCCATTGGCTAACGCAACCTATGAGGACCTCGCGAGAGGAGGTACGGCCTAATTCCCCCCCTTAAGTCTAAGACTCGTACGTGTACACACACACGCGTTCCCGAGCTCTTCTCCTCGGTGCCCCTCATCGATGGCGCATATGCAAGAAGGGGAGGGCGAGTACAGACTCCTCTAAGATTCGAGCTGTCCCTCGCGTAGTTATAATTATTCGTCTTTTCGGTGTTTAATTAACAATTAAAATAGTTTAGCGTCTCGGGTTCGTATTCTTCCCTTCGCGCCGAATGCGTGCATGTGTCGTAAATCTCCCTAGGATCGTTTTCATAGGTTCTTGGTTCGAATGTTTACATTTAAAATGATTTGTTTAACCCCAGAGTGGTAAAATTGCTCTCATTATGTTCACTGTTTCGTCTGTGCTTTGCTCGATATACTTTTATAGTCGTAGTTATCATAGTTGGTCACCTATCTCTTTGTTTCACTAGGTTTCTACGCGACATTTCTTTCGGGTTTTGTTTATTTCCGATAGGTTGCTTTCTACGTTACTCGATCGTCCAATTTTAGTGTTCCTAACGCTCGTATCCTGAGAGTAATGCGTGATTTCAGTTAGCTTCTGTTCGTTTGTTTCCTCGCGTTAATCTCTTTTCCGCGTTATTTTTATTTTCCGGGTCCATTACGCCATTTCCGAGATAATTATAGTTTTGTAAATAATAATCTGATTTTGAAGGGCTAAATTCCTGGATGCATCCTCTTTTATCCTTTGTCGATTGCATTTACCAGGGAGTAATTTCAATTGTAATTTTTGATGATATCGAACTTCAAAGATAGAAAATGCGTAGTTGGTTATACGGAGCTTATCCGATCCACGCCCAAGAGGAGAGCGGGCCCCCCTCCCGGGTTCCTTGTCGGAGAACTCAGAGGCGACTCTGCTCGTCGGCGCGTGCCCTCTTTTCGTTGTATAAACAGTCTGCGTGGCTTTTTTTTTCTCGGTGCTGAGCTTGGTACAGCATGGTCCAAAACTCGTAACCTCTGACCCTTGGTTATTATTAATTTTACAGTTTCGTGATTGTTAGTTACTGTTAACTAATTCGGGTTGCGTTTGTGGATCCAGTTTCGATCATTCCCGTAATCCTTGAGTTATCCGCGGTGAATCTCATTACTCGTTACGTGATTTCATTTGTTTATCTGTAAAACTCTATTTTTGGTTATTTAATTCATAGTCTTGTTTCCTCTAATTCGGGAATCCTCCACTCCGGATCCCCTAGCAATCCGTGTTTCACAAGTGTCTATTTTATTATTTCGCGATTCCAGTTCAGGTTACGAGTTTCGTCCATATCTCTATTGCTATTCTTCCTCTGAGTCCCAAGATTATCTTTTTATCTATTCCTGAATTAATTCATTTAGCTGACTTTTGGCGATTTTACACCATGTTCGCTATTATTTGTTAATGATTTTGTCCCTCGGTTCCTTTGTGAGTTATCATTGTTCTTTTTGTCTTATTGCTTGTGCTTCCCGTGGATTTACGATTGCTACAAAGTCGTATTATTATTTTGCGTGCGTATGTTTGTGTTTTCCCGGTCGGCTAGTTTTATTCGATCTTAGTCATTTTGGTTAATTAAGCTTAATTGTTATTAAACTCGTTAGTTCTATATTCCTACAGACCGCGGGTCATTCCTGACGTTTTGAAGTCCATGAAAATTTTTGGTTTGCCGAACGGAGTTATCCATTCTTTCTTACGTTCGCTCATACTCAGGGTTGTCACTCATGAGAATGAGTCTCCAGTCCGTTTTGGTATGCGGTTGTTGACGTTGTCAAAGCCTAGAGCACGGGTTTGGTTTCTACATCTCTTTTCGTTGTTAGTTTGGATAATCTCCGAGGTGTGAATTGAGGGTTTGATTATCTCGCGGCAGAGAGCATAAAGACCGAGTGAGGAGAGAGAGAGAGAGTAGCATGTGGGCCCGAACGGCAGTATGAAACGCGCGGCGGGGGTGGCGAGCTAACGCGCGCGCCTCATCGGTTCTCCGAGCGAACCGAGGGTCACGCACGCCTCGACCACTCGGGGATCCAGATCGATAGTAGTGAGACAGCGACTTTATGATCCCTTGGGCGGCGGTCGATAATGACCGACCCAGGGTAAGCGCCAGCTTCGGAGGATCGACACTGCGTCGCTTAGGGCGCTGACCGATCCTCTCCTGCTGTGCCTTGAGTTGCTAGAGATTTTGGGTCCCGGCCGAGACTTGTAGGTCTCGGTTACCATAGGGGTCCCCTCCTAGCTCGGTTGGTAATGTCGCAGTCCCACATTCGATCATGTGTCCCCGGTTTTTTTTCCCACTGGGTAACTCATTACCATGAGGTACACCGTTTCGGTCGCATCCACAGCCCCTCCCCTGTTCTCTCCCTTCCGTTTGATCATTGTTCGGATTTGGTATTTATAGAATCGTCAAACCGGCGTTACGGCCAGGACGTAACACCTCCCCCCTTAAAACGATTATTGGGTGAAACACAATAATCGCTTAGGTGGTAAATGTGAGAGATATAGTCTGACCCTTTCTTCCCCCTCCTTTTTTGATCGATTTATTTCGAGAGTTTCGGTTCAGCCTTCCCTCCCTTTTTTTCTTTCCAATGGAACTGGGGTCTCATAGCGAATTGACACCTGGTAGAGTCATAAAAGGTTTTCCCCTTTTTCCATTTTAATGCTTTGGTTATCTTCGGCTTGACGGCAGGAATGACAGCGTTATTCTATTCTAACTCTAGTTGTCCTTTTTGTTAGGTACCCTGAGACCGTTTTGAGGGTTACCGAGTATGTTTGTGTGTTTTTTTTTTTTCCTTTTTCGCGAAAATTTTTGTTTGTTTCTTCGAAATTTTAGGTGATAATGGGAATTTAGGGGTCGACTGTTATCGCCCGTTTAATGTTATTTATAAAAAATACTATGGCCAAAAAGTTTTTCTTTCTTTTTTTTTTTTCCAAAAATATGGGGTTAATAATTAGTACAATGTTAGTTTTCTTATCCTCTAATGTCGCGGTCGTGACGGCGCTCACGGATCGTGATTTTCCTGCGTCGTCGGCCTTTCGACGGTTTGGGCTGCAAGGCGGAAAACTCGGGTGCAGTCTCGCTGACGATGTTCGGTGTTCGCATGTTGAGTGGTTGTCGTGGTGGTGTAGGGTCGTCTGTGTGGCGCCTGGCGCGGTGGTGGCTGGTGGTTGTAGTGGTGCTTGGTGCGGCGCTCATATGATTTCTGGCCCTCCCTCGTACGGCTCTGGCCAGTGGTCGGATGCCGCGTTCGTTCGTTGCGTCTCCGTTTCGTCCCAAGATACCGAACAGGGAGTCCAGCGTTTGCTGCGACATGGGTCGTGTCCAGATGTTCTTGTGTTTCCCGTAGACAAATCTCGGGTCCTGTCCGATCGGCAACAGGAATGACAGGTAGTAGCGATAGACAGTTTCCCCAAGGGTGAGGCAACCAGGGTGGTGAGGTATTGCCTTCTTCCAGGCACTGAGTACGTCCTTTGGTAGTTCCCTCCATTCGGGAGGCACGTAAGTGCGATTCCCCCTTTCTAGGTGAATGGACCAGTACGGACGGACGTACCGATCGTTGTAGGTACGGTTGATGAAAATGGGTAGTGGATACTCGGACATCTTTTCCTGAAATATATTGGAATTGGTATTAATAATTTGTTCACGTAACTTTGCTGGTTAGTGAGGTCGAGTTTAACACAAACGGGGTATGTTAATTTTCTATCTCCCGACAATTGTTAGTTAATACGGGCCTTCAACTGTTTAATTGCCTTAACACACTTAGGTGTGCCTTTACCATGCTATTTCCTTCCCTTTCCGTTTCTTTTTTAACTTACTGCGAGTGGTTGTCAGACGAAGTTTCGATGGTGATATGTATATTTTTTTCTTACAGCTGGATGGGTCGAAAGAAATATTTATATTTACCATTGCCATGTCGTCGTTTTAACCTGTGTTGATCTTTCATGGTGATCGCGGGGGGTCGTTCATCTCGTTTACCAGCGTGTGGAAATCTTCCAGGTACGTCGGAGTGACAGGTCGAGGGTTGCATGGATGACCCGTGAGGAGTTGGATCTGCTCTTGGGTTTCTTGACTGGTGCGGTCGAGTTCTCCTGCATTCGCCTGTTGTTGTGGGTGCGTTACCCTACCGCCTGAGTAACCGTATTGGATGTTGTTCAACGACACGTGTGTCGTGGAGGACCGGCTACCGGGGGTCAGCAGCGGTCCCGTCATTGCAGGATACTCATGGAGTTTATATGGTTGATACAATCCATGGGACGTCTGGAGTATTGGTAGGATCGCCTGCCTCGAGCTGTATCCAGGGAGAGGAGTGTAGGAGGGATGCGGACGGACTGGGCTGGTTGTGAATGGGCGAGTCACGGCGGTGGGTTTAACGAGGGTAGTGTCTTCGTATGGTCCTGAACTGTTTCTAGGTGTGAGATCGATGCCGAATTCCTGGAAGGGATTCAAGCTTGTAGAAGGTTCAGGGTTTGGTGGTTCTGGGGAGCTGGGTGGATCGGAGAGGGCGGGGGATGAGGCTGCAAGTGCACGCCGACTGCTGCGTGTGTCATGACGTGGTCGAGGACGTTTGTTGAGATACATGATGGTTCGAGGATCTTGGCCCTCGGGCACAAGTGTGTCGATATCTATGGTGTAATTTATTCCTCCGATTTTCAGGTGTTTAGATTTTTGTGTTGCTAGTATCTTTTTCCATTCCCTCAATTGATCGTTGGATATCCTTTTCCATTCAGGCGGCACCCAAAAACTCTTTACGGCTCCACTGGCGGTGGTTACGGATAGATTCCAATAATGCGTGAGACTCTCCAGGTTGAGACAGAGGGGCACATGGCGGTTAATGCCGATGTGCACGGTCTTCGGGATGGGCCGGGGCGCGTGCCACGAAGGCGTTCCCTCCGGGTCGGCAGGCCATCCTTCTTCTCCGGCTACAGGGACGTAGGCAATATCTTGTTCCACTGGTAGAAGCCTGTCGTAGACCCAACGGTAGTGTACCAGTCCCAATATTATGTCTTCGAAAGGACGGTCTCGAAGGAGATTGACCCATCTGGTCAAGAGGCTATCCTTTAGGCTTCTCCATTCCGGCGGAACGAAAAGTTCGAATGGAGCGACGGCGAGATCCAACCATACGCTAATTTTCCAGTAACAGTATAGTATCTCGCTTCCCTTGACGGTCTTTCCCAATTTCTTATGATGTATCCGGATGGGTAATTCCGGTTCCCCTGGGTCTCCGTCTTGTTCGTGTTGGCTCCTTGGCTTACCCACAGTTGTTCGTTCACATTGACATCGCGACATTTTGACTATAAATAATCTGATTATTAGTACATTTTATTATTGTTAATGTTATTACTAAAAGGAATAAATTTTTTCTCTACTGGGAGTCTTTCTTCCCATTCTTGTTTCCTACTTTTAGCGTTTCGTGCAAGCGTTTTGTTTACCATGCAGTGGGTTAGTATATATATATATATATAAATTTTTTTTTTTTTTTTTTTTTTTTTTTTATAATTAATATATCTATACATATATATATATATATATATATATATATGTATAGAGAGAGAGAGAGAGAGAAAAAGTTTAAGCCATGCAAGCTTGCGTGATCTGTTTTACAAAGATCTACAAGCATTTAGTTATGCGGTTTTTTTTTTTATTGTTGTGTGTGTTTTTTTTTTTTTTTCTTTTTTTTTTTTTTTTTATTTGCCTCCTTACCTCTCCTTAGGCGTCGTGCTATCCTTTGCCTCGAGAGGTTTATTGTTATCTAGTTTAGGATAGAGGTTCGGTGTTCCTTCAGAGGTTGACGGTAGCGTATCCGTGTTGAAGGTTACCTTCTGTTGTCGTTTTTCCGCCCTGGGGAGCGTTGCCGGCTCGTGTGGTTTTAATATGGGCTTGCTTGCAGCCCATACGAACGACAGCGGACGTGTCATCTGACCTTTGATATGGTTGGGGTCATAGCTTGGGGGACGACAATCCTCCGGGAACGGATGGATGGTAGCATCGTGAGTCGTACGATGTATCTCAGTGAGCTCTGATAATCGGGGGTCGAATCCGAATGCAATTGGCTCGAAGGGATTTTTGTCGGGTGTCGGTTCCGTGGGCGTCACGTCGTTGCAGTCCGGGCGTCGTTGCGTCTGTGTTTTATCTTTCCTTTTGTTTGTGTCTCCCGGTTCGTCGGTTGGGGTTACGTCGGGTTTGGACCGTTTACTCAGGTGTAATAATAGGTAAGTTACAGAATCCCAGATAGATCCGATGAGGTAAATGGACCAGCCGTATACCATGTGGAGGGCGTAACCGTGAATTAACGTATCGAAGATGAGTTTAATTCCCCGAAATATGAGTAGAATTCCGATTAACCCTGCACTGATATTGCCAAATATGGAAAAGTATCCCCAGGTTTTGTCCCATGTAGATTCGATTATTTTATCAATGGCCTTTTCGTCAAACAAATTTGCGATTGCCCCTCCTTGTGTGATAGTTGGTTGACCCGAAATTCCACGGGCGACAGAATTTAGAATTGCCGGTCGTTCTGCAGGGAACATTATGTGGTCTCTGAGTTCGTCGAGGTCTTTCTGTGTGTATATACCGCTGGTGGTTAGGCTGTGTAGGTCTTGGTATTGCCATGTGGGTCTCGACAAGGGTTTTATGACGTTTGGGGGCATGGCTCTGACGGGACCGGGACTGAGTGTATACCAAGCTCCGTCGAGCATATACATTGGCGAGACTAATTTGTTGCAGGTGATTTGAATGCCTAATTTCGTCAGAATGTGCGTACGAGGGGTAAGGTAGAAACTATGGTTTCCGAGACGCACAGGTAATTGATCGTAACATTCTTTTGTTTCGGAAATCCTTACGTCCACGGGAATGCATTTGACTATATGGGCTACCTCGCCGGCCATAAGGGCCATGTATCCTGGCCTTTTCATTATATTATAGGCAAATTCGTCCGGTGCGCGCCGGGCGATGGTGAGCGCGTTTTGTAATACTTGGCGTTCAAGATTGCACCGTTGCATCAATATGTCGCGGTACATTTGTTTCATCTGAGTTCGCAGATGTTTTTCGACGTAAACAAATTTTGAATTGACGTAGGCAAAGATGTCTAAGTTGTTCACGGAAATCAATTCTTTTTGTACGAACGGACTTCCCTTCAAGATTTCTACGACCAAAAGTTTCGGGTGTTCAGTGCGTATCAGTGTGTAACCACAGATGGCGGTTCTGTCTTTTGCGGTAAGTGCGAATATAACTTCTCCCTCTGCCAATGAATATACTGTCTGTTTGAATTTTCCGTGCAAGTCTATCGTTCTGTCTGCGTATCCTTCGTACAGTAGTCCGTATCTTTTGCTTTTGCATGAGTCCTCAGGTAAAGGATCCCAGTATGTGTCTCCTCCGTCAATGTCTATACAGTTTCCTTCATTTAGGTCGCATCTCGTTCCTGACCTCAGATGTACTTTATTTGAATCTACGTCCACGTCCGCGACGTAATCTCTTAGTGAATTTTTTACCGTTCCCTTGACTATTACGCTTCCCCAGCTGCCGTATGGGTCAGTGTAGTAGACCCCTAAGCACGACCCGTCGGGTCCCACGTCTCCGGCAAGCACGATGGGCCGGCTGGTCGTCTGGTTACAACGGACACCGCTGATTTCCGTCCTTCCGATCTTTATTGCACCCCGACGGTGCAGCTGACGGCAACTCTCGTACGGCACACTCTCTATGTACGAGTATTCCCCGTTTAACACATCCATCGTATGAGAATGCATTCCGCATCGGCGGATCTGCCGGTATATTTCGATCTTGCATTGAATCACGTGTATAGATCCGTACTGATTGATTTGTAGCAATTGGATATATTTTCGTGTGACATTTACTTCGGGCTGTGGAATATTGCATTCTCCTACTTCTAGTAGTGACAGGGTGGTGATGTTGGCAGTAGCTCCCCCGCAGTCGTAACCAATTAATCCCGCGACAGGGTCGATCCGACCGAGGATCCACCCGATCATCAACCCCCACACCACCGCGTGTGGTATGCGCATTATCTGCAAAGATTCGGAGAACTCTTTTTGACGCTTACTTACGAGCGCTAGGCATTCTACGGGTTAGTTTGGTTGATAAAAAAAAAGTCCTCCGCTTCTCGGCGGGATTGGGGATAACCGGATATTTCGCTGTTTATATTATTGTTGTTATTATTTTCCCCTCCTTTTTTATTTTATTTCATTTCATTGTTATTATTATTATTTTTTTTTTTTATTCCATTATTTTTTTTTTTTTTTTTTTTTTTATTTTATTTTATTTATTATTATTTTTCTTCCTTTCGAGAAGTGGGTCGCTCGGAGGTCCCGATGACTCATTTCTCCAGTGCTTTCTCTCTCTTTTTTTTTCTTTCTTTCCCTTTACTTTTTAGGGCTGGTTGTTCGTCGCCCAGCGTGTGAAGATGTATTTTTCACCTGGTTTTCTGTCTTCCTCTTTTTTTTCTGGCGGGACAGTCGCCAAGACGGACTTGCGGAGCGTCGTGGGCTGGGGGGTTATTAGTTCTCGGCGACCTTTCGAAGTTTTGACCGCGCGCGGAGAAAACGTGCGTTCCGTTTTATTGCCTCGCGGGTGAAAACGCCTGGGCCTCCCCCCCTGTCCTCGAACCCCAGGAAATTTTCCTACGGTTCGCGTGGCTCCTGACCACGTGTACTTCATGTTCTCACAACATGCTTCATATAGTATAGACTGCCGTCGCAACGCCTTACTGCATGGTTGTTCGGAGATTTTTTTTTTTTTTTTTTTTTTCTTTTTTTTTTTATTTAAAAATGAATAATCGCTGTGATAATGGGGAACAAAGTTTGTTTCCCATTATCTGGGTTTGATTGACTTGAGTGGGTTTATTTTTCATTACCCAAATTTATCGATTATAGTTTAATCATGTATTGGTTATATTCTAATATTATATCTATCATTGTCTAGGTATATTTGATTATAGTTTGATTAAGTGTTGATTATAGCCTAATTATGTAATCCGAGTATATATTGATTATAGTTTAAATCTAGTTTGATTATGTGTTGATTATAAGTTGATCAATTATGGGTATATTCTTAACTTATTTTAGTGTATACATCTCGTACAGATTCGTTCACGAACATTCACTCTCTCTGGGGTTCTCGGGACTGAAGTCGTTTTGCTTTACATAATATTGCTAGGACTAGTTCACTTAAATTATTTTCTGATTATTCATGTAGAGTTCAATAATTAGGTAACTTGACTTTTTACATAGCTTCGAGCCTTGTAGCGTGAGTGACCTTATTCTAGAGTGCTCATTTACCCGTGCCACCTATATTTATTTACCTAATGCCACTTTATTCGTATAATTGAGGAAATCGCGCAACATCATTGTTATTATTATTTACAATATTTGTTGATATGCTTATTCGTAGTTACTTGCAAGGATTATCATTTTATTTATTTTATGTCATTATGTATTTTGGTTATATATATATAATTTTTTATGTGCATCTATTTTATTAATATTATTTGTTTACTTGTTATGTATAGATGTATATATATATATATATATATATTTTTTTTTTTATTTTCCCTTTTATTTTTTTTTTTTTTTTTTTGTTGTGTTTTTTTTTGTTGTATGTTTACAGTTTTTCGTTATCGATATGGCATTGATGCATTGCCTTTTACTTATCATTTATACGTGTGATTATATGTGTAGCGGTATTTATTGTAACGTCTCGTCAATTATAAGCGTAGTTTTCTTTTCCTTGTCTTATCCATAGCTTATTTTCAAAATGAATACTTTCTTAACAAAAATCTTTTTTTTTTTTTATTATTATTTTTTTTTTTTTTTTTTTTTATCCTAAAGTTACCAGCGCATTTCTCTTAGAGCCGTAACCTTCCCTTCTCGTTCCTGACTAGATCTCCTCGCGGGAAAAATTATCGAAGGGTTTCTTCCTCTAATGATTATACCAAAAAGCTTAATTCGTAACGATCCCTTAAGACAACTGCCAATGTATACTACCGTTGTGCGAACGTATAGACGAAGCGAGTATGTACCGAGTACGCGTGAACAGACGCAAAGTGGAAACTGAGTATCGATAAGGTAGCGTGATGAAAAGAGAAAAGAAAATAACATCTCGAATCCACAGCATTTATCCACCCGATTGAGTAATTATCCATTATCCTACGTATGAAGAAAGAAATACACACGATACAGCGTACAGCCAGTTAACATAAGTGCCAAAGATTTTTATGTGACCAAACGTCTCTTTCACTTTTTAGTTGTAGTATATAATCCTTATTAGAATAGTTATAGTTTATAAAGGGAAATTCCCTGAAAACGTTTACTGGAACTGGAAAAACTTTTTTTTTAATCATTATTATGCCATTATATCATTTATTATTATTGTCGTAATATATATGTATATGTCCTTGTCTCCCTTTTTTTCCTTGTTTCTCTTTTTTTTTTTGTTTTTTTTTTGCTTCATCCAACAGTAAAATCCCGATTATATAGTGGAATTTTACCTGGGCATCTAACACTAAGAATTTCATTTTGCATGTCCGTGGCAATTCGGTCAGTTATAGTTTTCCGATCGTTGTCTCGTTTTCGTGTATTCGTGTCCTGAGGGGTAGCAATTGTCGTTTCCGTATGTTTTTTTTTTCCGTTGGTTCACCAATTGGCGCTTGCTAGTTCTTCTGCGCGTATATTTTTCGTTTAGATCTCTCGCTGTCTCCTTCTCACGTATAGGAGTTTTGTTTTGTTTGGTATTGGTCGGACGGCCAGACGCGGCCCGTAGTGGGGTAATGTTTGGGTCGTGGCGTTCGGGCGCTGACTCGTACTTAGGAAAACGTGTGGGTGGGGGTAAAATTTCGGCGGCCCAAGATTTCTTGAGATGCGGCCGGCCTTTTTTTCGAGCAGCTTCATTCTGCTCTTGATTCTTCGACAGTTCGGTCGAGGCTTTATTTTCCAATCGAAAAGTGTTTGTGCGTGTCGGTGAAGAAAAAAAAAATGTCGCTTTCTGACAACGAGATTGTGCGCGTTGTGGTTGAGGAGGCCGAGTTCGGGCTGGCGATGCTGCCCTTTATGGTTTTCGAGGAGGGCCTGTCGGATTTCACCTTGGACGGGTCGGCTCTCGTGCGCGAGACACGGCGGTTGGCCGCGATTTTGTGGGGTCACGGGTGAGTTTGAATTTCTTTTCTCTTTTTTTTTTATTCTCTCTCTTTCCTCTTCCTTTTTTTTTTTCAATTTAAGTGTTTCATGTGTTCTTTTATTCTTTCTTTTTCCTTATAGGTGGGAGTATGTCTTCCCGGAGGAGGGGGTCCTGAGGGAGCTCTTCGGAATGGGTCCGCTATACGAGGCCCGCTACATCGGATCTCGGCGGTTCTGGGTACCGGAGGGGTATTGGTTGCCGTACCCCGAGGTAACCAAATTCATTTTGGACGGGGAAGTTCCGCCGACCGAAAGGTTCCCGTCGGAGCGGAACTATTGGTTCTGGGCGGCCTCCGGATTGCCGGTCACGGATGCACAGGGAGAGTAAGTGTCTATTACTCATCCGTTTTCTTTCATTTTACGCGTTCAGATCGTTTTCCTAATGAGAAAATGTGTGTTTTTTTTGTTTCCAGATTCGTCGAGCGCTATGAAGATTGGGATCGCGAAGACGATCTCTTCCTCTATCAGCCGCTGGTGGTTAGCCTCGCGTGTAGGGGCGTGAGGCGGCCTCGGGAGGACGAGGATGACGAGGACGACGAAGGGGCTCGTCTTGGCCCTGCCTTGCGGCGCATTCGCCTCTAAGTGCCGACATCTCCCCCTTTACCCCGTTTTGTCCTCCCTCATCGATAACTTCACCCCCTTGGTATTTAGCTTCATCCCTCTCGTTTTTTTTTTGTATTGTATTGATTGGCGAAGGAAGAGGAGGATGAGAAAAAGAAAAAATATAAATAAATAATTATGAAAATTATATCGTCAATGTTGTGTCGGCGATTTACTCTCCTTCCCGTAGTTGTTAAGTATAAGGGGTCCGTATGCGCTCTGCGCATGCCTCTTTTGATAGATAGAAATCGAGAAGAGTCACTTAATGACTGAGTTTTATTCGTGGGCCGAGGATATAATTCCCCCATGTTTTTGCATGTGAATTCCGAGTCGGAGCGGCTCGATGCTCCACGCGCACCGACAGCCTCTTCATCCAGCTGGAAGCCTTGCTGGGGGATGGGTTCCATGGGCGAAAGGAACCGTTTCCCCATGTCTTTGCATGTGTAAGCGTTCGGAGTCGGATGGGCCTCGTCCCAAAAAAAAAACTATTTCGTTTCAGGTGTTCAACGGGCTTTGCGTCATTTAAGATGGAAGAGTCAGGATTTTTGCTTCTTCAACGAAAAAAAAAATCCTGTTTCCCACATATACCTTTTCCCCCCTTTTTTTTTTCAGAACATGACACTCTGGGGAGCAATTTTTATTTCCTACGCGTTGTTATTGTGGTCCCCTTGATCTGTTTTTTTTTTTATATATATCTTTTCTTTGACTGATTTTCGAAATGGCCTCCTTATCATGGGCAATTTTATTTTAACATTAATAAGAGAAAAGTTTTCCCTTGGGCTTAACCTGCGTAGTATTCTTGTTTGTGCTCGTGTGGCTCGGGTCTTTCGCTGCATGCGAGTAGGTTGGGTACTGGAGTGCTAGCGGTAGGGTAGGTCGGGGACGCCCGTCCGGGCTAGGTGGTGATGGGATCGAGTGTCTTCAGTTTTTTGGCCGTTCAGCTAGCCTTCCCAGAGGCATCCAAAATTTCATCATAAGACGGGGTTTTTCCTTTTTCTTATTAGTATGGATTGGATTATTGTTGCTATTCGGCATTGTTATTTTGGGTGTGGATTTATTTGTTTCGACTACAAATTTCACGACGAGGCGTATTGATTTAGTGATGGGTCCATTCCGTCTCGTCATTTCTTGTCTCTGCCTCAGTAGCGATAAATAACATAAGCTTAACAGCAGGATTTCCTTTCGTTAAGCGATTCTTCCTTGTGAAAGTCATTTGTTAAAATTTGCTTGCGATAAACCCCCGTGCCTCGTGCCTTGTCGAACATTAAATTTTCATCGAGAAGATCCGATTCACGGGGTCCACCGCAATCAATTAGATCGGTCCTTTAATCGTCGAGCTCTCCCCCAATTTTCTTTACCCTTTTTTTTTTGTGAGTCGTATTTCGCGGGACGTACCGGCTTCGCGTCGTTATGATCTTATTAGTCGTCAGAACGTCGCGAAACCAGAGGTCCCACGCAATTTAGTCTTCGAAAAGGTCTGTCCTAAGTCCACAGGTGATCCTCTGAGTCCGTTTCCGTCAGTCGGTTTCCTTCCGGAAAATTTCGTTGGTCCTGATTGTGTATCCCTTTTGTGGGTGAACTCCAGGGTGAGCGACCCAAATGATCATAAATCGTAAGGAAAATTTTGTTTTCTGGGATTTCTCTCTTTTTTTTTTTCCTCCAGACAAATTTTAGAACGACCAGTCTTCTCGCTCCGCGAAACACAGTGAAACAATTGATTGCTCAAGAACCGGTCCGAAAAAGGGTTTATTAAAGAGGACCTGTCGTTTCCAATTTTCCGTCCGTGTCTGTTTTTGTGGTGTTGTTGGGTTTCGTGTGTGAATGACTCGTCGGTCGTCTCGATTCTGCGTTCCCTCTTTTTGTATTTAGTCGATTCCAGTCTGCAGTTGTTGTGGTCTTCGCTGACAAGGCCTTGTCTAATTTACCCCTCGAGCCTTCAGTAACCGTCGAGGAGCTAAATTATCCAAAGACCCGGGCAGGAAGAAAAAATAATACTGTTGTTGGTTCTTGAAAGGAAAAAAACGTTGGTTCCCCTTTCTAATATATATATATATGTTTTTATCATTATTATTATTATTTTGTTATTATTTTTATTATTATATATATATATTTATTGTTATTTTTTTTTTATTTATTTATTTTTTTTTTATTTATTTTTTTTTTTATTATTATTTTTTTTTTGTTCAATATTTCTAATATTAGTATTATTATTATTATTGTTTATTTATATATATGACTTGTGACTATAAGGAGTCGTGAGTGGGTCACCATTTGGTCTATTTTCCTTGTTTATTAGCGTTAGATTTTTTTTTTTTTTTTTTTTTTTTTTTTTTTTATATTATTGATATTATGTTTTTATTATTATTGTTGTTACTATTATTATTATTTTTATATATCTTTTCTTATTTACTGATGTTGGATATATATATATATTTTTTTTTATTAGGCCATAATCTAACTATTTTTCAAACGCTTCTGCGTGCGGGATTATTAGATCGCAGATCGCTCAGGCCTCTTTTAAAGGTTTCCCTCCCGCAACTCATTCTTGGTCCCCAGGGTGATCGTTCGGTTCTTTGGGGTGCTTCTCGCGGATGTATACGAGAAATTTTGCGTCTCCGCCGCAAGTTTCGCATTCGGTTTTGGTTTTAATGCACTCTACACATTGGCTTGAGTGGTTGCACGGGAGGACGGTGCAATCTACAGTTTTGTGAGAACAACGTGGGCAATGGGTCTGTTTTGTGTCGGGTGTGGCAATGTTGAGGGCTGCGTTGTAATACTCAGTTATTTTCATTGGTTCAGGGAGCGTTGACTGGGTTACCCGGCACGGCACGACGTCGTTGCTCTCGCTCTCACGAGGGCACTCGGCCGCGCGCCCGCTCGTTTCAATGACCGTGTCGTCGAGACCGGCTTCCACAGAGTCGTGCTCCTCGTCGTCTCCCGACTCGGACTCGGAGTCGGAATCGGAGTCGGTAGGCACCGGAGATGACAGGGAAACGCGGGGGGTCTTTTCAGCCTCCCAGATTCGGCGAGTGCGCCTTACCCCGGTATCCAGCATGGTGCAACCCCTAATGGCCTGGGCATGTATGCACGATGGTTTCCAGTACCTATGTTCCGTAACCGGGTCATCCTTACTCTCCCACTCCTCCAGCTTCATTCCGCAGTGATAGCAGGTGACTCAGTCCCTATACCCGGAATAGTAAAATCCTGCTACCGCGAGGGCCTCTGTTGACACCCTATGCCTGGGCCATCCAGAAAACGATTGGATTCGATAGTCATAATTCAACATATGAGGCTTCGCAGGTATATAAACAGCCATCCTCCGAGTTTCAGCTATTTCGGAATCGCGCGCCGCGTCTCTCTCGCGTGCTCCGACGGCCAGCTGGTTGTGTTCAATGGGGACGTTACCGTGAGCCCCTGCTTCTGTGAGGAATTTACATTTCGGGCTCCATTTCGCGTGCTCTCGTCTTGGCACGTCGGTTTTTTCCCATAGCCCAATATTGGCCGAGCAACTAAAACACTGCACAAGATCTCCCTCCCCGGGGTAGAAGAACCCGGCGGCCGCAAGGCACTCGGGGCTCCCCCCTTCCGAGTTCCACTCACGGAATGAGTCAAGTCGCGCTTTTTCGAATCGAAATTTCTCGTGAATTTCAGCGTCAAATTGGGGTGTTACTATAAAGGGTTCCAGGCCAGAGGGCCTCGCGTCATTTTCGTCCTCCATGATGGGGAATTTTTTCGTTATTGTTGTTATATGTTTTTTTTTGTCGATTCTCTTTCTCTTTTCTTGCGTGCAGTTATTGGATAATGGTGCTTATTGCTATTTTATAATATATATATATGTATATTTTTTTTATTTAAGCGACGCCCGTTGTTAGTTATTCCCCTCGGATGCGATTCTTGATTTTTTTAGGCGGTTAGCGTGCACAACAATTTCCCTTTTGGGTAGTTTAACGCGTACGTTACCGTTAGTCAGGATCTCCGTGATTTGATGGGGCCCGGTGTAATGGTCGCCCAATTTTCCTGGTTTTGGTCCTTTAAGCAAAAATACCGAATCGCCGAGTTCAAAATTAATAGGGTTCATTTTCTTATCTTGATAATCTTTAGATTTTTCTTTTGCCCCGATTAAGTTGTGTCGCCCCTGTCCCTGTATTTCGTTTATCTGGGTGACCAATTTAATCAGGTAATCGTCATATGTGGCGAGTTTTTCGACTTCAGACGGGGGAATGCTCGATGGAGATCGAGCAATTTTCCCAAACACCATCTCATACGGGGTGTGTCTCGTTCCCTCATGCACATTGGTATTATAATTAAAAATTGCCATTTCTACCCAATCATCCCACTCATTTCGAACCGTAAATTGTTTTAAATATTCACCGAGTGCGTGATGCGATCTCTCGAGCGAACCATTCGATTGCGGGTGAAAAGCCGTCGTGCGGATTTTCCGGATTTTAAATAGTTTTGAAATCTGTCGCAGAAAGTTACTGAGGAAATTACTACCTTGGTCGGTCAGCACGGCCTTGGGGGCGCCGAAGTAGCATATGAACCGCTTGACGAACGCTTCGGCTATTGTTACGGCTTTCGCGTTCGGCAAAGGAATTGCCACAGAGTATTTTGTCAGTTGATCTTGCATGGTGAGGATGTATTCGTTTCCATTGGCGGTTTTGGGCAGAGGGCCCACAATGTCCATCGCGATTTTATCGAATCCGACGGCGGGCGTGTCCGTAATTACCATGGGTTGCTTAGTTTTGATCCGGACTAATTTCTTTAATTGGCACTGAAGGCACCGTTGGATATAAGATTGAATATCGGCCTTCATGTTTTTCCAATAAAAATCTTGCCGTATTCTGTGAAAAGTTTTACTGATGCCGCGATGTCCACCTACGGCGGAACAATGTTTTTCTTTGATGATGTCTGCCTGATCTTCAAGTGGTGGTTCTCGTACTAACCCGTTACAAATAATAATTTTTACTTCGTCATGAGCAAAAATACGATTGATTCTAGCCAATATTTCTGACCACGGAACATTTAATATAGATTCTGACCGAGCGATGCTAATTGTTTGAATTGATAATTTCTCGATTAAGTGTCTCGCGCTTTTTAGAACTTCAGTGATGTTTTCGAGGGTCTTGGTGGGTCCTTCTTCATTGTTGGCTGTAACGGGTAACGCTATGTTATATTTATTATTTCTTCGCAGGTTGGATTGTGCTTTATTGAGTTGCAAATTTTTCAGATGCGGTAATTCTTGGTTATCTCGCAAAGCTAATGCGCCTTTGTCTATCGGTTCACCGTTTGTTGAGACAAAATAAACGAGAGAATCTTTTCGGGTGTGAAAAAGGTCGCGACTCTGAATAATATTACGGGCGTCAATCCTGCCTTTGACGATCGGCTCGGTGGGTAATAAATTTGTCTCAGGGGCCTCAGTCTCGACCTCATCGTCGCTAGACGACTCGGTGTCGGTTGTGTCGAGTGGTTTGGGGCTGCATTTCTTTCGTACCGGTTTCTCGTGCCTTGGTGACCGAGCTGCGCTCTCAACTTGAGTTCCGTCGCTTGATTTTTCGGGATGTGCGAACTTCGGGTTTCGGGGAGACATTGAGTTTTCTATGTGTTTACGTTCTCTACACTCTCCTTCGAGGGCGCGAGTCTGCAGCGGGGTCTCTGTCGAGGAGATTTTCTCGCTTTCCTGTTCTATATTTCTTTCTGGGGGCTCTACTACGGGTGTTTGGTATTTTTCTATGACCGGGGCAGCGTTCTTCGATGTTTGGTCCGTCGGCAATGCGTGGGTCTCTTCGGGCTCGAACTCGACACACGCGGACTCGAGGGGATCGAATGCGTTCCCTGGTTGTCGCGGCTCTTCGTTAAGATCACTCTCCCAATCGTAATTCTCCAGTGTTTGTAAATTGTACCAGGAACTGTCATCTACTTCCTCAACAGGATTTGTCTCGTATTCCTCGTCGTCTGAGTCTGCCTCTAATAATTGCGAAATGTCCTCGTCCGTCAATCCGTTTCTCGCTTTGGTTCGCGTCCCTGATTTTGAGTTTCCGCGAATGATAAGAACGCGAGAATTTTCCGTGGATTCCACGGGGGGATTACGCGATAATGCGTCCGCGTTAACGTTAGTTTTTCCGGCTTTGTATACTATGTCGTACTCGTATTCTGCAAGCTTTAATCTCCAACGCAATATTTTCGGGTTCCCGTCCGTGGCTCGGCGGAACCATAATAAGGGTTTATGGTCAGTTACTACAGTAAAACGGTGACCGTATAGGTAGGGTCGAAAATGTAAAATTGAATAGACTATAGCCAGGGCTTCTTTTTCATAAGTGTCGTATCGTTCTTCGACTTGGCTCAACGCTCTTGAGGCGTAGGCGCACGGGTGGTCGTCATTTATTTTCCCCTGTGAAAGTATACTCCCTATAGCGTATCCCGATGCGTCAGTCGTCAAAATAAAAGGTTTCGAAAAGTCGGGATATTGTAGTACCGGTGCTGTGCAAAGTTTTTCTTTTAATATTTCGAACGCCTCCTGTTGTTCGGGTCCCCATTCAAAAGTAGCCTCTTTGCGTAGTAGTGAGGTAAGTGGTTTCGTTATCTTCGCGTAATTCTCAATGAATCTCCTATAGTAACCTGTTAGCCCAAGAAATTGACGGATATTCTTTACGTTTTTCAACACCGGGTATTCTCTGACCGCGTGTAACTTCTTCGGATCGGGGCGCACTCCTTGGTTCCCTATTACGTGGCCCAAATACGCGACTTCCTTCTTTAAAAATTCGCATTTGTCGGGTTGTAATTTCAAATTGGCATCCTCCAATCGTTTGATTAATTCGCGATAAATCTTTTCGTGTTCCTTTAAATCGCGGGCGTATATTACAATGTCGTCGAGATAAACGAACACTCCTTTGCCTAGCAGACCGCTCAGCGTGAGGTCCATTGCTCGCTGAAACGTGGGAGGGGCGTTCCTAAGTCCGAACGGCATTCTCACAAATTCGAAATGGCCGTGAGGAGTGGTGAATGCGGTTTTGTGTCTATCCTCAGGGCAAACTTCGATTTGATGAAATCCTGACGCCAAGTCGAAAACTGAAAAATACTGAGCTCCTCCTAATTGGTCTAAGATGTCATTTATATTTGGTATCGGGTACGCGTCGGCTATGGTTTTCTCGTTGAGAGCTCTGTAGTCGAACACGACCCTCCACTTTTTATTGCCTTGCGAGTCGGCTTTCTTAGGCACGACCCAGACGGGGCAGTTGTAAGGGGAAGTAGAAGGTATTATTATTCCCTTGCTCAGCATGTCTTCTACTTGTTTCTCTATTTCGTTTTTCGTTATCTCGGGCCACCTATATCCTCGCGTATTTATCGGGTGATCGTCGACAGTGGGTATACGGTGTTGCAAAACGGTTGTGCAAGTTAACAAGTCCCCGGGTATCTGATACAGATGCGCACTTTCTCTCAGTAAATTTTCTACGCTTTCTTTTTCGGCCTCGTTTAATTCCGTTAATCTCAACAATCCGGTTATTTGGTCATACCTGTCGTTGGTCGCGTTTTCCGTGATTGTACAGCAAAGTCTTTCGTGAGGATTGGTTTTTCCGTTTCCCGAGATAAGGGGACCGATCAATTTTTCCGGCTGGGGATTATCTAATTTTCCAAGTGAGTCAAGTCTGTTATTCGAGTCGCCGTCTTCTCGCGAAATCTCCCGGGTTTTATTTGCCATGACGGCGGCGTGATAATTTCGGTCTCTCTCTGGTGGTTTCTGTATTTCCGGATCACTTTTCCCGAAAACTCGATTCGACGTTAACACATTTTTTTCGCGAGATTCGTCTTGCGATTTCTCCTCCTCGATCATTGGTTCCCTTTTTTCGGAAGGGGTTACTTCCGGTGAACAATTTTCTGTCTTGCTTTTACAGCATCCTTCTACCTGGGTTTCTTCGCCTTTACGCTCTAACTCAGGCCGCGGGTACTTCTCGTGAGCGAGGGCTCCCGTCGCTGCGTGGTTCTCGGTGCACTTGAGGGATCCTATCTCTACCGCACACATGGCATCGTCATAGTTTTCGGTCGTCAGCGTTTGTCCCTTAATGTTACCTACAATTGTCTCTCCATCTAGTCTGGATTTCTGAGTTGTTGCGTCTCCTAAATTATTCTTTCTTTGAGGGTATTTATCCGATTCGTTTCTACAGGAAATGTTAATTTGACTCTCTGTTTCCCCGCGTTCCGACTCTAATTGCCTGTGGTTTTCGCGATCGCGAGCTTCCGTAACATTGCGTTTTCCGGCGCACTCGAGGGATCCCGTCCCTACCGCGCATATGGAATCGGCACGTTTTTTGGTCACTCCGTTTCGCTCCTCCGCGCCTGGCTCCTCGATCCCTGTTTCCTTTGACTGATTTATGAGTATGGCGGACTCACTAGGGTTCGGCTCCCCGCACATTTCGCCCTCTAACTCTGCTCGTTCCTCTGGTAAATTTTTATAAACTTGAACTTCACGTAAACTGTGATTACCGTCGTGCTCGTGGGGTTCTTCCCTTGACGCACACGCGAAATCGAAAAATTGTTTAATTACCACGACCGGTCCGGGCGGGCTACAGCCGTCGGGTTTCCGCGTCGGGTTTCCACAAAACTTAATTACAACACATTCACTTTCACTGACTTCGACACCTTTTACCAGAATTCTCGAGGGGTTAGGTTTGAAATTTCTAGGTTCGCCACTGGTTTCCGCTTCCTCTCGAAGGTTTAAGATTTCCGTCTCGCTGGCCCTCCATGTAGGATTTTGCCAGGGATAACGACCATTTGACTCACTTATTGACATTTCTGATTCTGAGATTCCTCCGCGACTATTATTAAGAAGGTTTCCTGAGCTCCGTACCTGCTTCTCTCCGCGTTCCTGATTGATTATTATTATTTCTTGTATTTTATCAATTTTTTCCATCTGCGTCTTGACTTCTTTACTCAATTCTCCTAACATATTATAGACTTCCGAGGGGGTATCCGTTGATTCCCCGCTGAAAACAAAAATTTCCCTACTTTCCTTAGAATTTCCTGTTTTATTTTTATCGCTTGAATCCTGTGGACTGATTTCTCCCGTGACAACCGAGGGGGCAGGCGTGGTTCGCATTCCCCCCTCCTTATCGTGATTTGAATCGCTGGGTGGCCTCGTTTTTTTGCCGTTGTTAGTTAATTCTTCCGATGACATTAACTTAAATACGGGCACCTGGGCTTCGACGGTAAATGGATTGGTGTTGGTTACGTATACGCTGGCTTTCCCATTGTCGTTTGTGACGAACCCGCCTTCTATGATTATTCCTTCGCCTGCATCAAGCCGGGGCAGGTAACCCTCCCTCGATTCTAAATTCCTGACGCGCACATAACACAACTTAGTGGATTCCGCGGGGATAATCATAGTTTCCGGAGATGCGAACGGGATAGTAACGTCTTGCATGGTCATCTGTCTCTTCTCGTAGTCGATGTTTACGCGATTTCCGTCAAGATAATCTGAACCTAAGATTCCTGCCTCTTTAATCGGAAATGTGTCATCGACTACGTGAAACGTAGCGTAGCGTCCAAAAATCGGTATTTCAACGTGACCTAACGTGAGAGTTGAGTTTTTCGTTATACCATTTAATTGCAAAATTTCATCTCGATTAATTTTAATTCTTGAATTCAAAAATTGTTTCTTCAAAATATTCGGACCCGCACCGGTGTCAATCATTAGAGTTACCGGCTTTATTAATTCCTCAATTTCGATACCTACAGTTGGGACGCTACCTATCGTTTGGAGTCTCAGGTGGAGAATTCGGTTTACTCCTCGCCACTTGTCGGTTTCGCGATGGTAATAATCCGGATCGGGCGCGGGACTTCTGGTGTCTCCCTGGGTGCGCCCGTACTCGGGAGGCCCGTCCCGTTTCCCGCATCGTATCTCGCCTGATTATTTCCACGGTTTGGGCACTCGCGAATAAAATGTCCCGGCTGTTTGCAATAGTGGCAGGATCCGAGATTATTCGAGTTACTAGGACCTGGATAATTTCCTCGGTCGTTCCTCAGCGGTTGAGAGTGATCGTTACGGAATGGGCAGATGTGAGCTCCGTGTCCTCCCTTTTTACAAATTTGGCAATAAATTTCCCTTTGATTCGGGAAACGCAAGTTCTGGGGAACTTGCGTCCGAGGAATGTTATTCTGCCTGGTCGAGGCTGAGGGGAATTGGGGACACTTGTCAGCCGAGTGTCCGATATTTTTGCAAATCTGACAAGTAATATTCAAATTTCCTGGACCGGTTCTGTCAGGGGGAAAGATCCGGAAACAACGATCGGCAGTGTGCCCGCGCTTATCGCAGACTTGACACACCGTAATCTGAGGAGCCTCTATTGTGTCTTTGTTAGCGTTTGCGGGTGGGAATATTCGATAACATCTGTCAGCCGAATGCCCAATCCGGTTACAAGCTTGACACACGCGTGGTTCTCTGTTATTGGGCTCTCGAGCCGGAGCACTAGCGGTCGGTGACGAGGCCTGGCTATTGTCGGGGCATGTTTTAGCTACGTGCCCTTTTTTATCACACAGCTGACAGGAGGGCTCGTCGCTCGCTACGACGTTTACGTTTCGTTTTCCCACGACTTTTGCGACTTTCGGCTCGGTTGTTTCGGACCCCGCAGCGCGCAGAGAGGCGCGGGAAAGCAGTTGTCTTTCTACCTGCACTGCGTTCTTTATGAGTTCGTCTAAATCGAGAGACGGTGAGATTCGTTGCTCGATTTCGGGTTTTAGCCCTTGCAAAAAACACGTGGGGAGACTGGCCTTGGTGTTTTCTATAAATGCGCTGGTCAAGTCCTCCTCCTTGGTTTCGTAACTCTCTAAAATCAAATTTCCGAGATCCCTGACCCGATTGGCGTACGCGATGACGGATTCCTTGTCTCTTTGATATATAGACCCTAACTCTCCCTGTAGTTGGTACACATTGCGCGTTGGGGCATATATTTCTTTTAAAAACGTAGCCAGCTCGTCTATCGTTTCAAAGCTGCGTCCCTGGATGGTTCGACGCGGCTCTCCAAGTATCTTAACACGTGCCGCTTTTACGAGGTTGCTTTCGGCGCCCGGCCCGATCATCGCAAGGGCCTCCCTGCAGCCGAGGATGAAGTGGCCCAGTGACATGGTCTGCCCGTCATAATTAGGAATTACCGCGAGCGCGTCCCTTAACGACAGGGTTTGGCTGTGATGAACCATTTTGGTGGGGGATTTTTCCTCGGCTTTTACTTTACTCAACCTGCTGCCTTCCGGCAATATAAATTTGACTCTGCTAGTGCTAGTTTTGGTTTCCGGCTTTGGTTGCGCGTGGGTGTGAGAGCAACTAGGTGTAGCGTCTTCCTCGTCTATCATCAAACTCAATCTCGCGGCTAAGTTTTTCGGGACGGTTGATGTTTTCTTTCCGATTGATTTTAACTTCCTTGTATCAGAGCTACCGAATCGTGATTTTGGGGTGGATGATGCTGGCATGCGCGGACCTCCCGATCGGTCGCCGACGGATTCGTTATGTGGGGTCGGTCCTCCTAAAGGGGTAAAATAATTTTCGGGAGTGAGTGCCTCGTTTCCGGGCGGAGTTTTTTCTACAGTAGCTTCGGGCGCTGGCTCGGCGCAAGTACCTGCCGCCCCAGATGTCTCGGCCACCGGTTCTACGCGTGCGTTAGGGCTCTCGGGCCCTTCGGCCACTTGCCTCTCGTTCTCTACTTCTGCGTGGGCTAATTCCACTACTGGGAAATATTCGATGGCCCCAGGAGTGGGCCTGGTGAGGAATCCGTAAAGGGACGATCCGCTGAGAGTTATGTCCGCGTTAACGTGACTCTGTACGTATTCTACTAATCTTGCAAAATCTGGTTCCCCGGAATTCTCCTCGAAGCGAAAGATTTTAGGGACGGCAAGCTCTAAGCTGTCGAAATCAGATTCGTGAAATGATCTAGTATCGTCTGCGTTGTCCTTTTCGTTTTCTGATTCGTCGTTTTCCTCCGATAGTTCCGCTGCGCCCGACTCTCTGTTTTCTATAATTGCTTTATTGGCTGGGTCCCCTTCGACAAGAGTTTTTCCCGACCCTTCTGAATCGGCGTCGGAGGTTCCTTCCTCCTCGAGCGCCCCGGACCCGCCAGAGGGGCCTGGTGTATTACTCGACCGCAATCGTTCGCTTAATACAACGGATGAATCGTGGGGGCTTGCGTGCGAAAATTCACCGGTTTCCTCGGGGATCGGGCTAATGGTTCGAGTTCTGGTTGCTTGCCTTAGCGCTCTCTCGTCTGGATATTCGTTTACTTTGACCTTGTCTAACCGAGCTCGAGAGCGAGTTCCCTTCATTTCCTGACTTCACACCGATTGGAAAAATAATGTTAGCTCTGATTGGTTAACCCTTTCCCTGTTTGAATTATCGGTCCTGATCAATTTCTGAAGTCTCACAAATTTCCATCTCAGTGCTGTAATTTACAGAAATATTTCCAACCTGTTTCCAATAGATTAACTCGTCTACGCTATTTTCCCTAAAATTTCTGAGAGCCGAGATATCGCTGTGGCCGGGTTGTGCGGCGCGGACCCCCGACGGTGAAAGTTCGACACTAGAGCGTTGAGAAGGGCCCCCGTCTCGCGAGCGCACGCGCACTGGGCTGTTTGATCGGTATCTGTATTTCCTCACTTTTGGCATTAGGTAACGTTATCAATTCTCAACCTTCGGGATTGTCCCTAAATCGATCACCAAAGTTTACTCATATGTATTTCCCTACGTCTTTTTTTGTTTCGCAATTCTCAATAGTTCCCTAATAATTCGTTATCTGCTCATTCGTTATTGGTTTGGATTATTCTGGGAGGGCGTTTCTTCTACAGTTAATTCGCTGGGGCCGACTAGGGTCTCTCTAGCGGAACACGATCTGGCTGCGGCTGCCTTATTAATTCGCGCTATTATTTTCGCGTATTCTTTCCGTGCTATTTCTTGGAGCAGTTGTCCTTTGCGTCTTAGGGTGCGTTTGTGGTCGTCTCGACACTTGGATTTTCTAGAATTCATTAATGGGGAATTTCTCAAACGGCCGCCTCAGGGTTTCGCGGTGTTAATGCAGCGAATTTTTTTTTTTTTTTTTTGTGCGTTGGCGAAGTCTACTATTCCTTATCCGGTTTTTTTAATAACTCCACTTTTATTCGGGATGTTCCTCACACTAGTCTCTCTCTCTTCTTATTCCATCAGTTCAATTTTTCGCAAAACTAGGCCCGGAAGTGAAAAATGTCGCTGGATAAAAACGCGGTTCACTGCTTTCCTCACTCTTCGTCTGCCGTGTTTTTCTTTATTTCCAGTGCGTCAAGTATTTTCAGTAAAGTCTCGTCAATTTCCGCCCTGATTTTCGTAATTTCCCGCATTCCCTTATTTCCCAAGAATGATTTATTTCTTTAATTTATTACTTGTTATTAGCCCCCTTTTTGTTTCGTTATCTGTATCCACCCCTTTTCCTCGATTTATTAGGTCTCTTTGTCAAATGTATTGTTAGTTAGTATTAAGCACTTGGTTCGTTTGTTAGAATTCACGGAATCGGGTTTGATCATGCAGGAGATTTATTATGTCAAAATTCTCAATCCAAGCTTCGGAAATCGCGTAAATTTAATGATCCCGGACGAGCCCCCAATTTTTGTTACGTCGGAAATGTCGGGGATTTTCATCCGTCGGCAGATCCACACGTTTTACACAGCTCAGTTGGGAGGTTTGTCGCTCTCCGGGCAAGGAAACCGAAGGTTTCCCTATCCTCGCACCTGGCGTACAAACACCGAGCTGCAACCCCGTTTTTGGGACTACTCTTTCGAGCAATATCCCGGGATAGGGGTATACGAGATTTCGGTCGACTTTGGATTGAGAATTCCGTGTATTAGGGGGTGAGAAAAATAAAGTAAAATTGTGACTTACCGTCTCTCGGCGATCCCACGTAGGTAGTTGGCTCTGGCACTTTAAATTAATTCGGGTGAGAAATAATGATTTAAAAAGGCCTCTTTGATGGAAAACACACGTGACGGGTTGTTGGTTTAATCGACAATAAAACGATAGGTACAATGAAATCTCGTGTTACAAAATTGTGACAAACGGTGGTCGAAATGGACCGGAAATTGCGTAAAATGCAGCGGAATAATTCTAAAAATCGTTTGAGAGGAAATCTGGGGGAAAATGAGAATCGACAAAGTCCCACGAAATAAAATATCTTAATAGAATCGACGGACCGCGGGTCCGCGATGGATACTGAGATAGAAAAATGACTGAATTTCTGAAGTGTCTCTAATACCGATTGCAAGTGCCAAAGTGCCGAGTACAGTGTCGACAGTTCGATCCGGAATACGTGCGGGCGCCCGAAAACCGCCCCTTTTTATACTGCTCCGAGGCTCTTTGTCTCATCTCAATCTCAAAAGAAATTAGTGGGGGTGTTCTCGCTAGTACATTGACTTCGGCGATCGCCATCTTTGGTGGCGTTATAATTTTTCTTGACCACACACACACATCAAAGCTCAAAAGCTCCTGTGATTCGGTCGCGAGGGTGATCCGCGACGTGTTAGCTTTTAATTCGTCCGATCGAACGGTCCATTGGCTAACGCAACCTATGAGGACCTCCGGCGCGTCGTTATGTCCGCGTGTCCCGCGATCTCCTCTCGCGAGAGGAGGTACGGCCTAATTCCCCCCCCCCCTTAAGTCTAAGACTCGTACGTGTACACACACACGCGTTCCCGAGCTCTTCTCCTCGGTGCCCCTCGTCGATGGCGCATATGCAAGAAGGGGAGGGCGAGTACAGACTCCTCTAAGATTCGAGCTGTCCCTCGCGTAATTATAATTATTCGTCTTTTCGGTGTTTAATTAACAATTAAAATAGTTTAGCGTCTCGGGTTCGTATTCTTCCCTTCGCGCCGAATGCGTGCATGTGTCGTAAATCTCCCTAGGATCGTTTTCATAGGTTCTTGGTTCGAATGTTTACATTTAAAATGATTTGTTTAACCCCAGAGTGGTAAAATCGCTCTCATTATGTTCACTGTTTCGTCTGTGCTTTGCTCGATATACTTTTATAGTCGTAGTTATCATAGTTGGTCACCTATCTCTTTGTTTCACTAGGTTTCTACGAGGCAATTCTTTCGGGTTTTGTTTATTTCCGATAGGTTGCTTTCTACGTTACTCGATCGTCCAATTTTAGTGTTCCTAACGCTCGTATCCTGAGAGTAATGCGTGATTTCAGTTAGCTTCTGTTCGTTTGTTTCCTCGCGTTAATCTCTTTTCCGCGTTATTTTTATTTTCCGGGTCCATTACGCCATTTCCGAGATAATTATAGTTTAGTAAATAATAATCTGATTTTGAAGGGCTAAATTCCTGGATGCATCCTCTTTTATCCTTTGTCGATTGCATTTACCAGGGGGTAATTTCGATTGTAATTTTTGATGATATCGAACTTCAAAGATAGAAAATGCGTAGTTGGTTATACGGAACTTATTCGATCCACGCCCAAGAGGAGAGCGGGCCCCCCCCCTCCCGGGTTCCTTGTCGGAGAACTCAGAGGCGACTCTGCTCGTCGGCGCGTGCCCTCTTTTCGTTGTATAAACGGTCTGCGTGGCTTTTTTTCTCGGTGCTGAGCTTGGTACAGCATAGTCCAAAACTCGTAACCTCTGACCCCTGGTTATTATTAATTTTACAGTTTCGTGATTGTTAGTTACTGCTAACTAATTCGGGTTGCGTTTGTGGATCCAGTTTCGATCATTCCCGTAATCCTTGAGTTATCCGCTGTGAATCTCATTACTCGTTACGTGATTTCATTTGTTTATCTGTAAAACTCTATTTTTGGTTATTTAATTCATAGTCTCGTTTCCTCTAATTCGGGAATCCTCTACTCCGGATCCCCTAGCAATCCGTGTTTCACAAGTGTCTATTTTATTATTTCGCGATTCTAGTTCAGGTTACGAGTTTCGTCCATGTCTCTATTGCTATTCTTCCTCTAAGTCCCAAGATTATCTTTTTATCTATTCCTGAATTAATTTATTTAGCAGACTTTTGGCGATTTTACACCATGTTCGCTATTATTTGTTAATGATTTTGTCCCTCGGTTCCTTTGTGAGTTATCATTGTTCTTTTTGTCTTATTGCTTGTGCTTCCCGTGGATTTACGATTACTACAAAGTCGGTTTTATTTTGCGTGCGTATGTTTGTGTTTTCCCGGTCACCTAGTTTTATTCGATCTTAGTCATTTTGGCTAATTAAGCTTAATTGTTATTAAACTTGTTAGTTCTATATTCCTACAGACCGCGGGTCATTCCTGTCGTTTTGAAGTCCATGAAAATTTTTGGTTTGCCGAACGGAGTTATCCATTCTTTCTTACGTTCGCTCATACTCAGGGTTGTCACTCATGAGAATGAGTCTCCAGTCCGTTTTGGTATGCGGTTGTTGACGTTGTCAAAGCCTAGAGCACGGGTTTGGTTTCTACATCTCTTTTCGTTGTTAGTTTGGATAATCTCCGAGGTGTGAATTGAGGGTTTGATTATCTCGCGGCAGAGAGCATAGAGACCGAGTGAGAAGAGAGAGAGAGAGAGTAGCATGTGGGCCCGACCGGCAGTATGAAACGCGCGGCGGGGGTGGCGAGCTAACGCGCGCGCCTCATCGGTTCTCCGAGCGAACCGAGGGTCACGCACGCTTCGACCACTCGAGGATCCAGATCGATAGTAGTGAGACAACGACTTTATGATCCCTTGGGCGGCGGTCGATAATGACCGACCCAGGGTAAGCGCCAGCTTCGGAGGATCGACACTGCGTCGCTTAGGGCGCTGACCGATCCTCTCCTGCTGTGCCTTGAGTTGCCAGAGATTTTGGGTCCCGGCCGAGACTTGTAGGTCTCGGTTACCATAGGGGTCCCCTCCTAGCTCGGTTGGTAATGTCGCAGTCCCACATTAGATCATGTGTCCCCGGGTTTTTTCCCACTGGGTAACTCATTACCATGAGATACACCGTTTCGGTCGCATCCACAGCCCCCTCCCCTGTTCTCTCCCCTCCGTTGATCATTGTTCGGATTTGGTATTTAAGAATCGTCAAACCGGCGTTACGGCCAGGACGTAACACACTCGACGACCGAGTTTACATGCATGCAGCGCTCGCAAAACGTGATTTCTCGATTTGGCTGATTGACGGTTTATCGCTCACAGCATCGGTGACAAACGAGTTTCAACGATGCAAAACGATGCATTTGCACAAAATAAAAGTTTTTGACACTCGGCGACCGTGTTTACATGCGTGCAGCGCTCGCAAAACGCGATTTCTCGATTTGGCTGATTGACGCTTTTTCGCTTGCGGCATTAGTGCCTAACAAGTTTCAACGATGCAAAACGATGCATTTGCACAAAATAAAGGTTTTTGACACTCGGAGACCGAGTTTACATGCGTGCAACACTCGCAAAACGCGATTTCTCGATTTGGCTGTTTGACGCGTTTTCGCTCGCGGCATCGGTGCCAAACGAGTTTCAACGATGCAAAACGATGCATTCGCACAAAATAAAAGGTTTTGACACCCGGCGATCGAGTTTACATGCATGCAGCGCTCGCAAAACGTGGTTTCTCGATTTTGCTGTTTGACGCGTTTTCGCTCGCGGCATCGGTGCCAAACGAGTTTCAACGATGCAAAACGATGCATTTGCACTAAATAAAAGCTTTTGACACTCAACGACCGAATTTACATGCGTTCAACGGTCGCAAAACGCGATGGCTCGATTTGGCTGTTTGACGCATTTTCGCTCGCGGTATCGCTGCCAAACGAGTTTCAACGATGCAAAACGATGAATTTGCACAAAATAAAAGTTTTTGATTCTCGGTGACCGAGTTTACATGCGTGCAACACTCGCAAAACGCGATTTCTCGATTTGGCTAATTGACGCTTTTTCACTCTCGGCATTGGTGCCAAACGAGTATCAACGATGCAAAACGATGCATTTGCACAAAATAAAAGCTTTTGACACTCAACGACCGAGTTTACATGCGTTCAACGGTCGCAAAACGCGATGGCTCGATTTGGCTGTTTGACGCATTTTCGCTCTCGGTATCGCTGCCAAACGAGTTTCAACGATGCAAAACGATGAATTTGCACAAAATCAAGGTTTTTGACACTCGCTGACCGAGTTTACATGCGTGCAACGCTCGCAAAACGCGTTGTCTTATTTTAGTTGTTTGACGCTTTTTCACTCGCGGCATCGGTGCTAAACGTGTTTGAACGATGCAAAACGATGGATTTGCACAAAATCAAGGTTTTTAACACTCGGCGACCGAGTTTACATGCGTGCAGCGCTCGCAAAAGTGATTTCTCGATTTAGGTGAATGACGGTTTATCGCTCGCGGCATCGGTGCCAAAGGAGTGTTAACGATGCAAAACGATGGATTTGCACAAAATCAAGGTTTTTGACACTCAACGACCGAGTTTACATGCGTTCAACGGTCGCAAAACGCGATGGCTCGATTTGGCTGTTTGACGCATTTTCGCTCGCGGTATCGCTGCCAAACGAGTTTCAACGATGCAAAACGATGAATTTGCACAAAATAAAAGTTTTTGATACTCGGCGAACGAGTTTACATGCGTGCAACACTCGCAAAACGCGATTTCTCGATTTGGCTGATTGACGCTTTTTCACTCTCGGCATTGGTGCCAAACGAGTGTAAGCGATGCAAAACGATGGATTTGCACAAAATCAAGGTTTTTGACACTCGACGACCGAGTTTACATGCGTGCAACGCTCACAAAACGCGATGGCTCGATTTGGCTGATTGACGCTTTTTCACTCGCGGCATCGGTGCCAAACGAGTTTCAACGTTGCAAAACGATGGATTTGCACAAAATCAAGATTTTTGACACACGCCGACCGAGTTTACATGCGTGCAACGCTCGCAAAACGCGATGTCTTATTTTAGTTGTTTGACGCTTTTTCACTCGCGGCATCGATGCTAAACGAGTTTCAACGATGCAAAACGATGGATTTGCACAAAATCAAGGTTTCTAACACTCGGCGACCAAGTTTACATGCGTGCAGCAATCGCAAAAGTGATTTCTCGATTTAGGTGAATGACGGTTTATCGCTCGCGGCATCGGTGCCAAAGGAGTGTTAACGATGCAAAACGATGGATTTGCACAAAATCAAGGTTTTTGACACTCATCGAACGAGTGTACATGCGCGCAACGCTCGCAAAACGCGATGGCTCGATTTGGCTGTTTGACGCTTGTTCACTCGCGGCATCGGTGCCAAACGAGTTTTGACGATGCAAAACGATGCATTTTCACAAAATAAAGCTTTTTGTCACTCTTTGTCCGAGTTTACATGCGTGCAACACTCGCCAAACGCGATTTCTCGATTTGGCTTTTTGACGCGTTTTCGCTCGCGGCATCGGTGCCAAACGAGTTTCAACGATGCAAAACGATGCATTTGCACAAAATAAAAGCTTTTGACACACAACGACCGAGTTTACATGCGTTAAACGGTCGCAAAACGCGATGGCTCGATTTGGCTGTTTGACGCATTTTCGCTCGCGGTATCGCTGCCAAACGAGTTTCAACGATGCAAAACGATGAATTTGCACATAATAAAAGTTTTTGATACTCGGCGACCGAGTTTACATGCGTGCAACACTCGCAAAACGCGATTTCTCGATTTGGCTGATTGACGCTTTTTCACTCTCGGCATTGGTGCCAAACGAGTCTCAACGATGCAAAACGATGGATTTGCACAAAATGAAAGTTTTTTACACTCAGCGACCGAGTTTACATGCGTGCAACACTCGCAAAACGCGATTTCTCGATTTGGGTGTTTGACGCGTTTTCGCTCGCGGCATCGGTGCCAAACGAGTGTCAACGATGCAAAACGATGCATTTGCACAAAATAAAAGCTTTTGACACTCAACGACCGAGTTTACATGCGTTCAACGGTCGCAAAACGCGATGGCTCGATTTGGCTGATTGACGCTTTTTCACTCGCGGCATCGGTGCCAAACGAGTTTCAACGATGCAACACGATGGATTTGCACAAAATCAAGGTTTTTGACACTCGCTGACCGAGTTTACATGCGTGCAACGCTCGCAAAACGCGATGTCTCATTTTAGTTGTTTGACGCTTTTTCACTCGCGGCATCGGTGCTAAACGAGTTTCAACGATGCAAAACGATGGATTTGCACAAATTCAAGGTTTTTAACACTCGGCGACCGAGTTTACATGCGTGCAGCGCTCGCAAAAGTGACTTCTCGATTTAGGTGAATGACGGTTTATCGCTCGCGGCATCGGTGCCAAACGAGTGTTAACGATGCAAAAGTATGGATTCGCACAAAATCAAGGTTTTTGACACTCATCGAACGAGTGTACATGCGCGCAACGCTCGCAAAATGCGATGGCTCGATTTGGCTGTTTGAGGCTTGTTCACTCGCGGCATCGGTGCCAAACGAGTTTCCACAATGCAAAACGATGCATTTGCACAAAATAAAAGTTTTTGACACTCGGCTACCGAGTTTACATGCGTGCAACACTCGCAAAACGCGATTTCTCGATTTGGCTAATTGACGCTTTTTCACTCTCGGCATTAGTGCCAAACGAGTATCAACGATGCAAAACGATGGATTTGCACAAAATGAAAGTTTTTTACACTCAGCGACCGAGTTTACTTGCGTTCAACGCTCGCAAAACGCGATGGTTCGATTCGGCTGTTTGACGCATTTTCGCTCGCGGCATCGGTGCCAAACGAGTTTCAACGATGCAAAACGATGCATTTGCACAAAGTAAAGGTTTTTGACACTCGGCGACCGTGTTTACATGCGTGCAGCGCTCGCAAAACGCGATTTCTCGATTTGGCTGATTGACGCTTTTTCGCTTGCGGCATTAGTGCCAAACAAGTTTCAACGATGCAAAACGATGCATTTGCACAAAATAAAGGTTTTTGACACTCGGAGACCGAGTTTACATGCGTGCAGCGCTCGCAAAAGTGACTTCTCGATTTAGGTGAATGACGGTTTATCGCTCGCGGCATCGGTGCCAAACGAGTGTTAACGATGCAAAACTATGGATTCGCACAAAATCAAGGTTTTTGACACTCATCGAACGAGTGTACATGCGCGCAACGCTCGCAAAACGCGATGGCTCGATTTGGCTGTTTGAGGCGTGTTCACTCGCGGCATCGGTGCCAAACGAGTTTCCACAATGCAAAACGATGCAATTGCACAAAATAAAAGTTTTTGACACTCGGCTACCGAGTTTACATGCGTGCAACACTCGCAAAACGCGATTTCTCGATTTGGCTAATTGACGCTTTTTCACTCTCGGCATTGGTGCCAAACGAGTATCAACGATGCAAAACGATGGATTTGCACAAAATGAAAGTATTTTACACTCAGCGACCGAGCTTGCTTGCGTTCAACGCTCGCAAAACACGATGGATCGATTCGGCTGTTTGACGCATTTTTGCTCGCGGTATCTGTGCCAAACGAGTTTCAATGATGCAAAACGATGGATTTGCACAAAATCAAGGTTTTTGACACTCGCTGACCGAGTTTACATGCGTGCTGAGCTCGCAAAACGTGATTTCTCGATTTGGCTGATTGACGGTTTTTCGCTCGCGGCATTGGTGCCAAACGAGTCTCAACGATGCAAAACGATGGATTTGCACAAAATGAAAGTTTTTTACACTCAGCGACCGAGTTTACTTGCGTTCAACGCTCGCAAAACGCGATGGCTCGATTCGTCTGTTTGACGCGTTTTCGCTCGCGGCATCGGTGCCAAACGAGTTTCAACGATGCAAAACGATACATTTGCACAAAATAAAAGATTTTGACACTCGGCGACCGTGTTTACATGCGTGCAGCGCTCACAAAACGCGATTTCTCGATTTGGCTGATTGACGGTTTATCGCTCGCGGCATTGGTGCCAAACGAGTATCAACGATGCAAAACGATGGATTTGCACAAAATGAAAGTTTCTTACACTCAGCGACCGAGTTTACTTGCGTTCAACGCTCGCAAAACGCGATGGCTCGATTCGGCTGTTTGACGCATTTTCGCTCGCGCCATCGGTGCCAAACGAGTTTCAACGATGCAAAACGATGCATTTGCACAAAGTAAAAGTTTTTGACACTCGCTGACCGTGTTTACAAGCGTGCAGCGCTCGCAAAACGCGATTGCTCGATTTGGCTGATTGACGCTTTTTCGCTTGCGGCATTAGTGCCAAACAAGTTTCAACGATGCAAAACGATGCATTTGCACAAAATAAAGGTTTTTGACACTCGGCGACCGAGTTTACATGCGTGCAGCGCTCGCAAAAGTGATTTCTCGATTTAGGTGAATGACGGTTTATCGCTCGCGGCATCGGTGCCAAAGGAGTGTTAACGATGCAAAACGATGGATTTGCACAAAATCAAGGTTTTTGACACTCAACGACCGAGTTTACATGCGTTCAACTGTTATGCCGCTCGTCGCGTATCAGTTAGGATACGGACGAAGGATAATATTTATTTAATTATTTTGGGGATCGTTTGTCAATTAAGAGTTGGAACTCACGTGATCGGATTAACAGTAGATGATTTATTGTAATCGTTGTGTTACAGTTATTTAATTGAGCTCTTGCTCGGTTAATTCAAAGAGATTATTTCTATATTGTCGGTCGGGCGAGTCCTCACGGTCGGATGCGTCCGATCGTGGTGCGAGTTGTTATAAGACTGATTTTACTGCCGCTCTGAGCGCAGCAAGTTGACTGCAATTGCCCAAAAGTGCAATTGCAGATAAAGTGCAAATTGTGACATTGTCAATCGAGGTCACTCGATCGCAGATCGGTTGGCCCATCGATTGCAATATCCGCACGCAATCCGCGTTAGCGCATTCCAACACGCGTGACTCCACGCGGTTGCGACATTTCGTTCAATTGTGCCCTGACGTACAATTCAGGTCACAATTAACGAAATAAATTAAATTATTTCCGAATTTTATTCCGGGGCGCAACATCCCTCCCCCCTTAAAGGAAAAAATCGCGAAGTCGATTTTTTCCCCAATCCTAGGTTTAATAATAATGTCCCATACAAATCACATTATCCCCTTAGATTCTATATAAATCTAATGTTGCCTCCCGCTGTCACATGCGGGTGGACCTTGCGGCTTGTTTATTTTTATTTCCGCGTATCGGAGCTGCTCGCGCGGTGTGAACAACCCGGCGCGCACATTCTGCTGACGCAGCATTGTCACGTCGCGCGCGGTCTCCGGGCGCGCGGCCTTCAAGCGCGCGGCCTCCGAGCGCGCGGCTGGTGCCTCTACGTTTATGTGCACGGCCGACGGGGCCACGGCGTTCGGCGAAGCCGTCGGTGTCGCCTTACGCGCACGGTATCTCCTCAACGCGAGGTAGCTAACTAATACTACCACAATCACTGCACAGATAGAGTACATACTTATATTATGCACCCACTGTCCGTGTATAATAAAGTCTCTATTCACATTTTCCTCGATTTTGTCCATTTGTTTCCCGAGGTCCTCGATTTCCTCGGGATTTTGGATGATCGGTGCGAGGTCGAACTTGCCGTCTCCGGTTTGCACTTGTTGACGCGTCTGTTCCTCAATGTCCGACAGCGTTAAGTTAAACGGAGGCAAATAATGTTCGCTTATTTCCTGGACCGATCGTCCCGTCGTCCGCACGGTGAAATCCTGAGCGGTTACCGTACAAGTCCCTATCAGAGCCAGTATTCCCGAATTTTCTATCTTATCGCTATAGACGGGTTGATTATCGCAGGCTACGCTAATAATTTCTTCTTTCGGCGCCACGTATATCCAACGGCCCGGTTGCCGCATTGGTATTATCCTGGCACGCGCAAGGGTTACCGCCCGCTTCGCGCAGCGCGCACCGCTGCCTATATCAATTTTTGCCGCCATCAGCACCTCGCAGGGTGCAGTGCCCGGCAACGGCCTTGACGGATGCACCGGCGCGCAAACGTAATGACGCGCGTTTTTCTTGCAATTTCCGAGTTCAATTTCGGGCATTCGGATATAACTCCGTCCCTCCTGGTCCACAATTACCAATTCCTCGGCTATCTCGAATTCAAAATAAGAAGTATTGCCCGCTTGCACTGGCATCGGGTATATCTTATTCACTTGGTATGTCTGTGGGCCCACCAGTGGGATATCCAATACCAACACCACTTCGTTCTCGTGGCTGTACGCCTTCGCGTCGGTCAGTCGTAGTAACGCGGCGGCGTTGTGCTTTATCAGCGCTACGGGGAAGCCTGTGCCCGCCGGCAAGTGTGCGAGCGCGTCGGTGAGATACTCCACGAGCCGGCGCGGCGGTAGTAGAGCAGGGCTCACGTTACCCGTTCCGAGTCCCGCGAACACCCACACCAATTCCTTTACGTCGGTGAGCAGCGCCTCCACCACCACACCTATGACTGCGAGACTTTCGTCGAGTCTCTGACGCACGCTGAGCTGATCCATCCTGTCGCTCAGGGTTTTTTGGACGTATTCCACCTGGCTCTGCAACGCCAGTTCATTGGCCCTTATGACGCTCGCGGAGCTATTGAATATAGCGAGCGTGGACCGGACCACCTGCATCTGGTCCTTGATGCAATGCTGATTGTTGGCTTGGCCCTCGCGGAGCGCGAGAATCTCGTCGTTGATTCTTTCCGCGTCAGCAGCATCCATATTTCCGGTAATTGATTTGACGATGCTTCCGAGTCCGTCAATCAATCCGCGGCGAACTCGCTTGCGCCCTGGCAGCACGAGATCGTGCACCGTCTCGATGCCGTCGGATATCCGCCCCAGCATTCGCTCGACCTTGGTCGTGATGACGGGGCAGAGTTCATCGGTCGCATCGGCCGCGGCCACTCTTTTGCACACAGCCTTCAGCTGATGCAGCTGTATCACGGCGTTGAAGGTTCGCGCGTGGATCGCGGACAAGTCCATTGACACCGCCAAACGCCACGTGCTCTTCACCTCCGACAAACTTCCGATTTCTTCGTAGAAAATTCCAGGGTTGTGTGCGAACGGCCGAATCTGACACCCAAGCTCCTGGCCATCCACGTTGAAGGTGCCTAATATGGCCCAGGCCGTTCTGGAAGCAGAAAGTCGCGCTGTTACCAAGCTGCTCGATCGCCTGATGCTGATGCAGCTAAATTTCTCCCTTCTTTTCGAGTTTTACGCGGTTTTAAATACGGCGTTGGAGCTCCCGGGGCTCATTCATCGCTCAAAATTTACGGATTCTACGTCGTTTTGCACCGCAAAAATCTTTCCACTTCGAAATGGGCTTCTGCGGCAGACAAAACCGTCGCGCCAACCCGGGCGCTCACCCCGCTGATCCGCGGCTGGTCGAGCCGACTCACGCCCTCGAGCTACTGAGGGTGGCCGTAAGTATCCTCGAAAATTCCGCAAATGTTCGCCACACCCCAGTGGTAAACGGTTTTTTTTTATTTTCCTCCCAGATCGCCCTCCTGGAGAAAGGGGAACCAGGCTGTATTTCGTGGGTCCAGGGCCTGACCGCCCATGCGCGCTCGATTCGTCGCGAGCGTCGATGGCGGCGCGACAACCTGGCCGACCTGTGGGGTTTCGGTCGCTGGGGACCCTCCCCCTCGTCTTCTCGTTTCCTCGGCCTTCGCCGCCTCTTCTGCGAGGGTACGGCCGCCACCCGAGCCGCGTGTCCTCTGCAGCATCTTCCGTCGCACGACTGTATCGAGGAGATGTCGGCGGACGAGAGCGACGACGAGATCTGGTGACGCCACCCGTTTTTCCTTTAGAATTGTTAACGGCGCCCATCCGCCGTAGGTCTTTGAAAATATATGATGGGATTTTTTAAACGAAATTTACCGTCTTCGGCGTTTTGATTAGGCCTATAAGGAATTTCCCCCTGTAATAGAGCAGGAAACCCTTCCTTCACCTTTGCGTATATATTTTTATGTTTTAGCGTTAATATTTAAATATGTAATTTTTATAGATAATTTTTTTTTTTATAGATATCTCTCTTTTTTTTTTTTGATCCGGGCTTTATGCTAGGATTAATGGTCGACGAAGTGCTTGAGCCGGTTTGCATGTACCGTGCTCGCCTTCCGACCCTTTTTAATGACGATGGTGACCGGAGATTTCACCTCCGTCACCGCGTACGGCCCTATCCACTTCGGCGTCAATTTCGCCGACCGGCCGCGTCGCACGGTTTCGTCCCGGAGCAACACGCGGTCGCCAATGCAAAAATTGCAATCCCGTGTAGTTTTGTCGAATTGTTCTTTCGACTTTTGCTTGGCGATTTGCAAATTCTCACGTGCTACCGACCATGCGGCACGCAGACGCTCTCGGAGCTCGTGTGCGTAGTCGTCGTGTGTATATGCGGGTCGCGGCTCCTGTTTCACCGCAGTCGGCAGCACCGCCGCGCGCCCGAACACGAGCTCATACGGTGATAATCCGGTAGCTGTGTGCGGCGTCGTATTATAAACAAACATTGCGTACGGCAGCCACTCGTCCCAATTTCCCTGATCCTCCTGTATGTAATTTTTCAGGTACTCTGCGAGAGTTCGGTGCGACCGCTCCAGAGCCCCGTTGCTCTCCGGATGATAAGCCGTTGTCTGGATTTTCTTAATCCGCAGAAGTTTGCAGACTTCCTTAAAAACAGAACTCAGGAAGTTGGCCCCCTGGTCTGAGAGGATTTTCTCCGGAATTCCGTACCGGCAGATGACCTCCTCGACCAGCGCTTTGGCGATGGTGTTGGCCTCCTGATTCGGAATGGGAATGGCGGCGCTGTACTTGGTGAGCGCATCCTGGAACGTGAGCACATATTTGTTCCCAGCTGCCGTTTCCGGTAACGGTCCAACGATGTCGACCGCCGTTTTTTCGAATGCCCTTTCCGGTGTGTCAGTCACGACCATCGGCACCCTTTCCCGATTCCTCAATTTATTTTTCTGGCAGGATTCACAGGCGGCAATATAATCGGTAATTTCCCCGCGCATTCCCGGCCATTCGTACTTGGCGCGGATTCTTTCGAGCGTTCTCTTGACGCCCTGGTGTCCCCCCAGAGGGGCATCGTGATATTCGTAGAGGAGTTGCTTACGCGTGGCGGCATCCGGGCAGGTTACGCCACTGCTGCAGCCACTCTCCTCTATCGTCGCTGTGTCCTTCTCCTCGCCCGGCTGTAAGTATACCGGGCGGCTCGCCCCGCACTCCGACTCCCCGCGTTGGCTTCCATGCCCTGCCGCGCTAGCCGTAGCGTGCTGACCCGCATTACCCCGCGCCTGGTGCGCGCCGAGCTTGGCGTCGCGCTCGCACTCCCGCGCGGGCTCCCTCTCTCTCTCCTCGAGTCTCCTCTTTGCGCGATGCTTCGTCGTCTCCCCTCCACTCGGCGGCTCAGCCGAGTGCCTGCTGCTACGCTCGCTCGCAGTGGTGCTGTCTCCCTCGCACCCACTGTCGCGCTCGCTTTCCGCGTCGGAGCTGCTTTCTTTGTCGCACTCCCGCGGCTGCCCGTTCGCGGCGTTGCTCGCGCTCCCTTGCGCTGCAGCTGTCTGTCTCTCTCGCACTTGCGCACGGGTGGCAATACAAATGCGACTTAGCGCGTCGGCATTCGTATTCCTTTTCCCCGCTTTATATTCCACGTCGAATTCATGTTCGGCGAGCTTAATTTTCCAGCGCATCAGCCTCGATCCTGGATCCTTTACACCGAACAACCAGGTGAGAGGTTGATGATCGGTAATGACAAATCGTGTGCCGTACACGTAGGGCCGAAATTGCGCCAACGCCCACACGATCGCGAGCAACTCCTTCTCGGTTGTTGTGTAATTCAACTCCGCCTTCGATAAGGTGCGACTCGCGTAACAGATGGGCAGATCCTCGCCCACTGGTCCCTGCGAGAGTATCGCGCCTATCGCCTTGTCGGACGCGTCAGTCGTTACCAAGAATTGCCTGGTAAAATCCGGGTATTGCAACACCGGTGCTGAAGTGAGCGCGGCCTTTAAACTCTCGAACGCCGCGTCACGCACAGGTGTCCACGCCCACGGCTCGTCTTTGCGTATGAGTTCCGTGAGTGGCTTCGCTATATCCGAATAATTCCGGATGAACTTCCGATAATATCCAGCCAGGCCGAGAAACGATTGCACGCCCTTGACGTCCCTGGGAACGGGATAGTTCCGTACGGCTTCCAGCTTTTTGGGATCAGCTCGGACACCGTTTTCCGAGATGATGTGCCCCAGGAAGTGCGTCTCCTTCCGCAAAAACTGGCATTTCCCCGGCTGCACAGCCAGATTCGCCTCCCTCAATCGCTGCAGCACGTCTCGCAGTCGATCGTTGTGGTCCTTCAGGTTCTTCCCGTAGATCACAATGTCGTCGAGGTAGACGTAGCATTTGACCCCCTGTATCCCCGCCAGGACAGAGTTCATGAGCCTCTGAAAAGTTGGTGGGGCGTTTTTTAACCCGAACGGCATTCGGTTGTATTCGAAGTGTCCTTTGGGGGTCGAAAAAGCCGTCTTTTCCTTGTCCTCCTCTGCCATCGGGATTTGATGAAATCCCGAGGCAAGATCGAGGGTGGAAAAATATTGAGCTTTTCCCAACTGGTCCAATATTTCCGTGATATTGGGCAGTGGGTATGAGTCCCCGATGGTGGCTTCGTTTATTTTTCGGAAATCCACCACGACTCGCAGACGCTGAACTCCGTTTGCGTCGGGTTTCTTCGTCACGACCAGCAACGGCGCGTTCCATTGGCTCCGGCTGGGGCGAATTATCCCGTCGTCCAGCATCTCCTCGATTTGCCGATCGATTTCCTGCTTGTGGGTTTCGGGCAATCGATACGGGCGCACCTTGATTGGCAGCACGCCGTCCTTCAGCGGAATGCGATGCTCCGCCATGTGCGTGCACTCTAATTTGTCGCCCTTTAAATGAAATAAGTCCGCGTATTCATTTAATATTTCCATTAGGGCATCCTTTTCTTCCTCGTTGAGGTGCGCGGTCGCGATCTCCTCTCTCACTCGCTCGAGTCGACGCGCGCCTCTTTCCACCGCGAGCGTGTGTATGCGCGGTGAGTCACTCACACCGTCGCGCTCGGGCGTCGTTATCGGTAGCGGCTCAAGTGACACCTGCGGCCGCTCCACCTCGACCACGTGCTCAGTCGTGTTGACAAGACTGACCACGCAGCTATTTCCTCGAGGCGGCGTGATGCATCCGCCAAGAATAATGCCCGGCATTATTTCCCTGCGCGCGAGCATCCCCACCAATTTGCTGTTTGTCTTCGCGTAGGTCAGAGTCTCGCTACGCGGCGGGAGCTGGATCTTCGATTTTCCATCGATGAGTGGCATCGCATGCCCGTATAATTTGAGGGTTTCCCCACTCAAAATGTCGGCCTTGTGCTTCTTCATAAAGTCCATGCCGAGCAGGCCATTGACCCCTAATGGTACTTCGTCGCGCACGACGTAGAACCAGTGTTTCACGGTTACCGCGGGAGTTTTCAGTACCACCTCCGCCCTGCACAACGGAGAGACCTGCTCCCCCCCGACCCCTTGCAGCTCGACGTCGCTGTCCTCGATCATCGTGGTGGGCTTCAAACAGCCTCTCTTGATGATGCTGCACTGGGCTCCGGTGTCGGCCTTCAGCGTGAGCGTTCCCTTTACGTCGACCGGTGACGCGATATCAAAATCGCTGGCCGAGTCGCTTATCGCTGGCACGGTGACCTGCATTAGTTGCCGCGGCCGCTGGCCGACGGCTCGGCCGTCGACCGCCGGGTCTCGAATTTCGCTGACGGTGGCCAGCGTGCGTACGCTCAGCGTACCCAGCTCGCGTCGTGCGGGCTTCCCGCCGTCCTTGGCCTGGATCGTCGCGTAGCTCTTATCGGCTGTCCTTGTAGCCGGCTGTTGATTCTGCTGCTGTTGCTGCTCAGCTTCCTTCTTCTGCCTCTTCCGGCATTCCTTCCAGGTGTGGCCTTTTATTTTGCAGTAATTGCACACCACGTCCACCTGGCTTATTGTTTTGTTCGGATTGGCTGCTGGCAGGCTCACTCTGCCGGGCTTCCTACAATCCCTTGACAGGTGCCCGACTTTTCCGCAATTATAACAGGCTTTTCCGCCGGCGTCCTGTCCACCGACGGATCTCCGGGCGCCCGCCTGGGCCCCATTACTTGCCGCGTTCGCGGTCTTCGGGTTCACCATCTGCGTGACCTCGATGGCGCCGGCAATCGACTCATGCAACGTCGCGTAATTTCGCGAGCGCACGAGGATTTGCACTTGCCCGCTCAGGCCTTGTTCGAAGTTGGCTTGCGCGCAACGACGAGTGACCCATTCCACGGTTCGCGCCTCCGCCTCCGTGGGTAAACCCTCGCATAATTTTTCGACGATCTCAATCGTCAATTTTTCCACTTTCGTGGCGTAGACACTGATGTCCTCTCCCTGGCCCTGGCGCAGACTGTTAAACTCGAGCTGGAGCGCAGCCAGTGACTTCCGCTTCCCGTAGAGAGCTTCGAGTTCGTCCGCCAGCTGATCCATGGTGTCGAATCTCTTGTGCTTCAACTCCATGGAGGCCCGTCCAGTGAGCTTATTGCTGATTACCAATTCCAGCAAAAGCTCCTTGTGGTCGTCTGGGACCCGCCGGAACACCGTCCAGCACGATCGCAGGAACCCGTCCAGTTCGTTGACGTTTTCCCCGTCGAATGTTTTCACCAGCTTGATGGCCTGCGTGAAATCCATCAGTGGTCCCCGCGGCGGCCGATATTCGTCGCTGCGCCGCATCACCGCGGAGTTTCGCGGTGCAAACCTGGGTCGACTCCCCGTCGCTGACGGGGACGTCGCCTGCTGCGTCTCCTCCTGGTCCCGAACCAGGTCCTGGGGGTTTCGTCCGCTCCCCTCGCGGCGCCCCAGTGTCTCGCGCAGCTCCTGTATTTTTGCCTCCAAAATGAGGATGTACTCGCGCTCAGTTCCGCGAGCTTCTTCCAGGGTGCACGTCAGCAACTCGTGCTCGCTTGCGCCGTGAAGCTTACGTCGGGCTCCCAAGGGTTGGTTGCGTGGTACCGCCCCCTGGCCCCCCTGTTGCCGGCCCTCCCGACCGTCGTAGATCGAGTTGGCGGCCGTCCCTGGATTTGACAGCTCCTGTCTCATCTGGTCGATCTCCTGATCGACCATGTCGTCCGTCACGTGGTCCAGCGCCTCGTCGTAACCGTCCGCCATGCCTGCTCCTCCGGCGAGCTCTTCTGAGCTGGTGAACGCAGTCCCTCTGCGCGTATTTACCCCGAATTGCAGGGCCAAACTACGCGACAGAACACTCTGCCTGCGCTCCGGTATCCGACTCGTCGGTGATAATTCCCCGAGGGCTTGACGAGCGCGAAAGGTGATATCACCGAGGGCTGCTTCTACCCCGGTTGTAGGGCTCACAACCTCGCCCGGAAGGGTTGTCTCGAGCGAGTTTCCCCTTCGCAACGGCGCGTCGAACTTATCACCCGGCATGTGACGATAATCCGCCCTTTCCCGTTGCCGGCGTAACTCGTATTACGTTCGCGGAATTTTTTTTTTTTTCCCTAACCGTCTCTTTAAATTCTTCGCGCACAAAATAAAATGTCCCTATCCGACTGGCTCTGATACGTAATGGGAAATGCGGTAACCGCTACTTACAGGACGCCGTAGAGCCGCATGCCGCCTCCGGAGTTGTCCCGCCCGTGTGGTGTCAGGGTCCCCGAGGTGTGGCGCTGCTGGTCCAGGTGTCGTCCTCCTTCCTGTCCGGTCCGCTTCCTCTCGTCCTAGCCGTCGGCTGGTTGCGTTGCTCGTTCGCACTGGTTCACAGCACTCGACAAATCGACGACTGCGTGTCGATTTGCACCAGCCTATCGCCGACGTCTGCGTGTCGAGATAGCGCTGGGTTTTTACCGGTAACCGGAGGGATTCGGTAACTTTACGAACCTCGGTTATTTGACCGGTCACTCGACTGTCCGAAATCACGTTGACAGATCCCACCGCTGCCACCAAAATGTTATGCCGCTCGTCGCGTATTAGTTAGAATACGGACGATGGATAATATTTATTTAATTATTTTGGGGATCGTTCGTCAATAAAGAGTTAGAACTCACGTGAACGGATTAACAGTAGTTGATTTATTGTAATGGTTGTGTTACAATTATTTAATTGAGCTCTTGCTCGGTTAATTCAAAGAGATTATTTCTATATTGTCGGTCGGGCGAGTCCTCACGGTCGGATGCGTCCGATCGTGGTGCGAGTTGTTACAAGACTGATTTTACTGCCGCTCTGAGCGCAGCAAGTTGACTGCAATTGCCCAAAAGTGCAATTGCAGATAAAGTACAAATTGTGACATTGTCAATCGAGGTCACTCGATCGCAGATCGGTTGGCCCATCGATTGCAATATCCGCACGCAATCCGCGTTAGCGCATTCCAACACGCGTGACTCCACGCGGTTGCGACATTTCGTTCAATTGTGCCCTGACGTACAATTCAGGTCACAATTAACGAAATAAATTAAATTATTTCTGAATTTTATTCCGGGGCGCAACAGCCACATAAGAGCAGAGTTGGGGCCACGTCCGATTTCAACAAGGGTTGCCCTATCAAGGCCGCCTGACCTAGTACGCATCAGGGCCACGTCAGGTAAACGCAAGGCAGCCTGATACGGTTCGCCTTATTTTTACCTGACGTGGCCCGGACTTGGCCTATGTATCGCAAGCCTGATCCGTGCTGCTTGACGTAGTAAGCATCAGGGCCGAGCCAGGCAAATGCAAGGCAGACTGATGTAAGGTTTGCCTTGCGTTTACCTGACGTGGACCCAATGCTTACTACGTCAGGCTGCCTTAAGACGATGTAAAATACCGACGCGCACCTCTAAAGTTTGGAACAGAGGTTTGTCGCGAATTATGAACGGATCGAAGTGAAAATTGAAATACAGACGTCAGTAATGTGAATCTCGGGAATGCATCAGTCAGAATTTTTATTTTGGAAAAAAAAAATTACAGATCGATTACCCCAAGCATTTTTTTTTATAAAATCGGGTCCGACAAGTCGAGAGGACTACCATGCTTTCGCTAAACAAATAATAAAAAAAAATACTGACAATTTGATGTCGCAACTTATATGTGAGATTTGGATATACTAAATTGACAAGTCGTCGGTAGCACAGTCGGTAGCGTAAGCGTTTAGGAAGTTAGGTAGGTAGGGTCGTAGGTCAATCCTCACCATAAACGAGAATATCACGACAGTGATATCCCAAACAGTGCCAAAAATGTTACCCACAAACAGCACCACAAAATACAAAAACACGCGCATAAAAAAAATCCAAAAAAATAAAACCACTCTAGTGACCCTGCTCCATTCTCTACACATTATTGATCCAACAGCCCGATTACAAGTAACATTGAGAGCAAAAAAAGTACTCAAAAAAATTAAAGAGAAATTACGAACAGAATTTCAAAAAGCAGCCGAAAAATTCTGGATCAAACAAATGAAAAAAATCGATTATAGAAACTCAGACGCGTTCTTTCCAAAAATAAATCGACTCTTAAGACCGAAGCGCACTATAAATATCGATAATCAACACGTGGATCAGAATAACATCACGCTACTACAAAACAGCGGCTGCGATCTCACTGTTGCGCAAAAAACAAATAATAATTACATATTTTCGTCACCGGTCGACAAATTAAATATAATCGGAGCATTCTACGAAACAATCAACTCCCCGCGGTACTTAAATAACAACACGCCTCTGAAAAATATAGTTGACAGAGCTGCTGACGAAATAAAAAAAAAGCCTGCAAAGTAGAACCTTGCAAATTGCTTCCTCTAAATTTTGCACTTTTAACGAAGCTACATCTATGAGGAAGTATGTTGATCGGTTTTGGCTTCCTCATAGAGGAAGCTTCGTTAAAAGTGCAAAATTTAGAGGAAGCAATTTGCAAGGTTCTACTTTGCAGGCTTGTTTGAGCTCAATATATTTTACAGTTTTTTAAATGTAATTACCCTTGGTTTATGATAGTCAATGTGTGAACCAAATTAGAACCCGTAACCTCGTAATTCGCACGATCCAGCGCGTGAACGAGATTTTTCAAAATATTCAAAATGCCATAAAATTTGAACGGCTGGACAGATCCGCGTCAAATTTCGACTCAAAACGTAGTCTATGGTTGTCCATATGTGAACCAAATTTGAGGTAGTTCTGCAAAAATTTTTTCCGCATTTTTTTTTTCGTGTCTGTTTTTTTTTAGTTTCTCATGCCGCAAAATCTAAATTTACCGATATAATGACCGTTTTCTTGACGAAACTCTTCATTAATAATCAATAAACGTAATGACACGTTCCAAATTGCAATCGGATGTCTTATTATTTACAGGAGCTAAATTTACTTCCAGAGATTCTAAAAAAATTGAAATTGCAATAACATGCGAACTGCTTTACCGATTTTCTTCAAATTTGGTACAGATCATGGTTTGATGGTGGTCTATTAACGTACAAAATTTCATCCCTATATCTCTCAATTTACGGAAGTTACATCGTGAAAACAATTTTTGCCAAATTTTCAAAATGCTGCGAAATCTGAATTTATTAACCGATTCGCGTCAACTACAATCCCAAACAGTGTTGCATGATAGCCCACTCACATGCCAAATTTGAATAAGATTCATCGAAAATTGCGACAGTTATCGTGTAAACAACGAAACGTGCACATACACACACACACACATACATACATACATACATTTCGCACAAACCACTTTTCTCGACGTTTTGGACCATTCTGAGTCTACTGACATCAAAATCTCGAAAAAAATTTTTTTCACGAAAACAAAGCTTCCTCTATGAGGAAGCAAAAGAACTTAGAACAATCAGAGATAATAAGACGACTATTTCAAACTTCTCCTCTCAAAACCCGGCGAGTAATCCAACGTCCACAGACACTAACTTAAATCCCTTCACCAACACAACCTCGGTTAGAAAAATTCTCAACAAACTCCCGAATAAAACATCAAGCGGACTTGACAATATCCCGACTATTGTTCTCAAACACCTACCAACAAAAATGATCCATGCAATCACAATAACTTTTAACAATGCAATAAACCACCACTATTTCCCAAAAATCTGGAAAAGTACAAAAACATTACCGGTTTTAAAAAAGAACAAAAATCCGAACGATCCCTCCAGCCATCGCCCCATGAGTCTAACGCCGAATCTGAGCAAAGTATACGAGGCAGTTATAAACACGAAATTGTCGATTTTTTGCGCACAAAAAAAAATAATACCCGATATGCAATTCGGATTCAAACACCGCCACTCGACCACCCACGCAATTCACAAACTTCTCTCCGACATCAACAGCGAAATTGCCAATGGCCAATTAGTAGGTGCAGCCCTGCTAGACCTCGAGAAAGCATTCGACTCGGTGTGGCTAAACGGCCTAATATATCGTCTCCATAAGAAAAAATTCCCACGATGGATCATTCTGACGGTATGGGACATGATCTCGGAGAAAAGTTTCGTGACGTGGGACGGAACGAACATATCGTCTAAAGAATTTAAAATAACTGAAGGACTGCAACAGGGCACCGTCAACACGCCCATCCTCTTCAACATTTATACATGCGACCTGCTCAATCTATTCAATTTAAATAATAACAAAGACGTCTCGGGAATAGCGTTTGCCGACGATATCATTGTATACGCGAAAGGGAACCAGGTCCGCAAAATACAGCCCAGATTAGAGGAAACCGTTGAAAAAATTAACCAATTCTATATTAAGTGGAATCTCAGATTAAACCCCACAAAAAGCGAAACCATCCTATTCAGAAAACCAGTACAACACATTAACTCCAAGTGCAAAGCCGGAGCGAAAGATTAAAAAATACGAACTACAGTTCCCGGCACGACCAATAAAACCGACATCCCGCACAAAAAATGTGTCAAATACCTCGGCGTAAACCTAGACTACCTCCTCCGTGGCAATAAACATATTGAAATCCAGCTTGACAAAGCAAAAAAAGCCCTTCAGGCTAATAGCGCGATATTCCACAATAAGCATCTTACCGGTAAAACTAAATTAATCCTCTACATGCTGTTAATCAGACCAATCTTAACATATGCAGCGCCAATTTGGTGGAATATCAGCCACTCCGTAATGGAGAAATTGCGCGCATTTGAGCGGAAATGCATGAGAAAATGTTTATATATGTACAGATCCGAACATACGAACTTCCATAATTACATTAAAAATCAAACCATCTACAATAAGGCTGATATCCCCCGAATCGATAATTATATTATAAAATTAACACGCGATTATTTTAGTAATATACCACGAGTCTGTAATGAAACTATTCATAAGCTAACAGAACAAGAAGATTGGAGAATAACCAAACAAATGCGCACAGGCTACATGGCCCCACAAATTTTTATACATTGCGATCGTATCGGAATTATACAAAACGAAAATAATGTACCGATCGTATATCACTGGAAGCGAAACAAAGCTAATAAACGCATCACGCTGAGCCCGTACGAGCTCCGACTCAACCCCGAAGCGTTCGCTCTCTCTATTGCTATACCACGACGAGACGTAGCAGATTTCCACAGGCTGAATTTCGCAAAATACGACTGGCTCGACCCAGAATGCCCGCACATTGCAGCACTTGCGGTCAGAAAAGCCCAGATAACACGAGCAACTGCGCGCAGAAACAGGCAATCCACAGCCAGATCAACATAAGTGTATAAATGTAAATAGTGTAAATATTATCCTAGTATATAAGCGTTTAGGCATAAGTTTGGTTAAGTAGCCCGCCGGGCTTAAGAAAGTATTAGGCGGTTTATTTTGCATAAAATGTTTTTGTTTTCCCCCCTAAACACGCGCGCAGTTGAGAGCGCAATCAAAGAACTGTTTTTTTTGTTACCAAAATCAAAACATTAACCACCAGTGAAAGAACTCACCAATTTAATATTATGTACCACATAGCAAAAAAGTTTATAATTGAGAGCTACTCGCAAGTAGACATGATTATACGAACACAGATTATATAAGATGGCTTTTGTAATAAGTTTGTTGTAGCCACTCATCACAAAATATCAAAGAAACAATAAACAATTAAAAAAAAAAAGAAAAAAAGTAGGGTCGTAGGTTCGAATCCCGGTCAGGCAGGACAAATTTTCATCGACAAAAACCACTACTCATATCTGGCAAAGTAATTCTCCAACCGAAAAATATTTTTTTAATAATTATTTTGAATGTTTCATGAACATATACGTTGCTTTTGCCTCATCTAGTCATGTAAGACGATTTTGCCTGATCAGACACCAGAATGCGGTCGGATACGGCATCAGACTGGCGCCTGATTCGGGCCGGATTTGAACCGGATCAGGCGAGCAAGGCAACCCTGATCACGGCCATGTCGACCGGCGCATTACATTTTCGTGCAGGGCCTGGTCAGGTTGCCTTGACACCGCCTGACAAGGCGCCCCGGTCAACCTGATCACGCCCGTGTTGCGGCCGCGCCAGAATTTCTACTCGGGCGACTTTCGAGTAGAGGTACGCTTTTGAGTGCGACTCTCGTTTATATCGTTTCCGTCATCAGAATCATTTTCTGAACCTTTTTCAGACCCATTTGTAGATGGGACGTAATCGGAACTCAGTTCTGAAAACACGATCACGAAACAAAATTTCAAATTGTGAATAAGAAAAATAAAATTGCAAAGATGAAGATTAAATTTCTGAATATAAAGAATCAAATTGTGAATATGAACTAACATATAAAAGAAGCAGAATATTTCAAAAATACATGTCTAGACACCTGAATCGTTCGAGTGTTCTGGATTTTGAAAACTATCCTGCGGGCGCCCACTGATTTCTTCACTTTCGGATTTATTTCGATTGATAGAGGAATTGCCATCTATAACACAGTTTGTTGTCTTCTCCTTGCAGCCGCTTACTACATAGCTTGGATTACATCCCGAAAAATTCTCATCGAATTCCAACGCGGTAGAGACTACAGAGGAAAAAAAGTTAAATTATATAAAAAATCAAAGATTTAATACGAGCAATTGCTTAATGTATTTGGATGTCATAGCTGTATCAGTGTAGTTACCTGATTGATTAACGTTTCGTAGGCCTTGAGCACTGTCCTCTAAAGTTTCCTCAGTTTCTGGAACTCGAGAATATGTCGCGCTAAGAGGCGAATTGACACGTGATCCGCTCCGTGCAGCAGACCGAACACTGTCATTGTACGACGCACTTTTCACTGAATCTACGCTATCGGCGTATTCTTCAGTGACTCTTGGAAAGGAAAAAAGATTATTTTAAAAATCGATAAGTGCTGGCATCATAGATATTAACAAAATTGTATATTTTGTATTAAAACATTGGTAAATTATTGTTACCTGTTTCGTTCGGAGTACTGAACAGCATAGGCTGTTCGAAAGCTTTGAGTATCGTGTTTTCATCATAAGATGCGGCTGCTTCCACCGTAATATCCGATGCAATATCCATGATATTGTTTAACGAGTCGAAACTTTTATCTCCCGTCTTATTTATGTTAAGATCTTGAGAATAGTTCATTTGCGCAGTGCCTGCTGCAAAATGATCGGAAGACTGATCGACAATCGACGGTGAACTTTCTGTCAGTTCTTTTTGTTCGATACCAGTGAGGATCTCAGTCAACAATGTTTCGCTCATTAACACGCTGATCGTCGGTGGATTTAAATCGTTAGTACCTCCAAATGACAGATCCTCATGTTGAGATTCGTCACCCAATTCGTGTTGTTCACCAGGAGATACTTTCTTTTGTATTTCGTCATCTATAGGACGGTAGCTACTGGGACTCTGTGCATTGTCGTCTGTATTGCACGCAGAGTCACTTGGAGATCGGCACAGAACTGTACTGTGAACGTACGGGCTCTTCCGACACTTGTTCGACCCGATCTAGATGCGTTACTTCCACCGGTGCTACTTCCTGTTTTTCGTCGACTGTGTTTTGTCCGTTGCCAGAACGCTGTATTTTTTCAGCGTTACTCGACGCAGAGTCACTTGAAGAAATGGATGGCAGTACATGGGCAACGTAAGTTGTTGCGACATTGGATTCCTCTTCTGCCACTTCACAATGGCCCAAGACTTTTGATATCTCTATAATTTAGAAAGTAAGTTAAATGATTAATTTGCAGTCAGAAAAATGACGAATAGAAAAAGTTATTGAGACCTGTGAAATTGTTCGGAGCTTTTTCGTTCATTCAAATTACTTTGATTAGCTTTGATTAGGTTAACATAGCAGAGCGGCCGACTTAGATATTCTTATGTACGGGACTGCATCGCATACTAACGATCCAGCAAACAAAGGCTTGAAGAAGTAAATATGGCCACGAAAGGAATAAGAGAAGCACTGACACTTACTAGGACAAGTTCAGTTTTCCGCACTTACAACTTGTTGGAACGAATTTATATTTTCATGTAAACTAATTTTATACCTTTTTCATTAATCAGTCCTTTTGCTTCTTGGATTTCGGGATCACCAGAGCTCGTCAGATGTCCCAGAGAATCGACGGACTCCGAAGTTTTAGTTTCTTTTTTTCTTCCTAGGCTTTCTGAAACTTCTCGTTTCTCTGTAGTACAGAAAGGGAAATAAATTATGGGTATGCAGACAGAAAATAACAAAATAATAAGATTTTTGAACATCTTGTAATGTGAGTTTATCAAGACAGTCCCAGGAAGCACCACGTGTCCTGACAAGATACAAAAACAGACTAAAAGAGTCCTGAAAAGGACCTCTTGACAAATAAATGTAACCGAATATTTTTTACTTAGAACAGATTAAAACGTTTTAATTTTTTATTGGAAATAATGGTGTACCTTTTTTGAGCAGTTTTTTTGCTTCTTTCACTTCGGGGTCACTAGTCGCAGTCGGATATTACAGATTCTTTCGCACTTCATTGTCTATTGATCGGCAGCTACTGGAACTCTGTGTATTCTCGTCTTTATTGCACGCAGAGTCGCTTGAGGATCGGCACAGCGCTGTACTTGTAACGTAAGTTGTGTTATGACCAGGTTTTTCAGTCACTTGTTCGGCCAGATCCAGCTGCTTATTATCTCCGACAGGTGCCATTTCCTGTTTTTCCTTGACAGTATTTTGCCCGTTGCCGGAATACGGTATATTTTCTGCGTTACTTTGTGCACAATCACTTGAAGTAACTACATGGGCAACGTGAGTTGTCGTAGTGCTTGTCACGTTAGATTCTTCTTCTACCTGTTCACTTTGACCCAAGACTTTCGGTATCACTATAATATAGAAAGTGAATTAAATGATTAGTTTGCCGCAAAAAAAAAGTCGAATAGAAAAAATTGTTGAGATCTGTGAAGTTGATTGGACCTGTTTCCTCCGTTTAAAATACTTTGATTAGCTTTAACGTGAACATATCAGAGTGGCTGTCTTCGATATTCATAAAAACGTGACTCGACTATGTAGCACCGCATACCGTTCCATACCGTTTGTTGCATCCCGGCAAACAAATGTGCGAAAACGTAAGCATTGTCACGGTAATAACGAGGGAAGTACCAGCACTTACAAAGACGAATTCGGATTTTTTTACTTAGACCTTTTTGGAACAAATTTATATTTATATGTAAAATAATTTCATATCTTTTTCATTCATCCATTTTCCTCCTTGGTGAATTCCGGGATCACCAGTGCACGCAGAAGAATCGGGTTGGCTTCTCGGGATGACCAGTCACAGAGAATCGACGAAGCCCGACGTTTTCTTTTTTTTCGGCTTTCCGGAACTTCTTCATACTCTGTAGATTAGAGAAAAAACATCAAATGATTGGTTTGCGGACAGGAAAATTCAAAACAATTCGTGAATATCTTTTAAAGCGATCTTGTCAGGACAGTTCCAGTAAGCACCATGTGCCCTGACAAGATACAAAGCTACACTAAATGAGTCCTGACAAGTACCCTTTGACAAATAAATGTAGCCCAATTTTTAGGCACTCACGTTTTAAAGAAACGCACCAAGAGTGCCTATTGGAATCGCTTTCCTGGGTCTAAATTAGGTTTTAAAGGACAAAAATTGATATATTTCAAATGTATTAACTTTTTTTTAGTTCAGATATCTTTAACATAGTAAAATACATATTCTTGATATAAAATAATAAGGAAATTGCATTACTAAAGATATTTTTTACTGCGGACGAGATCCGTATCACTCAGTGGCTCTGGACTGAACTGACCGAACAAGTTGAAATTTGGAATATTTCTTAGTCTAGCACTGGAAAGTATGCCCATGAAGTATGGTAATTTTCCAATAATTTTATACAGGAGATTATTTCAAGAAAATTTGGGTTTTTGGGTGTCAAATTGTGTCCGGAGCCCAATCTCCGCTGTCAACCCAAGAATTTGGCTGAAACTTGCTACAAAATTCTAAAATACCTTAATTCTCATACACTTTTTTTAGTTTTTCCCTTACACTTTTTTTAAGGGGTGAATACCTATCACCAAAATTAAAAAATTACATTTTTAATTACGCATATGTGTACAAGTGAATATTTTCCCACTGCGTACTTGACTTTGGCTATAACTTGCAGCATATCTCAATTCTCAATTCAGATGTTTCTTCTCTTATATTTGCCATAAGATCATTTTAGAGTGGTAATTACCTGCATTAATACATTTTAATTAATTAATTTTTTTTAATTTGACACTTACGTCAACTAAAAATGTTTTTTCCTGAAAAATCATTACCCGCTGCACATGTTAGAAGTTAGAAGGTCGAAATAATTGATTCCACAATGATTTCTTCATAAGTATATTTATTAATTGCACTAGTACACTTTAATTGTGAAGATAATTTATATTTAATACACCAAACTGAAATATAAGTGAACATAACCTAAACACAATATTCGTAAAACATGTTGACAAGTACATTATTATCGGAACCATACGCTTGACGTGTATATTTTCCATTAAATCATTTGTTATTTGCTAATTTCCACTGGCACTTATTACTTTTTTCGCTGTTTTTTGTCTCTTTTCGTCTCCAAATGTTCACCTGTCACTGCAGATGTATCTCTCGATTTTATTTACTTGTTGTAAATCACCACGTAATTACCACATAACAACTGCATTCACGGTTTTCCTAATTTCCTAAATGTTTTTTGCAAAACGACAACGTTTTTTACACTTAATTATTAAATTAATTAACTATGTTAAAAAAAAATAGAGCCGCAATCGCGTTGACTTTAACTTACTCTGGTAAAAGAGTCAGTTCTCAGTGGTCTGGTCAGAGCTGTGGCGTGCGTGTCGCCTAATAAAAAAAACTTTATATACAATAATCTTTCCATAAATTTGTGATTGAACAATAAGATACGTATTCGATAAACGTGCAAACAATAAATGAATAATGAATTATCTTTGAATACAGCATTTCATAATAATACATAAAAAAAAAAAAAAGAGCTGTACACTGTAACGAAACGCCCTATCCCCGGCGACAATATCGCCAAGGACGTGCCCGTTATCGCCAAGCGCGGCCGAGCCGCCGAGCGGTGGCCCCCGCACCGCACGCAGCAACCCCTACCACTACCGGAGACGGCCAGTCGCCCGAAAAGCGAGCGCGCGGATATATAAGCGGCCCGCGCGCTGGCTGGTCACCTCATTCCATCTCCAATCTTCCTCGGTGAACCATCCCGAAATCCACGAGCCTCAACAAAGCGTTGACACTCGCCAAATACCTACCTGCCCCGCTATGCGCCTCGGGATCGCCCTGACACGCATTGCGTAGAAAAGTAGGCCTTAAAACCTGTAAAAGCTGCCCCAGCATCGTGCTGGCACAGCCGTCCAAATTTATTGTTTAAAAAAAACCCGCGGGCCGCCCTATCAGCGCGATAGCACGGCCTTTCCTATCCTCCTAATTCCTCCATCCTCTATCCGTCCGCTGGACTCGCGCTCGCTACGCACCTTCCCCCACGCGGACCACTTGGCTATAGGCACGTTGCACGGCCTATAGCTACCTACCTGCTACAAGCCTCTACCTTGCGCGCACGCCTGTGTAACGCACACACACGTGCCCGCGTCACGCAAACTCCCGCCAACGACGCGCCTGCCTGCGTATAGCGCGCACACAGGCCCGGGTCACGCACACACCTCTAGGTCCCGGATAAATAGGTACGCAACTAGCTGCACACGACTCTGTAGGCCGCGCGTATTCAAAATCTCGCGAAGGAAATAACTGTAGAAGGCATTGCATCGGTCGTCGGAACGACACACCACGTAGCCACGAATCAGCCAACACCTCCTGGCTTCGCCGCGCTTCTCGATCAGATTCTCCGTACGGTTTATACGTATAAAATCCTCCGATCCGAGGTAATTCCGCGAGCACCCACGGGCTCAGCTTCCTACTAGACCCCGTGCCCTCTCCCCCAATATCCCTACCGATGATGATGACCCGCCACATTACGATATTGGTAATTGTGGCGGCCTGAGGTAATTCCTTCTCCCTTCCTACCTCCCCCGCCTCGTGGTCCAGCACGTGATCTCCTGTCCCAACGTGAAAACCGCCGCGCACTCGCATACTAGCGCTCGTGCGCCCGCGACACGGAGCAAAAAAGTTTCAACACCTATCTAGTTGTAAATGACCGGTCATACTATTTGTGACCGAAAATTTACCAAAAAGAAAAGTGACCAGTAATTCCACATCTAAATAGTTGGATTTACATTTTTTACGGTATGTTTATCGAAAAAATTTGTGACGGTAATTCCACAACACCTAATTGCGCGAAAAAATGACGTCATTTTACGGTAAAAATACGGTAATTTTTTGGTTAGTTTACCGCTCCAGGATTTTACGGTAATTCCACATCTCTAGTCTCGAGACAAGTCCAAGTACCGTGGAACCTCTCATAGCGTTCGAAATGCGGGGACATGTACGCTAAGTGAAGAGCCAATCAGGCACGCGAAACATTCGTGCCTCTCACTCTCTCTCGCGTAATCGTCCAATCACAGCGCTGATACGTTTCCCAATGTACGCTATGAGGGTGTGCGCTATAAGAGGTTCCAGTGTAGACAAAACCTACTTTACCGACCGACACGAGACGCTTCGAGACTCTTTTATCGGAGACACCGTGTTTTGACCTCATTTCGATTGACACACATCGGTAATATAAATGAATAATGTATATTTTATATTGAATTATTTGTTACTTGCTTATTTTCACTGGATCTCATCACTGCATTCGTTGTTTTTTGGTCTGTTTTCGTCTCTGAATGTTCACCTGTCACTGTGGCTGATGTATCTCTCGATTTAATTTATTTATCATAAAACAATCGTAATCACCAAATTACAACTGCCTTCACGCCCTAACAATTCGGTCCAACCGTATACCGACTATGATCCCCACCGGGTCGTTTAAGGACACGGGATCAACTAGTATTTCATCGAAACCAACCACCGAGCAACTGAGATTTAGTTGAGAACACGGTTTGTCGGTGAGTAGTAGGTGGTGCACTATGGCGAATCGACACTCCTATCCCCACTCCAGCGCCCCGTCGGCTCTCCGGCGAGCTCGTGGTGCGTTGGGGGTGGGGGGTCAAAGAGTGGGGGTAGTAGGGAGATGTCGACATAGTGCACCACCTTTTTTTTTTCCACATTTATCATTATTATTTATTTTTGCAACATTTATATAATTTTAATTAAAATAAAAAACGCTTACCGTTGACGCTCCCGCTGTTGTTACTTAGGGTTGATGCTGAGTTGATTATGTTTAGATTATATTTTTAAGTATATTAATTTATAGTAATTTTTAATTTTGGTTATTTTATTTTTTATTTATTTATTTTTACTGTAACTTTTTTGATTATTTAATTTTATTCAATTATGTTTCTATATTTTATTTTTATTTATTTATTTTTTTCCGATATTTTATTTTATTTTATTTTTTTTTTGTTTTCTCGTTTTTTTCCTCCTGCTCCTCCCCCTCCGTAGCGCCCTAGAACGCGCCGATGCACTCGCGCACGTATTCGCCGACGTCAATCAGCTCATCTGTCAATAGACAGACGCTGATAGATGGGGACCAGGAGCGTACGATCCCCATTATGTCGTCGCGGTTCTCACATACTTCACGAATTATTTCTGCCGCCTCGTGGCTGTCATCTGAGACACCGTCTAGCGTAGCGGTGATCTCCAGCGCCGGAATGACATCGATTATTGGCACGGTTCGATGCAGATTCTGCAATTCGACGTAATCACGGTCACCGGTATCCACAAACAGCACGTCCGAATAGCCATCCTCCGAATCCCAATTCACGATTTCCCCACGTGCCGCGTAGCCGTTGCGCACAACGACGCATCGACTTGTGCGGTATAAGTCGAAGATCGCGAGGCGGCGGCGGCGGGGCTCGGGCACTTGTTGCTGTACATACACGCGCTCCAAGCCGTGTGTTAAGGCCCGGTACGCTTCACTCATCTGCTTCGGACGCAGATGTATTGCGCGGATACATTTTTTTTAAATATTTTTTTCGCTGGACAGAGAAGGCGCGCGCGATGCTCGAAACGATGTCTCCGACGGCAAACAGAATAATATCGGATGAGGCGGGAGATGCAGCATCCGAGAGCGGGCATAAGTGTATCACCTACTCGACGTCACTTGCAGCGTCAGCGGGGCCCTCGATGGTGGTCGCGAAAACTATACGCCGCGGCCGCGCAGCTGTTCTGCTGGCTCGAGCAGCGAACATTAGACGCTACGTGATACCGTGGAGATGCGCGAATCGAATAAGAAAATATTATTTTCAGGCTGCTCTCCCGAACAGCAAATTCTTTCACGCGCTTTAAAAAATATTATTTTCAGTTGGCTATCCTGAGCAGCAAATTCTTCCACGCGTGACCGTGGACATTATACGTTGTGATAGACTAATGCAGACGCGCGGCTGCGTCAAGATGACTTATTTTTGGAGGAACTGATGATTCGCCATGATCGCGTAGCGGTCCGTTAAAAAAAAATTATATTGCGGGAGAGAGATAGAACTATAGGAGGCCACACGGGCGCGAGCGGGTGAAGCACGCTAGCGGCTGGAGCACCCTGAGCGCGAGAGAGAGGGCAGTATAGGTGGACGCACATGCATTAGCGCGTTGTACAGAACGCCTATACCGCTCTCCGTCGCACCCGTGTGTGCGCCAATGGTGCGCTCTCTCTCCCTCTCGATAATACGTTTTCGCGCGATTGTGGCCGAAATAATGATCGCAGACGAATGGGGATTGCTGTTTCGGCTTCGACATCGATCGCCCGTTCGATTTCAATCATTGTATGTGTAAAAATCGAAAAATAAAAAAAAATACAGTGATTTGTGCCCCCCGGAAATCGAACGGGGGATCGATGACAAAGTCGGAACAGCAATTCCCGTTCGTCTGCGATCATTATTTTGGGCGCAATCGCGTAAAAACGAATTGTATTGTGGGAGAGAGAAGGAGGTATAGGCGGCCGCGCGGGCGCGAGTGAGTGACGCGCGCTCGCACCCGAAGCGCCGTGAGTGCGAGAGAGACAGCACTACTGCTCCGCTCTCCGTCGCACCCGCGTGCTCGCCAATGGCGCGCTCTCTCTCCCTCTCGATAATTCGTTTTCTCGCGATTGCGGCCAAAATAATGATCGCAGACGAATGGGGATTGCTGTTTCGGCTTCGCCATCGATCACCCGTTCGATTTCAATCATTGTATGTGTAAAAATCGAAAAATAAAAAAAAAATACGATGGTTTGCGCCCCCCGGAAATCGAACGGGGGATCGATGACAAAGTCGGAACAGCAATTCCCGTTCGTCTGCGATCATTATTTTGGGCGCAATCGCGTAAAAACGAATTGTATTGTGGGAGAGAGAAGGAGGTATAGGCGGCCGCGCGGGCGCGAGTGAGTGACGCGCGCTCGCACCCGGAGCGCCGTGAGTGCGAGAGAGACAGCACTATTGCTCCGCTCTCCGTCGCACCCGCGTGCTCGCCAATGGCGCGCTCTCTCTCCCTCTCAATAATTCGTTTTCTCGCGATTGCAGCCAGAATAATGATCGCCGACGAATGGGGATTGCTGTTTCGGCTTCGCCATCGATCAAACGTTCGATTCCAATCATTGTATGTGTAAAAATCGAAAAATAAAAAACAGTGATTTGCGCCCCCCAGGGAAATCGAACGGGGGATCGGCGACAAAGGCGGAGAGCTACCTCGGTAAAACCCATTGCGATTGATAAGCGATCATTCAGAGATGTTATAATCTAAGAATTGGGATTGACTAGCTCCGACAGCTTCGGAGATACTGGCCTTTGAAATTAATTAATAAAACATGTAATTGCGTTAAGCCTACGCCAACGCTCTAGGACCCTCGAAAATTATTGCTCTGTTTTAGCGACATTGGCGCTCTGTCGCGTAGCTTGGTCGACTGGCTCACCACGCGCGACAATGAAATTAATATGTTTTGAAACTCAGCGCAAACGGATATTGTGTGCTCCGGCGGAGAGTTAAACGTGCGAGATTTAGCAGCATTATTTTGAGTTAGATATTTTTATTCGCTACATAAAATACTCAGTCTGCATCTGACCGCTCGACTGTGCTAATCTCTCTCGTCCATCATGGAAGATGCAGCTCTTCGCACGTGTATACTAGATCTTTTACGATTGGCAAAATTAAGGAATCCGCAGTTGAGACGGCAATGTGATGACAGATGGTGTCGTGAATTACAGTTTTTAACGGGAAAAGGTCTTGTAAGACGTCTACGATACGTTATATGGTGGACCCCCTTGCGCGCTATTCTGCAAGCGTACAACCGTGGTATACTTCGAGGACAGCGTATAGTGTTGTGTGTGTTAGAAGAGCTAGAACGCCGCGGCGTTGACGAAGCAGCGTGTATTCAGGGACTCGCTGATGAAGCTAGAGGTAATCAAACTTCTTGAAAACTTCTGTTAAGAGGAGCAATTATTTATTGCGGTTGTCCGTCTATATAGGCTACCGAGAACTATTGGAGGCAACACAATATGAAGAAGAGGCTCTGATAGAAGTGACACAAGCTGTCGAACGTCAAGCACAGGATGCCGATCGGCAGCTGTTGAACACAACGCCCAACGAGGCAGACGCTCTGATAGAAGCGACACGAGCTGCAGAGCTTCAAGCACAGAATGAAGACGAGGAGAAGCAAAAAGAAGACTTGCTGGAGCGTAAGTATGCGCGATCAGTTCTATCTTTTTGGCAAACTTTATAATCGCTATACCAGAATTGTTCATGTATAGAACCGGGAACCAGTGCGCCACACGAGGTCACTGCAGGCGATGCGTTATCAGCGATAACGATCAGCCTGTTAAGCGACACTGAAGAAGAAGATGTATTGGAACCCGCCAACAACCCTGAAGACAGGAATGAAGCCCAGGAGATATTTCATGAAAATCAGCTGGGCCTATATCCTGATTTCGTGCTACCATACGTCGACCCAGAGCCTCTTGAAGTGGTGCAAGTTGATGAAGAAGCGGCTCATGGCAGTTGGTTTTCCCATCTTCTGTATCCAGACGATTAGGGTAGATATGGCGGAAAAAAAGATTCGGCATAGATGTATCAGATTTAGTTCGAGGTACTCATAATGAATGTTTTAAATACAACAGTCTTTACGATATTTCACGTTCATTCATTATTGAATATTCACTATTTCAGAACTGCAGACGGGTTCGGGGAGACCATCTCGAAACGCCGCAAACGAGGCGTTTGGTGTTGTGCTACCACCGGGCGAGCGTTTTGAAGTTATTCAAGAAACCGCGCGATACTTCAAACGCTTCAAGCTGAGAGGACGTGAAACAACGCTACGCATACGACAACCGGCGTTGGGGACACCTGTAATGCAGTGGCTCGAAGGTGCATTCCGCGATCTTCTAACGTATATTACCAGCTCATGCGAGGGCGGCGATTATGCGGGTATTTCATTCACTGCGAGTAGCTTACCCCACGGCCCCGTATGGCTCTCTTTCCGTCCTGTCAGAGACTACACATTCCAAGATATATGGCAATTAATAAATAATGTCGCTCAAAGTGCGTCTTCGTTTAACATTGACGATTCTTGTAATATAAAAACATGCGTTATCAAGGGAGTGGAGGGTCGCGGCAGAAAAGGCTTTTCGCACGAGGGCGTAGCAAAAAAATCTATTCTAGCGATCCGAAATAACGATAATCTCTGTTTACCGCGCTCACTGGTAGCGGCCCGCGCATACGCCGAAAGAGGTGAAATACGAACGGGTTCTCTACACGAAAATTGGCAGCGTGCCAGACAAGCTAACGGAAAATTTCAAAGAGAAGCAGCGCTCGAACTCACAAGGGCCGCGGGTGTCGATGTACCTAGAACCGGTTGCGGTGTGCGTGAAATCGAACGTTACCAAAACTATCTGGCTAGAGACGGCATTGCAGTTGTAGTTTTTGAATTTCTGACTTTTGGTCGACGCGCGCCGCCATTGTTCGACGGCACACAGACCGTTCTAAACGTCGCCGGGACGCTTCGTCACACGCTATACATTCTTTATTACGAGCGATCACATCACTTTCAGCCTATTCTAAATCTCCGCGGCGCTGTAGGTAGTTAAAAGTTTTCCGCTACTTGTAACGCTCGATACCGCCGAGAGGATCATAGATGTCTGAAAAAAAAATGTCCACGCTGCTTTCAAACACCGCCCTGTGATCTTCTCTCACTCGATCCGGTCAAATGCGGTAACTGTAATCGCGTTTTTTTTCGGTGAAGCGTGTTTGCGACATCATAATAATTCCCCCGCAACGACCGGAAAAAAACGCAAAGCAAGCACCGTTTGTGAGATTCTGAAGCGCTGTCACAAATGTTTTCGGTCTATAAGGCCTCTCGAGCAAAAGAAACATAGATGTGGCGTAGGCTTCTGCACAACGTGTAAATCTCATCAGCCGTATAATCACCTCTGCTTTATGCAACCTGTTCACGCAGCCAACGCGACAAAAGAGAACATCTTTATTTTTTATGATTTCGAAACACAGCAGTGTACGCCTGTGAAAGGCGCCCCCACTGTCTTTGCGCACAGACCGAATCTCTGCATAGCTCAACGCGTCTGTACTTTGTGCTGTGATAAAGATTCCATAGCCGAGCCATGTGAACGTTGCGGTGCTCACGAATTCATATTCAAGAGGGATCCCGTCGGACAGTTAGTGGAATTGGGTATGCAAAATATCGCGGGGATTTCCAATACAATTTTGATCGCTCATAACGCCGGAGGGTTTGACGCTCAATTCATTTTGCGATATTTAATTGAAGAGAAGAAAACACAACACCCGTCGCTAATAATGAACGGGACGAAGATTATAACTATGAGACTGGGAAAGCTCATCTTTCTCGTCAGTCTGCACTACTTTCATATGCCTCTGAGTGCATTGCCTAAAGCGTTTGGATTAACGACTGCCAGTGTTAAGGGGAGTTTTCCACACCTGTTCAATAAGCCAGAGAATCAAGATTACGTGGGAGGTTACCCTCTATTGATTATTATTCACCTGATACGATGCGCACTACTGAACGGGAGCGCTTTACCGTTTGGTACAATGAGCTCAAGGCATCCGGTTGTGTTCGATTTTTCGAAAGAGCTCATCAGCTACTGCAGAATGGACGTCACGATACTACGGCAGGCGTGTATAGTTTTCCGTAATATGTTCATGACGTGTGGTCGCGTTTGTCCGTTTAGCGAATGCACAACAATAGCGTCTGCGTGCTTTCAAATCTTCCGTAAGAACTTCCTGAAAAAGAACATGATCGGTATTGTGCCAATCGGGGGGTATCGGTGGGCGCGCAACCAGTCGAAAAAAGCCGCCTCCTGGCGCGTGGGTCGTTTGCAAAGTCCGCATTCTGCGGTAATCCTTCGTGGAATTCTATCGATTTACCGTACTCAACGTACGCAGGTTGCCACTCGGAGTAATAGAAAATAATTCTTTCGAATGGTTCGCTATTCATATGTGCGATAAACTTTAAAAACTTCTTCACAAAGTATGTTTTACCGCAACCGGTGGGTCCGCAGACCATTGAGGTCCAGAGGTGCTTCCACCGCGTATCCATCTTAGCGAATGAGTGACGTCGCCGTGCCTTCGCCTATAATAAAGGTGATGATCGGGGAAAATCGTACGAATCATAACATTGATAATTTATTGAAAGGTTACATTATCTTACATTATATGTTTGTATAATTAATGTGCGTAGCCGTAAGGAAGTGAACTGTACGCGCCCTCGGGTCTACGTTTGACGCTCGCAGGTATACACGACTTTGTTTCAGGACGTGTGACTACCTGATGAAACGCTGTCCTTCGGATCGCATTATAGCTTAACACGATAGGGTCTTCTCTCTCGCCCATTATAAATGAGCGTATTGATGTGTAGTTTATGAGGGCACTATTGGCAAAATTCAGCGTTATTCCTTTTACTTTACAAACTTCGCTTTCCGTGCCATTTGGAGTTTTCACTATGTAAGAATAAAATTTTGGGCCGCCCGAAACGAAAGATTTAATGTAACTACCCTCGCCGTAACAGCTCAATTCATCTGTTAAGTCTCCTAGAAGCTGGCCTGTCGGCGGTTCGTACTCCCCCGAGTTTTTCCGCGCGACGTAAATAACCGAATCAGTGTCGCAATACAGGGCACGTCGTCCTAGCGGCTCGAGGTAGCTGTAAAGCTTTAAGCGCGCCTGAGCTGTGGTGTACGCTGCGATCACGACGTTTGCTATACTAGAGGGTATAACTGCGTCATCGGTTTTTGTATAAGAGACGTACAGCAATTGGTTGTTCACAGGCAGTATCCCGGTGATCTCATAGTCAGGGTTACATAACAACTCCATCAGCCTCTTACGCGTTGACACTATTACCGTCTGTGGTAAATTTTCACGCTGTCCAAATTTTCCCCAAAACGAGTTCAGACATAGTTTTGCCACAGATCGTAATCCGGGATTTTTTGCTATAGCCTCGCGATTGAGATTAATACCCTCAGCGTTCTCGAAGGAGGTAACGTAACGATCGCGGGCGTCCTCGTCTTGCAAACAACTCTCAGGCCAGCCACTGGCCTCCTGCTTAATTGAGAGAAATGTATTGATGTATTCGGCAAAAAGACCACCCTCCTTTCTATCTCTGCTGTATTGCGTTATTTCATACTGCCAAATCTCTGCTATTCCTATTATGGTGTACCCACACGAGATAGCTTTACGCAGCTCGTCGACCACCCATGTGCCTTCAAACGAGCGCTCGGCAGGATCCTCGTGGGCACACGATTCTTTATTCATGATTTCGCAGCAGGTACGACACAGAGCAAACAGCAATCGCTGATGCATACGCACAGGCAGCACCGGGTGATAAAGGTTTCGCGGAGCTAATACGGTACATTTAACGAGGCCTTCAACACGCGATAGGTCGGTATTATCGGTGCCTGTCAATTCTCTACACTCGTCACCTACATAGACACGCGGATGTCCTACGGGATATTTCCCATACTTGCATATGTGCGGATACAGGGAGCAGAAGTCAACGTAACGTATTTGCTCTCCGTCTTTTACATCGTAGAGTGTAGTCATGTTTTCAGTACGCCCCCCGAAAAAAGCATCACGCGGGTTGAGAGGAGCTGATTTGACTAGGGCGTGGTCGCGTACAAAACTCCTCATTTCATCGTTTGCTTCGAGCATACGATCGTACTCGCACTCCCAAATCTCCGTTAGCATGTAGCCGCCCGCCTGTATTCTGTGCGATACTGCGCTCGTTCGCTCGAAGCGCTCGTTCATCGATACACCGTCACTGATCTTGTGATCTCTATTAAGGGGAAAGCATCGCAAACAGCCGTGCCAATAACATCCGTGAAATTGCAATACATGAGCCGCGTCTGCAGTTTCATAATAGCCGTCTACCAACAGATTTTGAGGTAACTTAAATTCTCGTGAACGCCCTGCGTGAATGATATGCTGCCCTAACGAATGTTCCATCCACACGAGCCAGGAGGCGGCTTTTTTCGACTGGTTGTGCGCCCACCGATACCCGCCGATTGGCACAATACCGATCATGTTCTTTTTCAGGAAGTTCTTACGGAAGATTTGAAAGCACGCAGACGCTATTGTTGTGCATTCGCTAAACGGACAAACGCGACCACACGTCATGAACATATTTCGGAAAACTATACACGCCTGCCGTAGTATCGTGACGTCCATTCTGCAGTAGCTGATCAGCTCTTTCGAAAAATCGAACACATAACCGGATGCCTTGAGCTCATTGTACCAAACGGTAAAGCGCTCCCGTTCAGTAGTGCGCATCGTATCAGGTGAATAATAATCAATAGAGGGTAATTCTCCCACGTAATCTTGATTCTCTGGCTTATTGAACAGGTGTGGAAAACTCCCCTTAACACTGGCAGTCGTTAATCCAAACGCTTTAGGCAATGCACTCAGAGGCATATGAAAGTAGTGCAGACTGTCGAGAAAGATGAGCTTTCCCAGTCTCATAGTTATAATCTTCGACCCGTTCATTATTAGCGACGGGTGTTGTGTTTTCTTCTCTTCAATTAAATATCGCAAAATGAATTGAGCGTCAAACCCTCCGGCGTTATGAGCGATCAAAATTGTATTGGAAATCCCCGCGATATTTTGCATACCCAATTCCACTAACTGTCCGACGGGATCCCTCTTGAATATGAATTCGTGAGCACCGCAACGTTCACATGGCTCGGCTATGGAATCTTTATCACAGCACAAAGTACAGACGCGTTGAGCTATGCAGAGATTCGGTCTGTGCGCAAAGACAGTGGGGGCGCCTTTCACAGGCTTACACTGCTGTGTTTCGAAATCATAAAAAATAAAGATGTTCTCTTTTGTCGCGTTGGCTGCGTGAACAGGTTGCATAAAGCAGAGGTGATTATACGGCTGATGAGATTTACACGTTGTGCAGAAGCCTACGCCACATCTATGTTTCTTTTGCTCGAGAGGCCTTATAGACCGAAAACATTTGTGACAGCGCTTCAGAATCTCACAAACGGTGCTTGCTTTGCGTTTTTTTCCGGTCGTTGCGGGGGAATTATTATGATGTCGCAAACACGCTTCACCGAAAAAAACGCGATTACAGCCACCGCATTTGACCGTATCGGGTGAGAGAGGATCACAGGGCGGTGTTTGAAAGCAGCGTGGACATTTTTTTTTCAGACATCTATGATCCTCTCGGCGGTATCGAGCGTTACAAGTAGCGCAAAACTTTGAACTACCTACAGCGCCGCGGTGATTTAGAATAGGCTGAAAGTGATGTGATCGCTCGTAATAAAGAATGTATAGCGTGTGACGAAGCATCCCGGCGACGTTTAGAACGGTCTGTGTGCCGTCGAACAATGGCGGCGCGCGTCGACCAAAAGTCAGAAATTCAAAAACTACAACTGCAATGCCGTCTCTAGCCAGATAGTTTTGGTAACGTTCGATTTCACGCACACCGCAACCGGTTCTAGGTACATCGACACCCGCGGCCCTTGTGAGTTCGAGCGCTGCTTCTCTTTGAAATTTTCCGTTAGCTTGTCTGGCACGCTGCCAATTTTCGTGTAGAGAACCCGTTCGTATTTCACCCCTTTCAGCGTATGCGCGGGCCGCTACCAGTGAGCGCGGTAAACAGAGATTATCGTTATTTCGGATCGCTAGAATATATTCTTTTGCTACGCCCTCGTGCGTTAAGCCTTTTCTGCCGCGACCCTCCACTCCCTTGATAACGCATGTTTTTATATTACAAGAATCGTCAATGTTAAACGAAGACGCACTTTGAGCGACATTATTTATTAATTGCCATATATCTTGGAACGTGTCGTCTCTGACAGGACGGAAAGAGAGCCATACGGGGCCGTGGGGTAAGCTACTCGCAGTGAATGAAATACCCGCATAATCGCCGCCCTCGCATGAGCTGGTAATATACGTTAGAAGATCGCGGAATGCACCTTCGAGCCATTGCATTACAGGTGTCCCCAACGCCGGTTGTCGTATGCGTAGCGTTGTTTCACGTCCTCTTAGCTTGAAGCGTTTGAAGTATCGAGCGGTTTCTTGAATAACTTCAAAACGCTCGCCCGGTGGTAGCACAACACCAAACGCCTCGTTTGCGGCGTTTCGAGATGGTCTCCCCGAACCCGTCTGCAGTTCTGAAATAGTGAATATTCAATAATGAATGAACGTGAAATATCGTAAAGACTGTTGTATTTAAAACATTCATTATGAGTACCTCGAACTAAGCCATTGGAATTTAGTAAGGCACGGCAGTGTGAGAATAGAAGTGCGTTTCGCCGAAGAGTTAACCTCAACGGTTAATTGTATTGTATATGCCGAATACGACAATGTGCTAGAGATTGATTCATCCAGGCAAGTAATTGTCGATTATAGCGGTTAAGCTGTGACGTTTACGCCATAGAATAACGTATATTCGAGGTGTCGATGGCTCGTAGCATCAGTCTGCGCTCATACATCGAAACGTTAAGATCGTGCGCGGAATCATGAATATAGTCATTGATATTCTCGCCGTGAGGGATAGAAGTGGTGCATTTATACCGAAAGAAATCGCCGTAGTGTCTGTTCACTCGAATTACAGTGCGCACTGGATTGTATCGGCTCCTCACTCATATAGAAGTTTACCACCGAGTATAAAACGGCAGAACACGTGGGTGATTGAGAACTGTCATGGTATAGAGTGGTCCGACGGTGAAACTACGTCACGAGCGATCGAGGCGGCTTTGAAAAAAATTGCGGTGCAGGCTGACCGGATATTTACGAGAGGAGCCGAGAAAGCGTCTTATTTGGCACATCTCACGGACTGCTTTATTATAAATCTTGAAGAAGACGTCGAGGATCCTTCTTTTCGACATTTACCCGAGTGCGAAACGCTGTGCATTCATCATAGCTTATTACGCAGGAAAAAATCCACGTATAAGTGCTCTAAATAACGCTGTACGCATTAAAGAGTGGCTTCGCCATAGCAGTCGTATCGATACTTTGTGGCAATATAGAACCACGACAACGTGGAGTGTTGGATTGTCAGAGTGCGCCGGCGGAGACGAAAAAACAGCATCGGCCGTAAAACGTTATGGACAGCCTGCAAATATTGCAGGCTCTTCAGAACATACAAAATCACTCTGTAGGCGTATACCCGGCCGATCGTATCCCGAGGGTGTGGACGAAACCGACAGCAATTGGGGAGGGACCCACTTGCGCACATTCCGATTGGACAAAGACCGATTGGACACATAGGATTGGACACATCAATATTGGACACAAGCCCGATTGGACACATTATTATTGGACACATGCCCGATTGGACACATCAATATTGGACACAAACCCGATTGGACACATGCCCGATTGGACACATGCCCGATTGGACACAAACCCAATTGGACACATCATTATTGGACACAAGCCCGATTGGACACATCAACATTGGACACAAGCCCGATTGGACACATCATTATTGGACACAAGCCCGATTGGACACATCAATATTGGACACATGCCCGATTGGACACATGCCCGATTGGACACATCAACATTGGACACAAGCCCGATTGGACACATCATTATTGGACACAAGCCCGATTGGACACATCAACATTGGACACAAGCCCGATTGGACACATCATTATTGGACACAAGCCCGATTGGACACATCAATATTGGACACATGCCCGATTGGACACATGCCCGATTGGACACATCAACATTGGACACAAGCCCGATTGGACACATCATTATTGGACACAAGCCCGATTGGACACATCAATATTGGACACATGCCCGATTGGACACATGCCCGATTGGACACATGCCCGATTGGACACATGCCCGATTGGACACATGCCCGATTGGACACATGCCCGATTGGACACATGCCCGATTGGACACATGCCCGATTGGACACATGCCCGATTAGACACATGCCCGTTTGGACACATGTCCGATTGGACACATGTCCGATTGGACACATGCCCAATTGGACACATGCCCGATTGGACACATGCCCGATTGGACACATGCCCGATTGGACACATGCCCGATTGGACACATACCCGATTGGACACATGCCCGATTGGACACATGCCCGATTGGACACATGCCCGATTGGACGCATGCCCGATTGGACACATGCCTGATTGGACACATGCCCGATTGGACACATGCCCGATTGGACACATGCCCGATTGGACACATGCCCGATTGGAGACATAACGCGAGACAGACAACGTGCTCGCTTCGCTCGCACTCGTTGCTTTTCATTTATTTTTTCTTGTGGCCAATACAGCTATTTAAAATGCGCGCGATACGTGATGTTTCAGTGGCCATGACATCCCGAAATCGACTTTATATCGAAGTCGCTGCCGACCAACCAGAACGCTTGGTTGGCACAGAAGTGCTCGTGATTGGCCCTTATAACGGCTTAAAGTTTCGATAATTCGACTTTCGATGTGTCATGTACTTTTTAAAAGAGGCCTAGCAACAACGCGCTCGCTTCGCTCGCGCTTCTGTTATTTTCACATCGCATCGCTCACTACGACGTGCGCGCTACGCGCGCCCTGTTGATTCGAATTTGCCGCTCTAAGTTTATCGACCATGACGTAGCTTCAGTATTTCGATATATTCGATTATCGATGCGCCATGTCCTCTTTAAGAGAGCATATATAAAAAATGGTATTCTGTCCTTTCGAGCTCCCCCCCGCCGCCGACGCTCGTTCCACGCGCATCCCGCCTTCCACCTACGATTTCCAGCAGTTACGCATCGAGATGGTGGTCCCGTCCTTATTTCAATGGACTATGTACGGGAGCAAGTCGCTGGTACGCCAAGTTTTTTGCATGCCAGTGACTACAGGGATTTTGCTTGGCAGCATTTGATTTGATTTTATTTTTGAAATTGCCACGAATTTTTGGTTTGATGGGATTGAAATGATTTTATTTTTGAAATTGCCACGAATTTTTGGTTTGGTGGGATTAAAATTGCCACGAATTTTTGGTTTGGTGGGATTGAAATTGCCACGAACTTTTGGTTTGATGGGATGCCCACTTTTTTTATACTTGGCGTACCAATTTTTGTTTCGAAGAAACATTTTTGGACTGATTTGCTATCTTTTTGAAATTTGACTTCATGAAAACCGACAGTTTTTTAATAGAATAGTAGCAGATTTAATCGTTAGCCTAGCCAGTGAAATATTCTATAAACATATATTCTGAGGACGACGACGTTGTTTAAATGGTAAATCGTTGATGAATATCGAAGCAGTGCCCTTGCCCCGCACCCTTGTTGTATAACGTGAATCCTTGTCGTTGTCATTTTCGCCGTGATGAAATATCGGTCGCTCTCTCGGTCGCTCGCTCAGTCGCTCTCTCGGTCGCTCGCTCGGTCGCTCTCTCGGTCGCTCGCTCGGTCGCTCTCTCGGTCGCTCGCTCGGTCGCTCTCTTGGTCGCTCGCTCGGTCGCTCTCTCGGTCGCTCGCTCGGTCGCTCTCTCGGTCGCTCGCTCGGTCGCTCTCTCGGTCGCTCGCTCGGTCGCTCCCTCGGTCGCTCGCTCGGTCGCTCCCTCGGTCGCTCGCTCGGTCGCTCGCTCGGTCGCTCGTTCGGTCGCTCTCTCGGTAGCTCTCTCGGTCGCTCGCTCGGTCGCTCTCTCGGTCGCTCGCTCGGTTGCTCGCTCGGTCGCTCTCTCGGTCGCTCGCTCGGTCGCTCGCTCGGTCGCTCTCTCGGTCGCTCGCTCGGTCGCTCTCTCGGTCGCTCGCTCGGTCGCTCTCTCGGTCGCTCGCTCGGTCGCTCTCTCGGTCGCTCTCTCGGTCGCTCATTCGATCGCGAGCGGAAAAGCCAACTCAGTCGCTCGCTACGCTCGCGACTTCGTTGACTCTCCGCTCGCTCCCTCGTTTGCTCCCTCACTCGCTCCCTCACTCGCTCCCTCGTTCGCTCCCTCGTTCGCTCCCTCGTTCGCTCCCTCACTCGCTCCCTCGTTCGCTCCCTCACTCGCTCCCTCGTTCGCTCCCTCACTCGCTCCCTCGTTCGCGTCGTCGGCGTCGTCGTCGTCGTCGTCGTCGTCGTCGTCGTCGTCGTCGGCGTCGGCGTCCTCGTCGTCGTCGTCGGCGTCGTCGTCGTCGTCGGCGTCGGCGTCCTCGTCGTCGTCGTCGGCGGCCTCGTCGTCGTCGTCGGCGTCCTCGTCGTCGTCGTCGGCGGCCTCGTCGTCGTCGTCGGCGTCCTCGTCGTCGTCGTCGGCGTCCTCGTCGTCTTCGTCGGCGTCGTCGTCGTCGTCGTCGTCGGCGTCCTCGTCGTCGGCGTCCTCGTCGTCGTCGTCGGCGTCCTCGTCGTCGTCGTCGGCGTCCTCGCCGGCGTCCTCGTCGTCGTCGTCGGCGTCCTCGTCATCGTCGTCGGCGTCCTCGTCGTCGGCGTCCTCGTCATCGTCGTCGGCGTCCTCGTCGTCGTCGTCGGCGTCCTCGTCGTCGTCGTAGGTGTCGTCGTAGGCGTCGTTTAAAATTTGAAATAAAATGTAAAATAAAAAAAAAATACAATAACAAAAACGAGTTAATGAATTATTTTTTATTTAAAGCATTTTAAATTTGTGTAGTTGCTTGGGGGAGGCTTCGCCCCCTCCCCACCCCCCAGCGGGGGCTTCGCCCCCTGAACCCCCACCAGGGGGGCTGCGCCCCCCCTGGACCCCCCCCTCGTCCGGCGGCCGCCCACGCGTACGCACGGTCAGCGGAATTCCGCTGGCCAGCGACTGTGTACGCCGCGGGAGTCGAGCCGGCCAGCGACTGTCCGCTGGCACGTCGGGCCGGCCGAAACCTGACAGCGGTCGGCAGTCTCGCTCGACTTCCCGGGATGTGACTGTGCGTGCGGCCGCTCGACGTCACACGGATAGGCTCACCGACGCGGCGATCGTTGGTATGGGAAATGAAAATCGATATTTTCGCGAGCGCTTAGATTTTAGAAATGTCGATATATTAGCGATGGGCGAACGGATTTTATCGTGACAGGGCTCGTTCGAAAAAGAAAAAAAAAAAAAATATATGGGACCTGAAAACTTTTTTGTGCGAGAAGTACTTGCTGCGATATCGCAAGATACTTTTGAAAATAACGGAAAAAGCCCCAACTTCCAGTTAATAAGAGTAGCGGTAGCGCCTCGTCTCACGCGTCACATTTTTCTTTTTCATACTTGGCGTCGAGACGCTACCGCGTCTCTTGATAAGAGTAGCGGTAGCGCCTTGTCTCACGCGTCACATTTTTCTTTTTTAGGCACTCACGTTTTAAGAAAACGCACCAAGAGTGCCTATTGAATTCGCTGTCCAAGGGTGTAAATACGTTTTTTAAGGAAAATGTTAATATAATTTTATTTTATCCACTACTTTTTAGTTCACATTTCTTAAGCATGCTAAAATACATATTCTTGACATAAAATAATAAGGAATTTGCATTACTAAAGACATTTTTTCCTTCAGACAAGATTTTGTGTTACCCGGACGTCCGTATCACTTAGTGGCTCTGGACTGAACAGAGCGAACAAGTTGAAATTTGGAATATTTCTTAGTCTAGCACTGGGAAGTATGCCCATGAAGTGTGTTAATTTTCCAATCATTTTATACAGGAGTTCACTTGAAGAAATTTGGCACTTTTGGTCGTCAAGTTGTATACGGGTCTCAATCTTGGCCATCGATGGAAGAATTTGGCTGAAACTTGCTGCATAATTCTAATTCAACTTAATCTTGATGCACTTTTTTTAGTTTTTTTCTTACACATTTTTTAAGTGGTGAATACCTAAGAAACTCAACTCATTAAATTGAAATGTGTGTCCGGCTGTCAGTCTTCGCAGTCAATAAAGTAATTTGACTAAAACTTGCAGCGTTCTCATATTTTACCTTAATTCAAATGTATCTTTCCTCATATTAGCCCTTAGATCATTTTAGAATGATGATTACCTACCATAATAGAATCAAAATATTCAATTTTAATTAATTTCACAATTATGATAACAATAATATTTTTCTCTTCAAAATAATTATCCGCTGTACATTCCACATATTATAATGTCAAAATAATTGATTCCGAAATGATTTTTCAATTTTTATATTTATTAATTGCACTGATACAGTTTTATTGTATTATTAATTCATAATTAATATACCAAACTGAAATATGAGTATAAACATAACCTAAACACAAAATTCGTAAAACATATTGACACCTTCTCTACGGAACTATATATGTTTGAAATGTATATTTTTCATTAAATTATTCGTTATTTTTTATTCACTGGCACTCATAACTGTATTCACTATTTATTGTCTGGTTTCGTCTGTAAATTTTCACTTGTCACTGCTAATGTTTTTGTCAATTTTATTTACTCATTGTAAATCATCACGTAATTACCATATAACACCTGCATTCATGATTTTATTGATTTCTAACATTTTTTTACACTCAATTATTAAATTAATTAACTACTATAAAAAATAGAACCCAACAAATTCAGGTGTTTCACGATTGTCACCTGATTCATAATTCACGCCACGACCGCAATCGCGCTGACGGCTTGCCGTCACTCGACCAAAAAATACGATTGCCGAACGTACTAAACGCGCGAATTTATAAATGCCGATTGACCGTTCACCCGAATGAGAAAAGATCCGACGAGTCATAATACCGAAATATTTATTAGCCGAACGGTGAAAACGCCGAAAAGTTTTTATGCCGAACGGATGAAAATACCGAATTTCATTTCAACAGAATTGTAATGTTCCCGAATGCACCATTTGCCTGAATGTATCGAACACTCGAAAGTCCGTTCTCCCGAATGGGATTTTGACAGAAAATATTTTTCACTTAAGTAGAGTTCTTCATTACCGACACATGCTTCTAACCATGTCGGTATATTGGAGTTCTAGAATTCGATCTATAGTCGCCTCGTCCACAGATAGTTTTCGTCTCTTAATAAGCTTAATAATCATTACATCATGTGGATATCGACTGGTAAATATTAAGGGGCTGCTGGAATAGATTTTTTTACCGACTGGTCGGTAAAAAAGTACGGTTTCGTAGTTTACGGTTTACGTCGTTATTGTATTACAAAAATGTCTCAAATTGCACAGGATTATAATATCAACATAGGCGCATCAGCGTAGACTCGAATTTTGGGTGAAAACGCTTGAAAAACAAAGAAAATCGTAAATGTGTAAGTCTATCGAAAACCAATATGGCCGCTAGAACTGTCAACTGGCACCTTTTTCGTATTATATAAATATTTCCAGGAATCCCATACGAAAAACGAGAATCTACGCCGATGCGCTTACATTGATATAATAATCTTGTGCAATTTGAGACATTTTTGTAATACAATAACGACGTAAACCATAAACTACGAAACCGTACATTTTTACCGACCAGTCGGTAAAAAAATCTACTCCAGCAGCCCCTTAAGAGGCGAAAACTATCGGTGAACGAGGCGGCTATAGATTGAATTCTAGAGAACTCCAATATACCGACACAGTTAGCTGCATGTGTCGATAATGAAGAACTCTACTTAGGTGAACAAGTGAATATTTTTCCACTGCGTACTTGACTTTGGCTATAACTTACAGCGTACTCATATTTTATCTCAATTCAGATATTTCTTCTCTTATATTTGCCATAAGATCATTTTAGAGTGATAATTACCTACATTACTACATTTTAATAAATTAATTTTTATTAATTTGATACTTATTACGAAGGAAATTCAAATAAATATCGTGGAATATTAATCACTAACAAACACTAATTACAAACTATCAAACGATTCCGCGTCACTTTTGTAGGAATTCACTGACATTGTTTTTTGGTAAGTTTACCGCTCCAGGATTTTACGGTAATTCCACATCTCTAGTCTCGAGACAAGTCCAAGTACCGTGGAACCTCTCATAGCGTTCGAAATGCGGGGACATGTACGCTAAGTGAAGAGCCAATCAGGCACGCGAAACGTTCGTGCTTCTCACTCTCTCTCGCGAAATCATCCAATCACAGCGCTGATACGTTTCCCAATGTACGCTATGAGGGTGTGCGCTATAAGAGGTTCCAGTGTAGACAAAACCTACTTTACCGACCGACACGAGACGCTTCAAGACTCTTTTACCGGAGACACCGTGTTTTGACCTCATTTCGATTGACACACATCGGTAATATAAATGAATAATGTATATTTTATATTGAATTATTTGTTATTTGCTTATTTTCACTGGATTTTATCACTGCATTCGCTGTTTTTTGGTCTCCCTGGTAGGACGGTACACGATCGATTACACGACAAAATGAATGGACAAATGCACGTACGTTTATTTTACCGTATAATTTTTAGAAAATACACGGTTAGATTTTTTTGGACCGTGTATTTGTGCGTTCATTTGTACGCGCATTTGCGATTAAATCCACGGCGCCCGGACCCTGTATACTTGTGCGTTTATTTGTACGTGCATTTGCGATCAAATTTACGGCGCCCGGACCGTGTATTTGTTCGTTTATTTGTACGTGCATTTGCGATTGAATCTACAGCTGACCGTGTATTTTCTTAAAATTACACGGTCAAATAGATGAAGACATTACACGCGTGTATTTGACCGTGTAATGTGGCGTGCATCAGGGCTGTTTTCGTCTCAGAATGTTCACCTGTCACTGTGGCTGATGTATCTCTCGATTTAATTTATTTATCATAAAACAATCGTAATCACCAAATTACAACTGCGTTCACGCCCTAACAGTTCGGTCCAACCGTATACCGACTATGATCCCCACCGGGTCGTTTTAGGACACGGGATCAACTAGTATTTCATCGAAACCAACCACCGACCAACTGAGATTTAGTTGAGAACACGGTTTGTCGGTGGTTGTTTTCTTCAAAATACTGGTTGTTTTCGTGTTCTAAACCGACCTGGTTGGATTTTTCGTGGTTGGTCGATCTGCTAGGGCGGTTTTATTAATTTCTTATATCTTTTTTTTTTTTAACGATAACCCTTCTTTACACTTTATTATTAAATGATTTAACGATAATAAGAAAGTCGAACTTAATGACGATTTACGCCTTTTCAAGAGACACGATAGCGTCTCGAGACAAGTCCATTTCCACTACCTTACCGACCGAGACGAGACGCTCTAAGACTCTTTTACTGGAGACACCGTGTTTTTCACCCCTCATTTCGATTGACACACATAGAGATTTGAAATAACGGTAATTTTTATAACAGTTCAGAAGACCAAGAAATAACCGTCATTTGACGGTTTTGTGACGTCATTTTTTGCCTATTTGGTCGAAGTAAAAATGACAGTCATTTCGACAAGCGTCATGTGACTGTCCAAACGGTTTTGTGACGGTCAAATGACCGTCACAAAACGTGTTGGTCAAATGACCGTCACAAAACCGATCTTCGTCGATTAATCGACGTTCGGTGTTGTTTTTTTATGAAACATCGACTAAAAAAAATCGAATATCAAATTTATACTCCACATTTTCTATTGACCATTTTATGGGTCAGTTTCTATTGATTCGAATGACTTTTTATTTTTTGAAAATGACCGACATTGAACATCACAGAATTATATAGATATGAAAATACCGGTATTTTTATTTTTTGTAAAATAACAATGAAACTACCGTACCTTTACCGTCTTTTATCCACATTTTTTTTCTACAAACTTTGTGTTGTGAAAATACGGTCACGAAAAATGCTCGTAAGTTTGACCGGTTACAAATTTTTGTTGGTGAATTCACCATAAAAAATGGTAAACTGTCTATAACGAATTTTTTGGTAAAATGACAGCAACGTTGTTTCGTAAATTCACCGTATCTTGACGAGAATTCTTAATCACTACGACACTATATGACTTTATTACCGATGTCGTAAATTTAACACCGGTCACATACCGTTTTTAATCGTAAAATTACTGGTCATGTATACCACTCACGTCTCTAGTCCGAACCGCATCGTGCGGAGTGCAAAGCGCGACGTCCGAACGGCATCGTGCGGAGCGCGAAGTGCGACGTCCGGATGGCATCGTGCAGAGCGCAAAGCGCGACGTCCGGACGGCACGGTGCGGAGCGCGAAGCGCGACGTCCGAACGCCACCGTGTAGAGCGCGAAGCGCGACTTTCGAACGGCATCGTGCGGAGCGCGAAGCGCGACGTCCGACCGGCGCTGTGCGGAGCGCGAAGCGCGACGTCCAAACGACCCCCTGCGGAGCGCGGAGCGCGACGACCGCGTGAGTGCCTTAAAATGACACCAGGGAAAAATGTCCCGAAGGGACATTTTTGCCGCAGGGTCATTTTCGGGGGGTTTCGCCCCATTGGGGGGCGAAGCCCTCCAACAACAACCCGGCGCCCCGAAGGGGCGACCGGGTTGCTTGTTATACTTGGCGTCGAGACGCTACCGCTGATGAGGCATTCCACATCAACATGGCCACTTCAAAACCTTAATATCTTGAATTTTTGTGCAATTGACTATGCTATAGTACTCTTTGAAACAAAAATATTGATATGTATTAAATTTATGTTGGCATTGATAGGGGTGACATTACAGGAAAATGCGATTTTTGCTTGTTTTTCTCTCTCTGATTTTATTACATGGATATAGTCTGTCTGAGCGAAAAATGGCTAAGAACAAATTTTGTCGTGTTTTTCGCAAGGATGACGAAAAAAAATGTTACAAGGCAAGATTTTACATTTTTAAGATGGAAAAAAACCTATTTTAAACATGTAAATCGATTTTTGGGCGATTATGACATTTTTTGTAAATTTGAGATATTTGTTTTTGGATTCCTCAAACTTTTTTCAAAAGGCATCCGTCTTTTTCCTGATGGAGAAATTCAATCTAAAGGCTCAGCAAAAAAAAATGGAACAAAAATGTATGCAAAATTTGAAATAAAAATGTTATATAATGCGAGTATATTTCTCAATATTTATTTACAAAATATTCGCACCTTCAAGCGATGTAATACGTTATGTAAGATTCAAATATTTTAAATCAGAAATTTCTTCTGATTTTTTCCATGGTTGAATGTAGTTGTTAGTTTGTATTCCTTCCCGTATACCTTCTCGGTTTTTACGGCTCCTTCCGATACTCTAAATTCCACACTCTACATCTCCTCTCCCCCTCATGCGGCCGCAGCCGACTTACCCCTACTGCATTGCATTTGCCGAGGGCCCAGGGAAACTGCGGAAAACCTGTGCCAATGCAGCCGGTGTCTTCGTAAGACCCCCGGCGTTAATGCGAGTAAACTCGAGCACGAACACCAACGGCCGTTACGAAGGCACCTTCTTTCCAGTGATCCGATGCCCCAGCCAATACACGGCTAAGTGGTACTCAACCAAGCGATGAGAACCGCTTGGGATCCACCGAAGCCGCACAATGACCGAACATTGACCAAAGTAAGGTGGTTTTGGACTTAATATTTAAGGTGGATTCCGAACCACCGGGATCACAGAAAAAAGCACTTAGAAAAATCCATTGATGCCCGACCCGGGAATCGAACCCGGACCCACTGCGTGTGAGCCCGCGCCCGAAACCACTCGGCCACTGCTCTCCCATGGTTGAATGTATTTTTCTTCGAGGCTGTCATCCGCGACAAAAAATTTAGACTGTGTGTATCCCGAGGATACACAGTCTGTCAAGACCGACGCCGTGAGGCGGCGTGGACTTATTAATTATTATATTTTATTGTTTGATTCTGGGTTACCACTAAAGCGCTAGGCGCACCTGATTTCTGTAGGGTTAGGAAGTAGAGGGTTATGAAAGGTAATCGATAGATTAATTGACGGAAATATATTTATTTGACGACTATGGGTCGTGTACATTGAATTATGAATCTTATTACTACTTACAGTATTTGGTTGGTAGAGAGGCGGAGTTGGTTCAAACACGCCGAGTTCCTCGGGATATACACAGTCTAAATTTTTTGTTGCGAATGACAGCCTCGAAGAAAAATACATTCAACCATGGAAAAAATCAGAAGAAATTTCTGATTTGAAATATTGGAATCTTACATAACGTATTATATCGCTTGAAGGTGCGAATATTTTGTAAATAAATATTGAGAAATATACTCGCATTATATAACATTTTTATTTCAAATTATGCATACATTTTTGTTCCATTTTTTTTGCTGAGCCTTTAGATTGAATTTCTCCATCTGAAAGAAGACGGATTTCTTTTGAAAAAAGTTTGAGGAATCCAAAAGAAAATATTTCAAATTTTTAAAAAATGTCATAATCGCCCAAAAATCGATTTACATTTTTAAAATAGGTTTTTTTTTCATTAAAAATGTAAAATCTTGTCTTGTAACATTTTTTTTCGTCATCCTTGCAAAGAACGCAACAAAATTTGTCCCTAGCCATTTTTCGCTCCGACACACTATTTCCATGTAATAAAATCAGAGAGAGAAAAACAAGCAAAAATCGCATTTTCCTGTAATGTCACCCCTATCAATGTCACCATAAAGTTAATACATATCAATATTTTTGTTTCAAAGAGTACTATAGCATATGTCAATTGCACAAAAATTCAAGATATTAAGGTTTTGAAGTGGCCATGTTGATGTGGAATGCCTCATATAGAAGTATGAAATTCTTTTTCTGTACCTTCCAAAAAATGGTTATCCTCATCAAGTTTGATCTTCATTATTTTATCGTACTATTGAATAACCAATGTCTGTTAACATAAATCTGCTTGTATCAAATTTGCAAATTTACTCTAAAACCCGATTGTAATGTTAAGTATTTTGTTTATATGTGCAGAAAGCCGAAACTGCGGCGCGGGATGCAGCGAAGTATGACGCTGGGATATATCTCCACAAACGACGAAGCAAACTGAAAGAAAATGAGAACAAAAGTCTTATAAGATCATCGTTATCATTCGAGGTATTCTCCGACGTATACATTTTGAATTCCATTATTGTATCGCACTATTGAATAATCAATGTCGTTTATCGTATATGGGTCATTCCACAGTACTTCAGCCACCCAAATTTTCAAAGCTGTATCATCACCGTGAAATTGCGTGAAGTGAAATACTAACACGTTAAAAAAAATTCTGACGGAGTTTAGGGCCTCTGCTAGCTTCCGGTCTCGAATAAAGCAAAAATTTCAGTTTTTCGTTATTTTGACGATAACTTCGCGAGGATTTATCAGAAAAACATTTATAAAAAACGAAAATTTTCAGTTTTTCATTGTCTTTACAAAAAAAGTAATTCTCATTTTTTACGGACGTTCAATTTTTTTTTTTTTTTTTTTTTCATTTTTTAAAGATTTGTTTTGTTTATAAAAAATCAAAACGCAAAATTTTTTTCAAGTTTGTCAAGTTGAAGACTAATTTATAGCCAAAGTACAGGATGGCATATTGAGAAGATCTCGAGATATGCATTTTTACGTTTTTGCCGCATTCTGTTTTTCTTGAAAAAAACCATACAAAATCCATATCTGGAGATCTTCTCAATATGCCATTCCGTCCTTTGGCTGAAAATTAGTTTTCAACTTCACAAACTTGAAAAAAAAATACCTGAGCAAAATGCGTTTTTTTATGAGCAAAACAAATCTTTAAAAAATGAAAAAAAAAAAAAAAAAAATTGATCGTCCGTAAGAAATGAGAATTATATTTTTTTTTGTAAAGACAATGAAAAACTGAAAATTTTCGTTCTTTATAAATGTTTTTCCGATAAATTCTCGCGAAGTTATCGTCAAAACAACGAAAAACTGAAATTTTGGCTTTTTTCGAAACCGGAAGCTAGTAGGGGCCCTAAACTCCGACAAAAGCTTTTGAACGCGTTAGTATTTCACTTCGCGCAATTTCACGGTGGTGATACAATTTTTAAAATTTGTGTGACTGAAATACCGTGGAATGACCCATATGAGCTTGTATCAAATTTCGTAAATGTACTAAAAAATCCGATTGTAATGTTAAGTATTACGTGTGTACTTGCAGAAAATCGAAACTACGACACGGGACGCAGCGGAGTTTGACGCTGACAAGCATCTCCACGAACGGCGAAGTGAAATGGAAGTAAATACGAACAACAGTCTCGTAAGATCATCGCCATCATTCGAGGTATTCTCCGACGTATACATTTTTTATTTCATTATTGATCGCACTATTCAATAATCAATGTCATTTATAGTAAGTCTGCTTGTATAAAATTTCATAAATGTACTCAAAATTCCGATTCTAATGTTAAGTATTACGTTTGTACTTGTAGAAAGCCGACACTGCGGCACGGGACGCAGCGAAATATGATGCTAAAAAGTATCTCCACAAACGGCGAAGCGAACTGGAAGTGAATGAGAACAACAATCTCGTAAGATTATCGCCATCATTCGAGGTATTGTCAGACATATTCATTTTGAATTCCATTGTTCGCTGAAAATCGAATTTAATTACATAACTGCTTGCGGAAGGACACCATAGGCGAAAAATTCTTTTAGAAATAAGCGTTGTATATATTGCCCTTCCACAAAATGTATTGTGGTGTCAAAGAATGAGCACTATGGCGGCGGTGAATTTTCATCACCGTAGTATAAATCCATTCGCTTTTCTGCCATCTCCGGGTCTCATTTTCTCTCTTCGGTTATCTTCTATATTATCTCCCTCACTGTTATCTAATGTTTCATTGCTCTTCCAATTGTACAGAAAAATCAGTGTTATCTTTTTTCGATCCACTCGTTTCCTTTATCTCTGCTGTCTCTTATTTCTTCTTTCCAGTTGATAGCATACCTGAGCAGATCGCGCACGTCCTTTATTCATTGATGCAAATGTAAAATAAGACTATACATATATTTCTAAGCTTGATTAAGCTGTATCTAGATAAAGTGTTGTACTCAGTACAAAGCAATAACTGTGACGTATTTTCCTTATCTTGAGCGCAACACTAAATTTTAACCAAAAAAATAAAATTCAAAACTCAAAAGGAGCGAAACCGAAACTCAAAAAAAAGAACGCGAACTCGAAAATTTACGTCACCTTCGGCCGTTTGCCTCCGCGAGGGTAATGAAGTCCCGGGGGCGCCAGTTAATTTTTATATCGCCGGTATTAACGAACCGGATTAAAACTAGAGACGGCGAAACGACCGATCTCCGAAGGGTTAATTTTGTTTCGCCGGAATTACCAAACCGGACTGAACTGGAGGTCGACGGAACGATCGACCTCCGCAAGGACGAAACGAAAATGGAGAACTTAATCTAATTTTCACCACCCACGCGAATGCAATACGTGAAAACAAGGCACTTTATCTCATCAAAACGCAGCGCAAGATGTTCCGGTCTTGCCTGTAACTCTAAACTATATCTCCGCCTGTTCTCCAACGTAATGCACTATCTCATGGGGTGCCGGGTTTGCACCGGACTTTGACGTATTCACAAAAATATCTCATCGAGTTTCTAGACTATTTGGGCTTCTAATTACCGTAAAACACACCACCAAATAGCGTTGAAAATCTCGATTAACTAAATCTGAACTGAACAAATCTGAACGTGAACTTTAACAAATTCTGATACGGCTAAATAATCGAATCGCGAAAAACTCACAAACTTGAGCTTAACGAGAGCTAGACGGTAATGTAAAAGTCAACAAGAGGCAGTGAAACGGGATCGATAACTACCAAAAATTGATATTGCTGAAGAAAATATAATTTTTGGTGTTCTTGTGACGTAGATTCAAAAAATCACGTCACAAACATAAATCAAAGTGCAAGAAAAGAGAAGTTATAGCGATCATTTTGTCTTCTGCAGTTTGGTTTAGATTGCTTTCATTCCGAGTGAAACGCGCTTTATGGGTGGTTTTTCACAGAATTCTTAATCGATCGACAGAATTTTATTTTTTTAATATTGTGTTATTGACAGAAATGGCTTCATTGCGTTTTCTGGTGTAGAAAGTACTCCTCTTTTGTGCTGCATCAACTGGCAAATAACAGGAGCGTCTAGATGGATTTAGCTGCAGTACACGCCGCATTGTTACAAATTATAAACAAACATACTCAATATGCCGTCGTCCATTTTTTTATTGTCGTTTACTATTTGTAGTGAGGTGTGATCAAACATGGCGATTAAGGTACATGCATTTCGTAAGTCGATCGTTGACGAACCTAATTTTTATCTAATTGATATAACATTTAATTATTATTCATTTAGTATGTACCTAATGAAGAACCAATAATAGGGAAATAGGGAAAATAGGGATGCTGAGAGGGGGTTCTTCTTCGAAAACAGCCTCTGGGCCTAGGGCCCCTAAGAGGCCCGGTAGTCGAAGCAGTTACTAGCCCAATTGCGGCTGTGGACCGACTTTTGATGGAACATATAGAAACACTCGCATTCGCCTCAGAGCGTAGGGAAACCACAGTAAAACCTACGCCGAGTGTAGCCGGCTACAGGCTGACCCCCAGAGCTCCAATGTTTACTCGGACAGCATGGCGTGACTTACGGCAGTATACACTGTATACCCGGCGCGCTGCTGCTCGAGAAAAACATTTTTGCCCTCAGCGGGAATTGTTACGTCCTGGCGTAACGCTCAAATTATATTCTTAAAAACAAAAAATTTTTATTAATCGAAAACTCGCAAAGGTGCGCTTAGCTCTCAACGAGTTGTGAAGGAGAGGAGGTAAAATGACGTGGGAACAGTAGGGATGGTTGTCTTGGAGCGCGGCGATGCGACACATGTGTGCATTATCGCATGGCAGGGAGAAACAGAGGAAAGAAGGAAGCGCTACGGCCTCCTCTTCCTCCTCCGCCAAACGCTTCGCCGACTAACAAACGGCAGCGTGTCCGTGCGAGAATCGGTGGTGTATATATATGTATGAAATCGCTCCGGTATACGGACCGAGTCTGAGCTGCATTTGCTGCAACCACTGGTTCGCTCGGACCGAGCGTATCTAGCCCGTCGCCAAGGCCAAATAAACACTCCAGGGCCAAATAATCACTGTCGCATCGAGATGAAATTCCTGCTCGTACGCACTCGTACTCGTGACCTATATCTCCTCCACGAACTCCTCTGGCTGCCGGACGCACTTTTCGTTCCGCGTTCATGCAACAGAATTATTTAAAGGGAATATACCGCAATCGCGATAAATAAATTTATGCATTTGGTTGTATGATAAATTCGGTAATGATAAAAAATATAATAAATAATTGTCCATGTTTCCAAAGCTATTTGCAAGCATGGAACCATCAGGAAAAAATGCAACAAATCATTGCAGTCAGGACAAACAGTAAAAATATTTATTAAAAATTAACTCTCGACTATAAAACGACGGAGTGATCCTTATAATTATTGAACATTGGAGACGGATAAAATCTTGCCTTCTACGTCGCGCATTCTTAGTTGCGACGTAGAAACGCCTGAGGGAACGCAGCGAGCGTTTTGATTGGTTGATCGGGAAGAGCACGTTTTATAAACATCATTAGCAGCTCGAGAGGAGCATTGCATTTTTTTCGCCGCCGCTTTTCCTCACTGCGATCTGTCAACACTTCCCTGTGTCGGCGTCGATCGAGTATCATATTACGAACCCTCGCACTAAATCGCTACTGCAAGCGACTAGTAGCAACGAAGAGTCGCCTGCACTGAAGCAGCCACTACAGGGTAGAACAAAATGCAGACCCAGTAACATCGCACAAGGAAAATAGAGATCGAGATGCGATTAGTTTTGAAAGGGGTTGTGCCTATTGCGAAATCTTAAGAAGGGGACACTACTGCCCCAACACCATGAAATAATTCCAAGAAATCACCCACACTAATATGAATACATATACCTATTATGGTCAAACCCCTATATAAACCGAGCTTCGGAAGCTCGATCATGCAGTCCGGCGGGAGCTATTCCCGAAGTCATCTTCGCGTGCAGTTCGATCATCGTGAGTTCCAATCGAGCCCCTTCGTAAAATCTTCTAAGTCCATTAAAAGACTTAGAAAATTCTGATTTAATTCCACTTTGGACTTAGAAAATTTTGATTTATTTCCAACTTGGACTTAGAAAATTTTGATTTATTTCCAACTTGGACTTAGAAAATTCTGATTTATTTCCACCTTGGACTTAGAAAATTTCCGATTTATTTCAAACTTTGGAATTTTAACTTTGGACTTAGAAAAATTCCGATTTATTTCAAACTTTGGAATTTTAACTTTGGACTTAGAAAATTTCCGATTTATTTCAAACTTTGGAGTTTTAACTTTGGACTTAGAAAATTTCCGATTTATTTCAAACTTTGGAATTTTAACTTTGGACTTAGAAAATTTCCGATTTATTTCAAACTTTGGAATTTTAACTTTGGACTTAGAAAAATTCCGATTTATTTCAAACTTTGGAATTTTAACTTTGGACTTAGAAAATTTCCGATTTATTTCAAACTTTGGAGTTTTAACTTTGGACTTAGAAAATTTCCGATTTATTTCAAACTTTGGAATTTTAACTTTGGACTTAGAAAATTTCCGATTTATTTCAAACTTTGGAATTTTAACTTTGGACTTAGAAAAAGTTCCGATTTATTTCAAACTTTGGACTTTTAACTTCGGACTTAGAAAAATTCTCGACTTGAATTATTTCAAACTTTGGAATTTCACCTTGGAACTTAATAAATTTTTGTTGTGTTGGAACTTACTAAAATCATTGGCTCATTGGAATTTTGCGTGATCTCCGACTTTGATTATTTTTGAGAAGTTTGATTATTTTAAAGAATTTATTTTACGTTGGACTTAGAATAATTTTATACGATTTGTACTCAGCTTTAAACTTAGATTGTAACGGGAATATCGAACGCACATTTATTCAGTTTTTGCACTTACTTTAATAAACTTAATCATTGCATCGAATTAGAGTGAGTTACGCAAATTATTTCAACAACGTAAACCATCATCGACCTTCCACCCAGAACTGAGTCAACCGGCCTGCATCACCAGTAACAGTAAGTAAATCAAACTTTTATTATTATTTTTTTTTCTCGCGATTATTAAATTTTTACCCTATTTTGGAACATCTTATATTTACCCTAGATTCAAACGACAATTCCCCTCCCTAACGTTTATTCACTCTTTATCCGACAAACCACTCGTGCCTCTGTCCCGAGTAAATTTCCGAAAGGTTAGGACTCGAAAGCGAGGCTGCCACTCAGTGTTCTTAGTCAGGTGTGGTAAAGGGGAAGCTTTAGCTTCCACTGACCAGAGTACGGGAACCCGAAACTGAGGCGGTGACACAAGCGTGTAAATCTGAAGTTGATTTAAATCTCAACCGAAGTTTTGACGTAACAAATTTGGGGGCTCGTCCGGGATCTTATAGAGTGGTTTCAATCGCGATATAGTGTGAAATAAACCAACTGAAGCACGAATTAAATAAAAAAAAAGACAAGTGAAACAAAAGTGTTAATTATACAGTAAAGGAATCCGAAATGCTTTCAAATGCTAAAACAGAAGAAGTTACCCGATACCGAAAGGGAGATTGAACACCCTTCGGAAATTTCATCAGTTATTACCGACCCAATAAATCAAGCAACGTTCTTGAAATATTTTGAATTGAAAAATACAGAGTTAGCGGCTTCTGAAAGAAAGGTGTACCTCTCGCAAAAGGGACGTAAAACCCGAAAAATTAACTATGCAAGACTTAATACCGGGACGAAAATAGAATAAAATTCAATAAAATAAAACACGAAACCGTACGTTCTGCTCGATTGAATAAATAATTTTTTTTTTTTACATACATTAACATCGGTGTGATTTAATAAAAAACTTTACCGATCTAGATTTCTGCAGTCGAAAATACCCACTCCTTGAAAAATCTTTTTAGGCTTAAGTTTAGAAAATAAGTTCACAAACTCATTTTTTAGGCATTAAGGTTTGAAAGAGGTGCATACGTACTGCACGTCACGCTTGTTCTGATACAGGTGCTACATTCTTGCACATCAGAAACATTTTTAGGCATTAAGGTTGTATGAATGTGATGCGTACCCGCTTGTCCCGATCACATCGAAACTCATTTTTTAGGCATTAAGGTTTGAAAGAGGTGCATACGTACTGCACGTCACGCTTGTTCTGATACAGGTGCTACATTCTTGCACATCAGAAACATTTTTAGGCATTAAGGTTGTATGAATGTGATGCATACCCGCTTGTCCCGATCATATCGAAACTCATTTTTTAGGCATTAAGGTTTGAAAGAGGTGCATACGTACTGCACGTCACGCTTGTTCTGATACAGGTGCTACATTCTTGCACATCAGAAACATTTTTAGGCATTAAGGTTGTATGAATGTGATGCATACCCGCTTGTCCCAATCACATCGAAACTCATTTTTTTAGGCATTAAGGTTTGAAAGAGGTGCATACGTACTGCACGTCACGCTTGTTCTGATACAGGTGCTACATTCTTGCACATCAGAAACATTTTTAGGCATTAAGGTTGTATGAATGTGTCGCATACCCGCTTGTCCCGATCACATCGAAACTCATTTTTTAGGCATTAAGGTTTGAAAGAGGTGCATACGTACTGCACGTCACGCTTGTTCTGATACAGGTGCTACATTCTTGCACATCAGAAACATTTTTAGGCATTAAGGTTGTATGAATGTGATGCATACCCGCTTGTCCCGATCACATCGAAACTCATTTTTTTTAGGCATTAAGGTTTGAAAGAGGTGCATACGTACTGCACGTCACGCTTGTTCTGATACAGGTGCTACATTCTTGCACATCAGAAACATTTTTAGGCATTAAGGTTGTATGAATGTGATGCATACCAGCTTGTCCCGATCACATCGAAACTCATTTTTAGGCATTAAGGTTTGAAAGAGGTGCATACGTACTGCACGTCACGCTTGTTCTGATACAGGTGCTACATTCTTGCACATCAGAAACATTTTTAGGCATTAAGGTGTGATTGAGTGCATCCGCTCTGCACAACGAACATTTATCCCATTATTTTACCCAATCTGCGCACGTTTCTCGCACAAGAATCTCGACTCGACTGTAGAAATTAAGGATCAATGGGAAAACGCCGAGGCGGTCGGAAATATCAGGCACGCAAAGCAACTGCAATTGCTGCCCAAACGCTACTTTACTTAATGGAAAATAATAAATCAAACACTGTAACTAAAATAGATCAAGCTAAAGAAGAAGTTAACAAAGAACAGAGCCAGACGTACACGTCGCCTCAGAAAAATTAATGGATGAACATTTAATTAAAAAAAAAACAAAAACACTCAACTTAAAGAAATTACGGTATCACCCAATTGGGAGTGATTTCCTTACATATCTTGAAACCGTGAGCAAAGTACCAACCACAGAAAAAGACATTACGGTCGAAGATACTGATAAACTTAGTTTTTCACCAAATTCACGTACACCACAATTAATACAGCACCCGAAAAATCTTAGTATTGAAACATCACTTTCAGAACCCCCCGAGAAGAAAGAAATAAAAATTTCAACTCAAGAGATTTCAAGACAAACAACTTATGATTCTGGAAAATAATTCAAAGCTGAATAAAGTCTCTCGTAATAACTATAACCTCCCTCAAGAACTATCACTGTTGAGTAAGAAGTTACACAGAAAAGGGAAACTCGAGTAAACATCCAACCCCATACGTTTGATTTTCCCGATGCTGTTTGAATGGTTAGAAGTAATATTTAACAATTTTATGCTCTGGCTTCTCCACATGTTTTTGGGACAACCAAGATTAAACAAAAAATACCCCAGGACTTATACTAGACAGAGAGTTAGGTACCAATACTTTAAAAAAGTGTAGTAAAGTAAAAATCCGATAAAACCAAATGTCGTCAACTCGATCCAAAAAGGACCTTAGTGGATTTAAAACTAATGAATATCTATGCGAAAGAAGACGCAAACCAAAAAACAAAACCAATACACTAGAGGATATCGGTGAAGCAACTACATCAAATAATCCACTTATACCCGAAGATATAGAAACCTCAGTCACTGACGAACTAACACCTTGCGAAACATTATTTGAACAAGAACCTCAGTCTGACGAATCGAACCCCCAGGAAACCATCCATCCCGCAATAGAAATTCCCAAGAGCCCGTTAAAAGACGATAAATCTGAAGCAACTGGCGGAGAAATTATTGAAGAATTGATTGACGAAGACAACGAAAGCATAGGACCCGAAGGAATTCGAGTCATTAACGAGGACGACGACACTAAATCTTATAACGAAGAATACTTTGACAGTAGCGATTTTGCAAATTGGCCGAACGACTTTTTAAAGATTACTGATTATTCGGACGCAAGGACATTTGCAGAATTCACACAACAAGTACGCCAACGAATTGAAAATGATCCCGTAAACAGCGGGCTAGCCTTAGTTGGGGGATTTGTTACGCAAACAGGTTTACGAGCCATCGAGTATCACCCCGTGCTAGCTCAAATTGATGCCGCTAATAACTCCATGACAGAAGTTCCACGACTCCTAGAATTGTCAGCTCATAATACACCGGTTACTGAACAACCTCCATTATTGCAAACTACGAACGAAAATACGCCACCCACATCAAAAAATAGAGTAACGTTCGCCGACTCAGCCAGTAGTAACGAATCATTCTATACGCCTCTTGGTGGAACAACCCCATTTAATAAAACCTTAGATAAAGATTTCGAACCCACTCCAAAAGGAAGAACTCATTCTCCAAAGTCAAGTACTAAATCTACCGACGGAATAAAGCTAAGACCAATATTGAAAGCCCCCCATATTCTGTCGAGGAAATTGTCAGACACCTTTTTCCTAAAACAAGATCCAGCAGAACCTGGGTGTTCAAAAGATTCAGAGGGAAAACCAACCCGAACTAACGATCTTCCGCAACAATTTCAATTCAAATTTCCCTCCGCACCACCCTCAAGAAACCCAGAACATCAAAAGGCTACTCTTCCCGCAATGGTTAATAATCAAACTTTATCTCTAAGGGACGCCCTTGCGGTGATCCCCAACTACGATGGACACACGATGTCATTGGGAATGTTCATTCAGGGCTGTAGAGAGGCTTTAGTAATGATGGGACCAGGAGCCGAATCTAACTTAGTAAAAGCCGTTCGCGTAAAAATCATGGGAGAGCCGCGTCGTACCATACAGGGCCGCACGTTTGAAAGTATTTCTGAATTAGAAAAGTTTCTTAAAAATCTCTATGCGCCAAAGCGAAACGTTTACCAACTTCAAGGAGAATTAGGAACTATTTATCAGCGCGAAAATGAATCAGTAATTGCATATGCTAACCGCGTACGAGATCTTGGAAATCTAATTCTCGAAAATTATGATGCAAACGAAGAAAATCCCATGACTACCGCTTTCATAGATAATACGAAGGAAAGTCTCCCAACGTGTTTCTTACACGGTTTGAAACCAGAGATTGAACAACGTTTATCTTTCGAAAGAAACCTAGACGAGTTAATCGCAAAAGCAGTACAAATTGAAAAACAATTACTATCACAAGCAGCCTTACGTAGCGGTAATAGACGACCTTCCGAACCGAAACCAAGCAAGTTAGAAGGAAAACGCGGAATTCATGTAGTAACAACCGACGAATTGAATTGTCAACTTTGCGACAAAAAGGGGCATACCGCTAAGGGATGTACAGCGAAAGAAATTAAACAGATTCAATCCAATAACTCCCAGGACCAAGCGAACAGAGAAAACGGGCCGCGTATATGTCAAATTTGTAAGAAAACCGGGCATTTGGCAGATAAATGTTTTAGAATTTTTCCACCGACAAAAAATAATGACTCCATCGAGCCCCCTCAACTTACAATATGCCAAATATGTAACAAGCGAGGACACACAGCTGACCGCTGCTACCAAATCTTCCCACCTGAAAGATCTAGTATTTCATCAATATTCTGTCAAATTTGCAAAAAACCTGGTCATTCCGCTAGTACATGTTCCCGACTACCCGCTAAGCCCTCGGGTTTAGCGAATCTGTCTCGCGCTCAAGTACCACAGAATTTACGCTATCCAGATTCTGGAGAAATTCACTGTCAGATATGTAAAAGGGAAGGCCATGGGGCTCATATATGTCCATATCGTAACAATTATTCGCAACCATTGAACAATAATCGTTCCAATACTGGTGAAAACTATACAAATCCCAACAGAGGTACCGATAACTTCATAGGAACGTGTCATTATTGTAAGAAACCCGGGCATTTCATTCGAGACTGCCCGAGTAGGCAAGCAAACGAAGAAAAATATGGTAGGACGGGAAACGGCAGTGGACTCCCGAGTTCGGGTGCGCCCAGGGAGACCCCACAGATTTCGCGCCCTATCAATGTGATTATAAACAAGAAACTCGCCATGAATCTCGAGTAAAGCAAATTTCTAATATTCGACTGCAAATGGAAAGCAGCGTACCCACGGTGTTAATGACAGCAGAAGAAGTAATATCTCCCATCACCCTGCTGATAGATACCGGGGCTGGGCCCAATATTTTAAAGATACAATACTTAAACCCGAATATTCTTATAAATCGTGAGGAAATTTTGCAACTCAATGGTATCACTAAAAATTCAATTTACACATTGGGATACGTTACCATACAAGCGTTTGGTCGTCACACAACATTTCATATCGTTAGTCATAATTTTCCGATCAAAGAGGGCGGAATACTGGGAACAGATTACTTAAGTGGAAACCGTGTGAAAATTGATTATGAAAAAAGGCAATTAAAAATGCAAAGCGTTATAATACCATTCGCAACCCAGGAAACTATTGTTATCCCTGCAGGGTCAACCAAATTATGCTTCGTGCGAGTGAAAAATTTGGAAATACGGGAAGGCTTCTTACCTCCCCTGGATGCAGGTAAAGGAATAAGCATAGAACGCGGGTTCGTTAGCAATAACAATGGTAAAGCCTATATTTACATAACCAATAGCAATCCATATGATGTACAAATACAGGTTCCGGTCTTGAGATTAATACCATCAGAGGAATTAGACAACGCGATCGAAGCAAGAAGACGTGAAATAAATAATACATTCAAGAGCTCGGAATACACTGACAGACAAAACTTAAAGAAGAATAAGAAAGTTCATTTCAACCCCGTGGTGGAAATAATAGAGATACCGAATTCAACCAAGGAAAATAAAATCAAATCTGAAAACCCAATAACAGTAGATAAAGACACATTTTTTTCGAATCCCATAAATCGTCTAGGAACAGAAGACCACTCAGGAAATATTTATGAAATGATAAACGAGGTAACAGGAAAAATGCAAATCTGTGGAGATTTAATGGAAAAAACTAATGGAATAATAAAAACAAAAGAACCACCTATGAAAAAGATCAAATTGAACAATTATATGGAAGTAGATAAAGTCAAGTCAGATTTTGAATCACAAACATCAAAACAGGAATCATGTCCACATGACAATATGAAAAATACCCTTGAAGAACTAATTAGCATAATAGAGAGGCTCGAAAATAATTTAATAAACAATGAGGATCGGACTGAGCCGACAACATGTAGGAAAACAGTAAAAGAGGGACTTTCCGATAGGAATCCGGTAGAATTGCGAGATAATTCGAAAAAAGTTGTAACGTTTAAAAGATACACAGACGACTTTGATAATTTTATTCATGACCAAACAGCGGATGTCAAGAAAAAGATATCAACGACAAATTCAATAACAAAGGAAGAAGTAACCTATATGGAGAAAAAGAATATCCGCAGTAGTTCAGACGGCATTATCGTGTCAAAAGAAGTAGATTTTGTATTAAAACAAACGGACAATAATTCACGCCTTGTACACGATAGAAAAATTGTAGATGCGATGACACCACCCGAAAACCATAACGAGGAACATAATTATTGTATTAATGAAAATCAAACGAACTATGTGAAGGAAATAATGTTAGAAAATTCAGAAAATAATAATGAAGTAATACAACAGGAAAATAAATTCTGGAATAAAATAACTTGTAATGTCGAAACCAGCGAAATACCCCGTGAAGCATTCTTGAATCAAATAATACAAAATACAGAAGTTAAAGATCTTAAAGGTAATACGGAAACTAGTGGAAAGCTAACAAAATTCAATCCTAATCCCTCGGGAACTTTAGTAAAGATAGACGACTCTGAGAATTGTGTAATTAATTATCTTGTAACACGGAATCCTGATCCAAGGGAATGGGCAGGACCGGTTGAGGAAATTATTGAGAAAAATAAAGTAAATTATCTCGCAATGCGGAAACCTGATACCAAGGAATGGGCAGGACCGGTTGGAGAAGTTACGTGTTCTGGTGATATCGCATGGACGTTAGGGGAAGAACCCCACGAGGATGTCGATAGTCACGATTCATTTAAATCTCGAGTTTGTGGTAAATTACTAGGTAACGAAGGAGATTTGGTGAGCGAAATGTTTGCAGAAGCTAACACTAGTAAGGCCGGAATGAATAAAAATAGGTTGAAAGAAACCAGAAACAAAGAACAAGTAAATGAATCAAGTGAAAATAAAAATAGGTTGAAAGAAACCAGAAACAAAGAAAAGGTAAATGAATCTAATGAAAATAAAAATAGTATTGAATTTTGTATTATGCCGATTGAGAAACCTGACGCCCAAGAACGGGCATGTCTAACAAAAAGGAAAAGCTGCGTCGATGCCGTACGCACGGTAGGGACAGAATCCCTCGAGGGTGCCGGAAATCACGTATACACGGGAGGTCGAATTTGTGAAAATGATCCGCGATCAGAGTCGAAACGCGGTATTGAAACAGTTAAAATAGAAGCGAGTTGTAAAGACAAAACAAAAAAGTATAAACAGGGAATAATCAGCGAAAAACAGCGAAGAATAGAACCAGAGAGAGACGAAATTTTCAACATTATCTTAGAAGAAGAATCGAAATACCCAGAAAACACAATAATTAATAAGGAAATAACTAATGGGGAATTAAGTACTCCCCTGATAAAGAAATTCACGAGCTCCATCATAGATAGGGAAAAAGATTTACATCACGAATCATGTTACGTAATCACGGAAAACACAACCGACGAGCGTTACAATGAAATAATTGAATTACTGAGATTGACGGAATTAAAAGAGGACGAAAGGTTGAGTATAGAAAACCTCTTGAAAGAAAGCGCGCATTTGTATCAGATCCCAGGAGATTTATTAACCAGTACAACAATTTTGCAACATCGAATCCCCACGGTAGACGATCACCCCATCAATACCCGTGGATACCGATGGCCAGAAGTAACAAAAAATGAAATAGAAAAACAAATAGAAGACATGCTCAGCAAGGGGATAATAATACCATCCACCTCGCCTTATAACTGTCCAGTGTGGGTTGTCCCTAAAAAAGCCGATTCACAAGGCAATAAAAAATGGCGAGTTGTATTTGACTATCGAGCGTTAAATGAAAAGACAATACCCGATGCGTACCCCATTCCCAACATCACTGACATACTAGACCAATTAGGAGGCGCACAATATTTTTCAGTATTTGACTTAGCATCTGGATTCCATCAAATCGAAGTGTCGCCTGATGATCGTCATAAGACGGCTTTTACCACGCCCCGTGGACACTTCGAGTTTGTGCGTATGCCATTCGGTTTGCGGAACGCTCCTCCCACTTTCCAGCGAGCCATGGATCTCACATTGAGCGGGCTCCTCGGAAAAGGAATTTTTGTCTATCTAGACGACATTGTTATTTACGCAAGAGACCTTCAAGAGCACGAGAAAATATATAAGGAATTAATGGAGCGATTAGAAGCAACAAACTTGAAATTACAACCGGATAAATGTGAGTTCTTGAAAAGAGAAGTCGCATATCAAGGACATATTATTGGTAATAACGGTGTACGCCCTGATCCAAAGAAATTAGAAGCCGTTCGCGAGTACCCGTCACTCAAAAATGTCAAGAACATCCGACAATTTCTGGGATTAACCGGATATTATAGGAAATTTATCGAAGGATATGCAAAAATAACAAAACCCCTCACAATACTATTAAGAAAGGAAACAAAGTTCGAATGGGGGCCCGAACAACAGGAAGCTTTCGAAAACTTAAAAGATAAACTTTGCACAGCACCAGTCTTACAGTACCCAGATTTTACCCAACCATTTATTTTAACCACTGACGCGTCAGGCTATGCCATAGGCAGTATCCTTTCACAAGGAGAAATCTATCACGACCATCCTTGTGCATATGCATCTCGAGCCCTGAGTCAAGTGGAAGAAAGATATGATACGTACGAAAAGGAAGCATTAGCAATTGTGTACTCCATATTACATTTTCGCCCTTATCTATACGGACGTTGCTTCACAGTAGTAACAGACCATAAACCCTTGCTATGGTTCCGACGAGCAACCGATGGAAATTCAAAAATTTTACGCTGGAGACTGAAACTCGCTGAGTACGAATACAACGTAGTATACAGAGCAGGAAAAACTAACGTTAATGCAGACGCGCTTTCGCGAAATCCCGTGGAAGAATTCATTATCAATGATGAAATATCTGTTGTCAGTATGAAACCATTTACCGGACATCCTATGAAATATAAGAAAGCCTTAACCGATGCAGAAATTAGTCGTATATTAGAAGATCCCGAAGTAGAATCTGAAATTGAGGACCCTAACAATGTTGAAGAAGAAAATATATTTTTCGGGGATGAAATTGAAATAGATTGGGATCGCGAACCCCCGAACATCAATGATGAATATGAGGAAGAAACTATAATATGTGTACCAGATATAAATTCGGAAGATAACATTGTCTCCTTCGAATCAGACGATAATATACCAGCCCAACTTGCAAGCAAAGAGGTTAATTTAAGCAGTAAAGAAAAGTCTCCACGACCCAATACCACGATGCGACGACTCAAAGACTTGGAACCCACCCCCTCAACATCCTTTGATAATACCTTGCCAGACTATCCAGACTCAAGTAACGAACTTGAAATTATACAAACTAATCTACAGAAAGAATCAAAACGAAAAAAACGTAGTCCTAGACCTCTGAGAACAAGCGATACGGAGTCAAGCAGCGATGAATCTGCCGCGGACGACACAAATATAGATGAAACATTATTCCCAGATTTAGAACAAGAAACTACTGGAGGAAGAATAACCTCCTCAAATATTATACAGTCCCGCGATTTATTTTACACTAGGAAAGACAATCTTGTCTATTTTGTCTCTACCGATTGTGAACCAATAGATTCCGGAGCCATTGCACTTAGAGATCATAATCAATTTCCATATTTAAAGGATTTAGTTTTAAATAAACCACAATCAGTCATGAAAAAGGGGAATAAATTTAATATCGCAATACCAATCACCGAAACTTCAGAAGAAGGTCCTACTTTATTAATGAAAAACGTAATAGAAGCATTGAAGAATACTCGCTATCTGATTGACAAATTATCATTAGAAACGGTGAGCCTAGCTAAATCGGAATCCATATTAAAGGTTCCTTGGGAACAAATTGTGGCACAAATTCAATTACTATTTGCCTTAAGCGATACAAAAATAATTATATGCAACGGTTTAGTAAAACAACCAGCAAAGGAAGACCGATATAAAATAATCGAAGAAATGCATTGTTCTGCCATTGGTGGACACAGAGGAGTTAGTAAAACTTATAACCGAATTCGACACGGATATTTCTGGAGGAATATGAAGACCGATATTCAGGAATATATTCAAAAATGTTTGCAATGCCAGTTAAAAAAATTAGTACGGGTAAAAACAAAACAGCCGATGATAATTACTGATACACCCGCAATAGCCTTTGATAAAATCGCTATGGATATAGTAGGTCCACTCCCACGCACGGAAGAAGGAAACGAATATATACTTACAATTCAAGATCAACTAACAAAATATTGTGTCGCGATACCGATTCCAGACGCAAGGGCAGTAACCATAGCCGAGGTATTCGTTAAACGATTCATTTGTTATTTCGGATCCCCTAAAGCAGTACTTACCGATCAAGGTAGTAATTTCCTGAGCAACTTTTTGAAGCAAATTGCTAAATTATTTAAAATTCGTAAGGTCCGAACTACAGCCTTTCACCCACAGTCAAACGGATCACTAGAAAGGTCGCATCACGCCCTTGGCGAATATCTCAAACAATTTACAGATAGACAACATGACTGGGACGAATGGGTAGAGATGGCTATTTATAATTATAATACAAATGTACATGAGGGTACCAAACACACCCCTGTGACAGAAATTCCCGGAATCTCCGTCCCAGATACACCACCGCTTACATCAGAGGCGGGTCTGCTCGTGACATTCGGTTGCGGATCAGGCATTATGCATTTTTTTGTTAAATTTAGAGTTCTCGATTTCGTGTTTCGCTGTTACCGACAGAGTTCTCTTTACGCTCTCGTTCTGCGTATCAATGTTATCGGTTAGAGTTATCGTGTGTTACGTTTAGGGTGATTAATTCGCTCACGTCGCGGTGAGGGCACCAGGGTCGCCGTGGATCAGGGCCAATATAGCGGTCACCCGGCGCACCTGGTGAGTTTCCTTACGGTGCATCACCCGAGAAATGTCGAGGTTCGGTGAAATTCCGACGCTCCAAATAAGAGGATGAGTCAAGTACATTGATTTAGTGTTACGTTTACGTTTGGAAGGCCGTAGTGACGGACTCGTGATCACCCGCTCACTACGGATCGCCACGATCACATTTCGGGTTCCGGTTAGAGTTACGTTTGTTGTACTTGCACTCATTCCGGAGATCATTCTCGCTCGAAAGCCACCGCGATGCATTTTGGTGAGACGAACGAGCAAACACCATCTCGAAATTCCCCGCGAATTAGTTCGGTCAACGTTATCGGGTCGAGCAGTACGCTCGCCGCTCCGCGGCGACCACTGCTTGGTACGGCTAGGTGGGGGTATGCCCGCGGCCGCGAGCTCGCGGCGCGCCTATGCCTCGTGTTCCTTCTTCTGCTCTCGTCTGCCTTTCGGTAAGGATCTTGGTGTTCTCGCGCTATCGGCGCGGCTTCGGCCGCGCAGTTCTCGTGCGCTATCGATGCTATCGTATGTTACCGCAGGTTATGGGGCGTTATCGAGAGTTAACGTTCAACTTTAGTTTAAGCTATCGAATTTTCCGTTCCGTTGCGTTATCGGATTAATTTGAGATTCGGCTGTGTTATTGATTTGTTGGTTTTGTTGCGTTATCGTTCGAATTTGGTTCTGGGTCTGAGCTATCGATTCGCAGATTTTGTGGGAGTTATCGATTTATGGATTTTGGATTGCGTTATCGAGTTATCGTTCCCGTGACGTTATCGGTTCATTTGGTTTCGGTTACGTTATCGATTTATTGGTTTCGGGTTACGTTATCGATTTATTGGTTTCGGGTTACGTTATCGAATATTAATACCGTGGGAGTTATCGATTTATTGATTCCGTACGCTACCGTTGGAGTATTTTCGCGTTGCGTTATCGACTGATTGGTTTCGGGACCCGTTATCGATGATTATATTTAATTAATTACGTTCTCGTTTTGAGATTTGTGGAATTTACAGGTGTTACCGGTATTTTTCATGCGATTTTTGGGAATTACCGACGACCCGGTGTTATCGATTATGTCGCTATCGTTTCGCTTTGGGTTGAGTTCATTACCGCTTCCGTTATCAAATGTCTGGTGTTCTCGTGATTAATCTATTATGTCTCGGTGTTCTCGGTTTAATAACTCCAGTTTTTCTCCCTCTCGTACGGGTGTTCTCGATCTAGGTTTCGCTGTTATCGTATTCGCGGTACCGTGCTGAGTGTTTTCCGTTTTTGTTACGCGCTCTCGTCAGTTACCGTCGGATTTACACATCTTGTACCTCCGTGACATGAAGTTCGTGTAAATTATTTCGGACGCCGCGAACAGCGCGCATTCACCTATTAAAGCTATGCATTTTTCCGTTTAGTTTGCTTTCGGTTTACTTATTTTATTTTCCCGTTCATCTGCTCATTGGCTCTCACGCCCTCTCTCCACAACCTAGCACACTGAGCGACCCGCGGTTTACCGGGACCGATCTCTCTGTTTCCAATGCTGCCTACGTTTACGGTTTAGTTTTTTAGGCACTCACGTTTTAAAAAAACGCACCAGGAGTGCCTATTGAAATCGCTTTCCTGGGTCTAAATTAGGTTTTAAAGGATAAAAATTGATATATTTTAAATGTATTAACTTTTTTTAGTTCAGATATCTTTAACATAGTAAAATACATATTCTTGACATAAAATAATAAGGAAATTGCATTACTAAAGATATTTTTTACTGCGGACCAGATTTTGTGTTACCCGGACGTCCGTATCACTCAGTGGCTCTGGACTGAACAGACCGAACAAGTTGAAATTTGGAATATTTCTTAGTCTAGCACTGGAAAGTATGCCCATGAAGTATGGTAATTTTCCAATAATTTTATACAGGAGTTTATTTCAAGAAAATTTGGGTTTTTGGGTCTCAAATTGTGTCCGGAGCCCGATCTCCGCTGTCAACCCAAGAGTTTGGCTGAAACTTGCTACAAAATTCTAAAATACCTTAATTCTCATACACTTTTTTTAGTTTTTTACCCTTACACTTTTTTTAAGGGGTGAATACCAATCACCAAAATTAAAAAATTACATTTTTAATTACGCATATGTGTACAAGTGAATATTTTCCCACTGCGTACTTTCCTTTGGCTATAACTTGCAGCGTACTCATTTTATATCAATTCAGATGTTTCTTCTCTTATATTTGCCATAAGATCATTTTAGAGTGGTAATTACCTGCATTAATACATTTTAATTAATTAATTTTTTTTAATTTGACACTTACGTCAACTAAAAATGTTTTTTCCTGAAAAATCATTACCCGCTGCACATGTTAGAAGTTAGAAGGTCGAAATAATTGATTCCACAATGATTTCTTCATTAGTATATTTATTAATTGCACTAGTACACTTTAATTGTGAAGATAATTTATATTTAATAGACCAAACTGAAATATGAGTGAACATAACCTAAACACAATATTCGTAAAACATGTTGACAAGTACATAATTATCGGAACTATACGCTTGACGTGTATATTTTTCATTAAATCATTTGTTATTTGCTAATTTTCACTGGCACTTATTACTTTTTTCGCTGTTTTTTTGTCTCTTTTCGTCTCTAAATGTTCACCTGTCACTGCAGATGTATCTCTCGATTTTATTTACGTATTCTAAATCACCACGTAATTACCACATAACAACTGCATTCACGGTTTTCTTAATTTCCTAAATGTTTTTTGCAAAACGACAACTTTTTTTACACTTAATTATTAAATTAATTAACTATATTAAAAAAAAAATAGAGCCGCAATCGCGTTGACTTTAACTTACTCTGGTAAAAGAGTCAGTTCTCAGTGGTCTGGTCAGAGCTGTGGCGCGCGTGTCGCCTAATAAAAAAAACTTTATATACAATTATCTTTCCATAAATTTGTGATTGAACAATAAGATACGTATTCGATAAACGTGCAAACAATAAATGAATAATGAATTATCTATGAATACAGCATTTCATAATAATACATGAAAAAAAAAAAAAAAAAAAAAAAAAAAACGAGCTGTACACCTACCTAGTTGTAAATGACCGGCCATACTTTTTTGTGACCGTAAATTTACCAAAAAGAAAAGTGACCAGTAATTCCACATCTAAATAGTTGAATTTACCATATTTTTACCGTATGTTTATCGAAAAAATGTGTGACGGTAAATTCACAAAAGATATTCCTTCAAAAAAATCATATCTCTTTGGAAATTCCTCCGATTGAATTCTTTCTAGGTGCATATTAAAGATAAGGATTCACGTTAATGATATATAAATCGGTGTTCCTCCCAATTTCGTCTCCGAGATGTGGTCGAGCGAAAAAAGTGAGACGAATTTTATGCTTTTTCGTTTGCCTGACTCTGACGTTCGAAACTAAAAGGACTTCGATTTATCGTTTTCTCGCTGTATTTTCACCTTCGAAATACAGTCTTGAGACAGTTTAAAATTTTTCATTGAGCGGAATTAATGATTCATTTTTAATAACTTGGTTCATCGACCGAATTTTGTCATATTTTAACGAAATATTGCGATAAAAAGACGTTCCTTCAAAAAATGCATATCTCTTCGAAAGTTCCTCTGATTGAATTCTTTCTGGGTGCATATTAAAGCTAAGGATTCACGTTGATGGAATATAAATCGGTGTTCCTTCCAATTTCGTCTCCGAGATGTGGTCGAGCGGAAAAAAGTGAGACGAATTTTATGCTTTTTCGTTTGCCTGACTCTGACGTTCGAAACTAAAAGGACTTCGATTTACCGTTTTCTCGCTGTATTTTCACCTTCGAAATACAGTCTTGAGTCAGTTTAACATTTTTTGGTGAGCGGAATTAATGATTCATTTTTAATAACTTGGTTTAAAGACCGAATTTTGTCATATTTTAACGAAATATTGCGTTAAAAAAACCTTCCTTCAAAAAATTCATATCTCTTTGGAAATTCCTCCGGTTGAATTCTTTCTAGGTGCATATTAAAGCTAAGGATTCACGTTAATGGAATATAAATCGGTGTTCCTCCCAATTTCGTCTCTGAGATGTGGTCGAGCGAAAAAAAGTGAGACCAATTTTATGCTTTTTCGTTTGCCTGACTCTGACGTTCGAAACTAAAAGGACTTCGATTTATCGTTTTCTCGCTGTATTTTCACCTTCGAAATACAGTCTTGAGACAGTTTAAAATTTTTTATTGAGCGGAATTAATGATTCATTTTTAATAACCTGGTTCATCTACCGAATTTTGTCATGTTTTAATGAAATATTGCGTTAAAAAGACGTTCCTTCAAAAAATGCATATCTCTTTGAAAATTCCTCTGATTGAATTCTTTCTGGGAGCATATTAAAGCTAAGGATTCACGTTAACGGAATATAAATCGGTGTTCCTCCCAATTTCGTCTACGAGATGTGGTCGAGCGAAAAAAAGTGAGACGAATTTTATGCTTTTTCGTTTGCCCGACTCTGACGTTCGAAACTAAAAGGACTTCGATTTATCGTTTTCTCGCTGTATTTTCACCTTCGAAATACAGTCTTGAGACAGTTTTAAATTTTTTATTGAGCGGAATTAATGATTCATTTTTAATAACCTGGTTCATCGACCGAATTTTGTCATATTTTAACGAAATATTGCGTTAAAAAGACGTTCCTTCTAAAAATGCATATCTCTTTGAAAATTCCTCTGATTGAATTCTTTCTGGGTGCATATTAAAGCTAAGGATTCACGTTAATGGAATATAAATCGGTGTTCCTTCCAATTTCGTCTCCGAGATGTGGTCGAGCGAAAAAAAGTGAGACGAATTTTATGCTTTTTCGTTTGCCCGACTCTGACGTTCGAAACTAAAAGGACTTCGATTTATCGGTTTCTCGCTGTATTTTCACCTTCGAAATACAATCTTGAGTCAGTTTGACATTTTTTATTGAGCGGAATTAATGATTAATTTTTAATAACTTGGTTTAATGACCGAATTTTGTCATATTTTAACGAAATATTGCGTTAAAAAGACGTTCCTTCAAAAAATGCATATCTCTTTGAAAATTCCTCTGATTGAATTCTTTCTGGGTGCATATTAAAGCTAAGGATTCACGTTAATGGAATATAAATCGGTGTTCCTCCCAATTTCGTCTCCGAGATGTGGTCGAGCGAAAAAAAGTGAGACGAATTTTATGCTTTTTCGTTTGCCTTCCTCTGACGTTCGAAACTAAAAGGACTTCGATTTACCGTTTTCTCGCTGTATTTTCACCTTCGAAATACAGTCTTGAGTCAGTTTAACATTTTTTATTGAGCGGAATTAATGATTAATTTTTTAAAAACTTGGTTTAATGACCGAATTTTGTCATATTTTAACGAAATATTGCGTTAAAAAAACCTTCCTTCAAAAAATTCATATCTCTTTGGAAATTCCTCCGATTGAATTCTTTCTAGGTGCATATTAAAGCTAAGGATTCACGTTAATGAAATATAAATCGGTGTTCCTCCCAATTTCGTCTCCGAGATGTGGTCGAGCGAAAAAAAGTGAGACGAATTTTATGCTTTTTCGTTTGCCCGACTCTGACGTTCGAAACTAAAAGGACTTCGATTTATCGTTTTCTCGCTGTATTTTCACCTTCGAAATACAGTCTTGAGACAGTTTTAAATTTTTCATTGAGCGGAATTAATGATTCATTTTTAATAACCTGGTTCATCGACCGAATTTTGTCATATTTTAACGAAATATTGCTTTAAAAAGACGTTCCTTCAAAAAATTCATATCTCTTTGGAAATTCCTCCGATTGAATTCTTTCTAGGTGCATATTAAAGCTAAGGATTCACGTTAATGGAATATAAATCGGTGTTCCTCCCAATTTCGTCTCCGAGATGTGGTCGAGCGAAAAAAAGTGAGACGAATTTTATGCTTTTTCGTTTGCCCGACTCTGACGTTCGAAACTAAAAGGACTTCGATTTATCGTTTTCGCGCTGTATTTTCACCTTCGAAATACAGTCTTGAGTCAGTTAAAAATTTTTCATTGAGCGGAATTAATGATTCATTTTTAATAACCTGGTTCATCGACCGAATTTTGTCATATTTTAACGAAATATTGCGTTAAAAAGACGTTCCTTCTAAAAATGCATATCTCTTTGAAAATTCCTCTGATTGAATTCTTTCTGGGTGCATATTAAAGCTAAGGATTCACGTTAATGGAATATAAATCGGTGTTCCTTCCAATTTCGTCTCCGAGATGTGGTCGAGCGAAAAAAAGTGAGACGAATTTTATGCTTTTTCGTTTGCCCGACTCTGACGTTCGAAACTAAAAGGACTTCGATTTATCGGTTTCTCGCTGTATTTTCACCTTCGAAATACAATCTTGAGTCAGTTTAAAATTTTTCATTGAGCGGAATTAATGATTCATTTTTAATAACTTGGTTTATCGACCGAATTTTGTCATATTTTAACGAAATATTGCGTTAAAAAGACGTTCCTTAAAAAAATGCATATCTCTTTGAAAATTCCTCTGATTGAATTCTTTCTGGGTGCATATTAAAGCTAAGGATTCACGTTAATGGAATATAAATCGGTGTTCCTTCCAATTTCGTCTCCGAGATGTGGTCGAGCGAAAAAAAAGTAAGACGAATTTTATGCTTTCTCGTTTGCCTTCCTCTGACGTTCGAAACTAAAAGGACTTCGATTTATCGTTTTCGCGCTGTATTTTCACCTTCGAAATACAGTCTTGAGTCAGTTTGACATTTTTTATTGAGCGGAATTAATGATTAATTTTTAATAACTTGGTTTAATGACCGAATTTTGTCATATTTTAACGAAATATTGCGTTAAAAAGACGTTCCTTCAAAAAATGCATATCTCTTTGAAAATTCCTCTGATTGAATTCTTTCTGGGTGCATATTAAAGCTAAGGATTCACGTTAATGGAATATAAATCGGTGTTCCTCCCAATTTCGTCTCCGAGATGTGGTCGAGCGAAAAAAAGTGAGACGAATTTTATGCTTTTTCGTTTGCCTTCCTCTGACGTTCGAAACTAAAAGGACTTCGATTTACCGTTTTCTCGCTGTATTTTCACCTTCGAAATACAGTCTTGAGTCAGTTTAACATTTTTTATTGAGCGGAATTAATGATTAATTTTTTAAAAACTTGGTTTAATGACCGAATTTTGTCATATTTTAACGAAATATTGCGTTAAAAAAACCTTCCTTCAAAAAATTCATATCTCTTTGGAAATTCCTCCGATTGAATTCTTTCTAGGTGCATATTAAAGCTAAGGATTCACGTTAATGAAATATAAATCGGTGTTCCTCCCAATTTCGTCTCCGAGATGTGGTCGAGCGAAAAAAAGTGAGACGAATTTTATGCTTTTTCGTTTGCCCGACTCTGACGTTCGAAACTAAAAGGACTTCGATTTATCGTTTTCTCGCTGTATTTTCACCTTCGAAATACAGTCTTGAGACAGTTTAAAATTTTTCATTGAGCGGAATTAATGATTCATTTTTAATAACCTGGTTCATCGACCGAATTTTGTCATATTTTAACGAAATATTGCTTTAAAAAGACGTTCCTTCAAAAAATTCATATCTCTTTGGAAATTCCTCCGATTGAATTCTTTCTAGGTGCATATTAAAGCTAAGGATTCACGTTAATGGAATATAAATCGGTGTTCCTCCCAATTTCGTCTCCGAGATGTGGTCGAGCGAAAAAAAGTGAGACGAATTTTATGCTTTTTCGTTTGCCCGACTCTGACGTTCGAAACTAAAAGGACTTCGATTTATCGTTTTCGCGCTGTATTTTCACCTTCGAAATACAGTCTTGAGTCAGTTAAAAATTTTTCATTGAGCGGAATTAATGATTCATTTTTAATAACTTGGTTTATCGACCGAATTTTGTCATATTTTAACGAAATATTGCGTTAAAAAGACGTTCCTTCAAAAAATGCATATCTCTTTGAAAATTCCTCTGATTGAATTCTATCTGGGTGCATATTAAAGCTAAGGATTCACGTTAATGGAATATAAATCGGTGTTCCTTCCAATTTCGTCTCCGAGATGTGGTCGAGCGAAAAAAAAGTAAGACGAATTTTATGCTTTCTCGTTTGCCTTCCTCTGACGTTCGAAACTAAAAGGACTTCGATTTATCGTTTTCGCGCTGTATTTTCACCTTCGAAATACAGTCTTGAGTCAGTTTAACATTTTTTATTGAGCGGAATTAATGATTAATTTTTAATAACTTGGTTTAATGACCGAATTTTGTCATATTTTAACGAAATATTGCGTTAAAAAGACGTTCCTTCAAAAAATGCATATCTCTTTGAAAATTCCTCTGATTGAATTCTTTCTTGGTGCATATTAAAGCTAAGGATTCACGTTAATGGAATATAAATCGGTGTTCCTCCCAATTTCGTCTCCGAGATGTGGTCGAGCGAAAATAGTGAGACGAATTTTATGCTTTTTCGTTTGCCTTCCTCTGACGTTCGAAACTAAAAGGACTTCGATTTACCGTTTTCTCGCTGTATTTTCACCTTCGAAATACAGTCTTGAGTCAGTTTGACATTTTTTATTGAGCGGAATTAATGATTAATTTTTAATAACTTGGTTTAATGACCGAATTTTGTCATATTTTAACGAAATATTGCGTTAAAAAGACGTTCCTTCAAAAAATGCATATCTCTTTGAAAATTCCTCTGATTGAATTCTTTCTGGGTGCATATTAAAGCTAAGGATTCATGTTAATGGAATATAAATCGGTGTTCCTCCCAATTTCGTCTCCGAGATGTGGTCGAGCGAAAAAAAGTGAGACGAATTTTATGCTTTTTCGTTTGCCTTCCTCTGACGTTCGAAACTAAAAGGACTTCGATTTACCGTTTTCTCGCTGTATTTTCACCTTCGAAATACAGTCTTGAGTCAGTTTAACATTTTTTATTGAGCGGAATTAATGATTAATTTTTTAAAAACTTGGTTTAATGACCGAATTTTGTCATATTTTAACGAAATATTGCGTTAAAAAGACGTTCCTTTAAAAAATGCATATCTCTTTGAAAATTCCTCTGATTGAATTCTTTCTGGGTGCATATTAAAGCTAAGGATTCACGTTAATGGAATATAAATCGGTGTTCCTCCCAATTTCGTCTCCGAGATGTGGTCGAGCGAAAAAAAGTGAGACGAATTTTATGCTTTTTCGTTTGCCTTCCTCTGACGTTCGAAACTAAAAGGACTTCGATTTACCGTTTTCTCGCTGTATTTTCACCTTCGAAATACAGTCTTGGCTCAGTTTAACATTTTTTATTGAGCGGAATTAATGATTAATTTTTTAAAAACTTGGTTTAATGACCGAATTTTGTCATATTTTAACGAAATATTGCGTTAAAAAAACCTTCCTTCAAAAAATTCATATCTCTTTGGAAATTCCTCCGATTGAATTCTTTCTAGGTGCATATTAAAGCTAAGGATTCACGTTAATGAAATATAAATCGGTGTTCCTCCCAATTTCGTCTCCGAGATGTGGTCGAGCGAAAAAAAGTGAGACGAATTTTATGCTTTTTCGTTTGCCTTCCTCTGACGTTCGAAACTAAAAGGACTTCGATTTACCGTTTTCTCGCTGTATTTTCACCTTCGAAATACAGTCTTGAGTCAGTTAAAAATTTTTCATTGAGCGGAATTAATGATCCATTTTTAATAACCTGGTTCATCGACCGAATTTTGTCATATTTTAACGAAATATTGCTTTAAAAAGACGTTCCTTCAAAAAATTCATATCTCTTTGGAAATTCCTCCGATTGAATTCTTTCTAGGTGCATATTAAAGCTAAGGATTCACGTTAATGGAATATAAATCGGTGTTCCTCCCAATTTCGTCTCCGAGATGTGGTCGAGCGAAAAAAAGTGAGACGACTTTTATGCTTTTTCGTTTGCCTGACTCTGACGTTCGAAATTAAAAGGACTTCGATTTATCGTTTTCTCGCTGTATTTCCACCTTCGAAATACAGTCTTGAGACAGTTTGAAATTTTTCATTGAGCGGTATTAATTATTCATTTTTAATAACTTGGTTTAATGACCGAATTTTGTCATATTTTAACGAAATATTGCGTTAAAAAGACGTTCCTTCAAAAAATGCATATCTCTTTGAAAATTCCTCTGATTGAATTCTTTCTGGGTGCATATTAAAGCTAAAGATTCACGTTAATGGAATATAAATCGGTGTTCCTTCCAATTTCGTCTCCGAGATGTGGTCGAGCGAAAAAAAAGTAAGACGAATTTTATGCTTTCTCGTTTGCCTTCCTCTGACGTTCGAAACTAAAAGGACTTCGATTTATCGTTTTCTCGCTGTATTTTCACCTTCGAAATACAGTCTTGAGTCAGTTTAAAATTTTTCATTGAGCGGAATTAATGATTCATTTTTAATAACTTGGTTTATCGACCGAATTTTGTCATATTTTAACGAAATATTGCGTTAAAAAGACGTTCCTTCAAAAAATTCATATCTCTTTGGAAATTCCTCCGATTGAATTCTTTCTAGGTGCATATTAAAGCTAAGGATTCACGTTAATGGAATATAAATCGGTGTTCCTCCCAATTTCGTCTCCGAGATGTGGTCGAGCGAAAAAAAGTGAGACGAATTTTATGCTTTTTCGTTTGCCCGACTCTGACGTTTGAAACTAAAAGGACTTCGATTTATCGTTTTCTCGCTGTATTTTCACCTTCGAAATACAGTCTTGAGTCAGTTAAAAATTTTTCATTGAGCGGAATTAATGATTCATTTTTAATAACTTGGTTTATCGACCGAATATTGTCATATTTTAACGAAATATTGCTTTAAAAAGACGTTCCTTCAAAAAATTCATATCTCTTTGGAAATTCCTCCGATTGAATTCTTTCTAGGTGCATATTAAAGCTAAGGATTCACGTTAATGGAATATAAATCGGTGTTCCCCCCAATTTCGTCTCCGAGATGTGGTCGAGCGAAAAAAAAGTGAGACGAATTTTATGCTTTTTCGTTTGCCCGACTCTGACGTTCGAAACTAAAAGGACTTCGATTTATCGTTTTCTCGCTGTATTTCCACCTTCGAAATACAGTCTTGAGACAGTTTAAAATTTTTCATTGAGCGGAATTAATGATTCATTTTTAATAACCTGGTTCATCGACCGAATTTTGTCATATTTTAACGAAATATTGCGTTAAAAAGACGTTCCTTCAAAAAATGCATATCTCTTTGAAAATTCCTCTGATTGAATTCTTTCTGGGTGCATATTAAAGCTAAGGATTCACGTTAATGTAATATAAATCGGTGTTCCTTCCAATTTCGTCTCCGAGATGTGGTCGAGCGAAAAAAAAGTAAGACGAATTTTATGCTTTTTCGTTTGCCTTCCTCTGACGTTCGAAACTAAAAGGACTTCGATTTACCGTTTTCTCGCTGTATTTTCACCTTCGAAATACAGTCTTGAGTCAGTTTAACATTTTTTATTGAACGGAATTAATGATTAATTTTTAATAACTTGGTTTAATGACCGAATTTTGTCATATTTTAACGAAATATTGCGTTAAAAAAACCTTCCTTCAAAAAATTCATATCTCTTTGGAAATTCCTCCGATTGAATTCTTTCTAGGTGCATATTAAAGCTAAGGATTCACGTTAATGAAATATAAATCGGTGTTCCTCCCAATTTCGTCTCCGAGATGTGGTCGAGCGAAAAAAAGTGAGATGAATTTTATGCTTTTTCGTTTGCCTGACTCTGACGTTCGAAACTAAAAGGACTTCGATTTATCGTTTTCTCGCTGTATTTTCACCTTCGAAATACAGTCTTGAGTCAGTTAAAAATTTTTCATTGAGCGGAATTAATGATTCATTTTTAATAACCTGGTTCATCGACCGAATTTTGTCATATTTTAACGAAATATTGCTTTAAAAAGACGTTCCTTCAAAAAATTCATATCTCTTTGGAAATTCCTCCGATTGAATTCTTTCTAGGTGCATATTAAAGCTAAGGATTCACGTTAATGGAATATAAATCGGTGTTCCTCCCAATTTCGTCTCCGAGATGTGGTCGAGCGAAAAAAAGTGAGACGAATTTTATGCTTTTTCGTTTATCCGACTCTGACGTTCGAAACTAAAAGGACTTCGATTTATCGTTTTCTCGCTGTATTTCCACCTTCGAAATACAGTCTTGAGACAGTTTAAAATTTTTCATTGAGCGGAATTAATGATTCATTTTTAATAACCTGGTTCATCGACCGAATTTTGTCATATTTTAACGAAATATTGCGTTAAAAAGACGTTCCTTCAAAAAATGCATATCTCTTTGAAAATTCCTCTGATTGAATTCTTTCTGGGTGCATATTAAAGCTAAGGATTCACGTTAATGTAATATAAATCGGTGTTCCTTCCAATTTCGTCTCCGAGATGTGGTCGAGCGAAAAAAAAGTAAGACGAATTTTATGCTTTTTCGTTTGCCTTCCTCTGACGTTCGAAACTAAAAGGACTTCGATTTACCGTTTTCTCGCTGTATTTTCACCTTCGAAATACAGTCTTGAGTCAGTTAAAAATTTTTCATTGAGCGGAATTAATGATTCATTTTTAATAACTTGGTTTATCGACCGAATTTTGTCATATTTTAACGAAATATTGCGTTAAAAAGACGTTCCTTCAAAAAATGCATATCTCTTTGAAAATTCCTCTGATTGAATTCTATCTGGGTGCATATTAAAGCTAAGGATTCACGTTAATGGAATATAAATCGGTGTTCCTTCCAATTTCGTCTCCGAGATGTGGTCGAGCGAAAAAAAAGTAAGACGAATTTTATGCTTTCTCGTTTGCCTTCCTCTGACGTTCGAAACTAAAAGGACTTCGATTTATCGTTTTCGCGCTGTATTTTCACCTTCGAAATACAGTCTTGAGTCAGTTTAACATTTTTTATTGAGCGGAATTAATGATTAATTTTTAATAACTTGGTTTAATGACCGAATTTTGTCATATTTTAACGAAATATTGCGTTAAAAAGACGTTCCTTCAAAAAATGCATATCTCTTTGAAAATTCCTCTGATTGAATTCTTTCTTGGTGCATATTAAAGCTAAGGATTCACGTTAATGGAATATAAATCGGTGTTCCTCCCAATTTCGTCTCCGAGATGTGGTCGAGCGAAAATAGTGAGACGAATTTTATGCTTTTTCGTTTGCCTTCCTCTGACGTTCGAAACTAAAAGGACTTCGATTTACCGTTTTCTCGCTGTATTTTCACCTTCGAAATACAGTCTTGAGTCAGTTTGACATTTTTTATTGAGCGGAATTAATGATTAATTTTTAATAACTTGGTTTAATGACCGAATTTTGTCATATTTTAACGAAATATTGCGTTAAAAAGACGTTCCTTCAAAAAATGCATATCTCTTTGAAAATTCCTCTGATTGAATTCTTTCTGGGTGCATATTAAAGCTAAGGATTCACGTTAATGGAATATAAATCGGTGTTCCTCCCAATTTCGTCTCCGAGATGTGGTCGAGCGAAAAAAAGTGAGACGAAATTTATGCTTTTTCGTTTGCCTTCCTCTGACGTTCGAAACTAAAAGGACTTCGATTTACCGTTTTCTCGCTGTATTTTCACCTTCGAAATACAGTCTTGAGTCAGTTTAACATTTTTTATTGAGCGGAATTAATGATTAATTTTTTAAAAACTTGGTTTAATGACCGAATTTTGTCATATTTTAACGAAATATTGCGTTAAAAAGACGTTCCTTTAAAAAATGCATATCTCTTTGAAAATTCCTCTGATTGAATTCTTTCTGGGTGCATATTAAAGCTAAGGATTCACGTTAATGGAATATAAATCGGTGTTCCTCCCAATTTCGTCTCCGAGATGTGGTCGAGCGAAAAAAAGTGAGACGAATTTTATGCTTTTTCGTTTGCCTTCCTCTGACGTTCGAAACTAAAAGGACTTCGATTTACCGTTTTCTCGCTGTATTTTCACCTTCGAAATACAGTCTTGAGTCAGTTTAACATTTTTTATTGAGCGGAATTAATGATTAATTTTTTAAAAACTTGGTTTAATGACCGAATTTTGTCATATTTTAACGAAATATTGCGTTAAAAAAACCTTCCTTCAAAAAATTCATATCTCTTTGGAAATTCCTCCGATTGAATTCTTTCTAGGTGCATATTAAAGCTAAGGATTCACATTAATGAAATATAAATCGGTGTTCCTCCCAATTTCGTCTCCGAGATGTGGTCGAGCGAAAAAAAGTGAGACGAATTTTATGCTTTTTCGTTTGCCTTCCTCTGACGTTCGAAACTAAAAGGACTTCGATTTACCGTTTTCTCGCTGTATTTTCACCTTCGAAATACAGTCTTGAGTCAGTTAAAAATTTTTCATTGAGCGGAATTAATGATCCATTTTTAATAACCTGGTTCATCGACCGAATTTTGTCATATTTTAACGAAATATTGCTTTAAAAAGACGTTCCTTCAAAAAATTCATATCTCTTTGGAAATTCCTCCGATTGAATTCTTTCTAGGTGCATATTAAAGCTAAGGATTCACGTTAATGGAATATAAATCGGTGTTCCTCCCAATTTCGTCTCCGAGATGTGGTCGAGCGAAAATAGTGAGACGAATTTTATGCTTTTTCGTTTGCCTTCCTCTGACGTTCGAAACTAAAAGGACTTCGATTTACCGTTTTCTCGCTGTATTTTCACCTTCGAAATACAGTCTTGAGTCAGTTTGACATTTTTTATTGAGCGGAATTAATGATTAATTTTTAATAACTTGGTTTAATGACCGAATTTTGTCATATTTTAACGAAATATTGCGTTAAAAAGACGTTCCTTCAAAAAATGCATATCTCTTTGAAAATTCCTCTGATTGAATTCTTTCTGGGTGCATATTAAAGCTAAGGATTCACGTTAATGGAATATAAATCGGTGTTCCTCCCAATTTCGTCTCCGAGATGTGGTCGAGCGAAAAAAAGTGAGACGAAATTTATGCTTTTTCGTTTGCCTTCCTCTGACGTTCGAAACTAAAAGGACTTCGATTTACCGTTTTCTCGCTGTATTTTCACCTTCGAAATACAGTCTTGAGTCAGTTTAACATTTTTTATTGAGCGGAATTAATGATTAATTTTTTAAAAACTTGGTTTAATGACCGAATTTTGTCATATTTTAACGAAATATTGCGTTAAAAAGACGTTCCTTTAAAAAATGCATATCTCTTTGAAAATTCCTCTGATTGAATTCTTTCTGGGTGCATATTAAAGCTAAGGATTCACGTTAATGGAATATAAATCGGTGTTCCTCCCAATTTCGTCTCCGAGATGTGGTCGAGCGAAAAAAAGTGAGACGAATTTTATGCTTTTTCGTTTGCCTTCCTCTGACGTTCGAAACTAAAAGGACTTCGATTTACCGTTTTCTCGCTGTATTTTCACCTTCGAAATACAGTCTTGAGTCAGTTTAACATTTTTTATTGAGCGGAATTAATGATTAATTTTTTAAAAACTTGGTTTAATGACCGAATTTTGTCATATTTTAACGAAATATTGCGTTAAAAAAACCTTCCTTCAAAAAATTCATATCTCTTTGGAAATTCCTCCGATTGAATTCTTTCTAGGTGCATATTAAAGCTAAGGATTCACATTAATGAAATATAAATCGGTGTTCCTCCCAATTTCGTCTCCGAGATGTGGTCGAGCGAAAAAAAGTGAGACGAATTTTATGCTTTTTCGTTTGCCTTCCTCTGACGTTCGAAACTAAAAGGACTTCGATTTACCGTTTTCTCGCTGTATTTTCACCTTCGAAATACAGTCTTGAGTCAGTTAAAAATTTTTCATTGAGCGGAATTAATGATCCATTTTTAATAACCTGGTTCATCGACCGAATTTTGTCATATTTTAACGAAATATTGCTTTAAAAAGACGTTCCTTCAAAAAATTCATATCTCTTTGGAAATTCCTCCGATTGAATTCTTTCTAGGTGCATATTAAAGCTAAGGATTCACGTTAATGGAATATAAATCGGTGTTCCTCCCAATTTCGTCTCCGAGATGTGGTCGAGCGAAAAAAAGTGAGACGACTTTTATGCTTTTTCGTTTGCCTGACTCTGACGTTCGAAATTAAAAGGACTTCGATTTATCGTTTTCTCGCTGTATTTCCACCTTCGAAATACAGTCTTGAGACAGTTTGAAATTTTTCATTGAGCGGTATTAATTATTCATTTTTAATAACTTGGTTTAATGACCGAATTTTGTCATATTTTAACGAAATATTGCGTTAAAAAGACGTTCCTTCAAAAAATGCATATCTCTTTGAAAATTCCTCTGATTGAATTCTTTCTGGGTGCATATTAAAGCTAAAGATTCACGTTAATGGAATATAAATCGGTGTTCCTTCCAATTTCGTCTCCGAGATGTGGTCGAGCGAAAAAAAAGTAAGACGAATTTTATGCTTTCTCGTTTGCCTTCCTCTGACGTTCGAAACTAAAAGGACTTCGATTTATCGTTTTCTCGCTGTATTTTCACCTTCGAAATACAGTCTTGAGTCAGTTTAAAATTTTTCATTGAGCGGAATTAATGATTCATTTTTAATAACTTGGTTTATCGACCGAATTTTGTCATATTTTAACGAAATATTGCGTTAAAAAGACGTTCCTTCAAAAAATTCATATCTCTTTGGAAATTCCTCCGATTGAATTCTTTCTAGGTGCATATTAAAGCTAAGGATTCACGTTAATGGAATATAAATCGGTGTTCCTCCCAATTTCGTCTCCGAGATGTGGTCGAGCGAAAAAAAGTGAGACGAATTTTATGCTTTTTCGTTTGCCCGACTCTGACGTTTGAAACTAAAAGGACTTCGATTTATCGTTTTCTCGCTGTATTTTCACCTTCGAAATACAGTCTTGAGTCAGTTAAAAATTTTTCATTGAGCGGAATTAATGATCCATTTTTAATAACCTGGTTCATCGACCGAATTTTGTCATATTTTAACGAAATATTGCTTTAAAAAGACGTTCCTTCAAAAAATTCATATCTCTTTGGAAATTCCTCCGATTGAATTCTTTCTAGGTGCATATTAAAGCTAAGGATTCACGTTAATGGAATATAAATCGGTGTTCCCCCCAATTTCGTCTCCGAGATGTGGTCGAGCGAAAAAAAAGTGAGACGAATTTTATGCTTTTTCGTTTGCCCGACTCTGACGTTCGAAACTAAAAGGACTTCGATTTATCGTTTTCTCGCTGTATTTCCACCTTCGAAATACAGTCTTGAGACAGTTTAAAATTTTTCATTGAGCGGAATTAATGATTCATTTTTAATAACCTGGTTCATCGACCGAATTTTGTCATATTTTAAAGAAATATTGCGTTAAAAAGACGTTCCTTCAAAAAATGCATATCTCTTTGAAAATTCCTCTGATTGAATTCTTTCTGGGTGCATATTAAAGCTAAAGATTCACGTTAATGGAATATAAATCGGTGTTCCTTCCAATTTCGTCTCCGAGATGTGGTCGAGCGAAAAAAAAGTAAGACGAATTTTATGCTTTCTCGTTTGCCTTCCTCTGACGTTCGAAACTAAAAGGACTTCGATTTATCGTTTTCTCGCTGTATTTTCACCTTCGAAATACAGTCTTGAGTCAGTTTAAAATTTTTCATTGAGCGGAATTAATGATTCATTTTTAATAACTTGGTTTATCGACCGAATTTTGTCATATTTTAACGAAATATTGCGTTAAAAAGACGTTCCTTCAAAAAATTCATATCTCTTTGGAAATTCCTCCGATTGAATTCTTTCTAGGTGCATATTAAAGCTAAGGATTCACGTTAATGGAATATAAATCGGTGTTCCTCCCAATTTCGTCTCCGAGATGTGGTCGAGCGAAAAAAAGTGAGACGAATTTTATGCTTTTTCGTTTGCCCGACTCTGACGTTTGAAACTAAAAGGACTTCGATTTATCGTTTTCTCGCTGTATTTTCACCTTCGAAATACAGTCTTGAGTCAGTTAAAAATTTTTCATTGAGCGGAATTAATGATTCATTTTTAATAACTTGGTTTATCGACCGAATATTGTCATATTTTAACGAAATATTGCTTTAAAAAGACGTTCCTTCAAAAAATTCATATCTCTTTGGAAATTCCTCCGATTGAATTCTTTCTAGGTGCATATTAAAGCTAAGGATTCACGTTAATGGAATATAAATCGGTGTTCCCCCCAATTTCGTCTCCGAGATGTGGTCGAGCGAAAAAAAAGTGAGACGAATTTTATGCTTTTTCGTTTGCCCGACTCTGACGTTCGAAACTAAAAGGACTTCGATTTATCGTTTTCTCGCTGTATTTCCACCTTCGAAATACAGTCTTGAGACAGTTTAAAATTTTTCATTGAGCGGAATTAATGATTCATTTTTAATAACCTGGTTCATCGACCGAATTTTGTCATATTTTAACGAAATATTGCGTTAAAAAGACGTTCCTTCAAAAAATGCATATCTCTTTGAAAATTCCTCTGATTGAATTCTTTCTGGGTGCATATTAAAGCTAAGGATTCACGTTAATGTAATATAAATCGGTGTTCCTTCCAATTTCGTCTCCGAGATGTGGTCGAGCGAAAAAAAAGTAAGACGAATTTTATGCTTTTTCGTTTGCCTTCCTCTGACGTTCGAAACTAAAAGGACTTCGATTTACCGTTTTCTCGCTGTATTTTCACCTTCGAAATACAGTCTTGAGTCAGTTTAACATTTTTTATTGAACGGAATTAATGATTAATTTTTAATAACTTGGTTTAATGACCGAATTTTGTCATATTTTAACGAAATATTGCGTTAAAAAAACCTTCCTTCAAAAAATTCATATCTCTTTGGAAATTCCTCCGATTGAATTCTTTCTAGGTGCATATTAAAGCTAAGGATTCACGTTAATGAAATATAAATCGGTGTTCCTCCCAATTTCGTCTCCGAGATGTGGTCGAGCGAAAAAAAGTGAGATGAATTTTATGCTTTTTCGTTTGCCTGACTCTGACGTTCGAAACTAAAAGGACTTCGATTTATCGTTTTCTCGCTGTATTTTCACCTTCGAAATACAGTCTTGAGTCAGTTAAAAATTTTTCATTGAGCGGAATTAATGATTCATTTTTAATAACCTGGTTCATCGACCGAATTTTGTCATATTTTAACGAAATATTGCTTTAAAAAGACGTTCCTTCAAAAAATTCATATCTCTTTGGAAATTCCTCCGATTGAATTCTTTCTAGGTGCATATTAAAGCTAAGGATTCACGTTAATGGAATATAAATCGGTGTTCCTCCCAATTTCGTCTCCGAGATGTGGTCGAGCGAAAAAAAGTGAGACGAATTTTATGCTTTTTCGTTTATCCGACTCTGACGTTCGAAACTAAAAGGACTTCGATTTATCGTTTTCTCGCTGTATTTCCACCTTCGAAATACAGTCTTGAGACAGTTTAAAATTTTTCATTGAGCGGAATTAATGATTCATTTTTAATAACCTGGTTCATCGACCGAATTTTGTCATATTTTAACGAAATATTGCGTTAAAAAGACGTTCCTTCAAAAAATGCATATCTCTTTGAAAATTCCTCTGATTGAATTCTTTCTGGGTGCATATTAAAGCTAAGGATTCACGTTAATGTAATATAAATCGGTGTTCCTTCCAATTTCGTCTCCGAGATGTGGTCGAGCGAAAAAAAAGTAAGACGAATTTTATGCTTTTTCGTTTGCCTTCCTCTGACGTTCGAAACTAAAAGGACTTCGATTTACCGTTTTCTCGCTGTATTTTCACCTTCGAAATACAGTCTTGAGTCAGTTTAACATTTTTTATTGAGCGGAATTAATGATTCATTTTTAATAACCTGGTTCATCGACCGAATTTTGTCATATTTTAACGAAATATTGCGTTAAAAAGACGTTCCTTCAAAAAATGCATATCTCTTTGAAAATTCCTCTGATTGAATTCTTTCTGGGTGCATATTAAAGCTAAGGATTCACGTTAATGTAATATAAATCGGTGTTCCTTCCAATTTCGTCTCCGAGATGTGGTCGAGCGAAAAAAAAGTAAGACGAATTTTATGCTTTTTCGTTTGCCTTCCTCTGACGTTCGAAACTAAAAGGACTTCGATTTACCGTTTTCTCGCTGTATTTTCACCTTCGAAATACAGTCTTGAGTCAGTTTAACATTTTTTATTGAGCGGAATTAATGATTAATTTTTAATAACTTGGTTTAATGACCGAATTTTGTCATATTTTAACGAAATATTGCGTTAAAAAAACCTTCCTTCAAAAAATTCATATCTCTTTGGAAATTCCTCCGATTGAATTCTTTCTAGGTGCATATTAAAGCTAAGGATTCACGTTAATGAAATATAAATCGGTGTTCCTCCCAATTTTGTCTCCGAGATGTGGTCGAGCGAAAAAAAGTGAGACGAATTTTATGCTTTTTCGTTTGCCTGACTCTGACGTTCGAAACTAAAAGGACTTCGATTTATCGTTTTCTCGCTGTATTTTCACCTTCGAAATACAGTCTTGAGTCAGTTAAACATTTTTCATTGAGCGGAATTAATGATTCATTTTTAATAACCTGGTTCATCGACCGAATTTTGTCATATTTTAACGAAATATTGCTTTAAAAAGACGTTCCTTCAAAAAATTCATATCTCTTTGGAAATTCCTCCGATTGAATTCTTTCTGGGTGCATATTAAGGCTAAGGATTCACGTTAATGGAATATAAATCGGTGTTCCTCCCAATTTCGTCTCCGAGATGTGGTCGAGCGAAAAAAAGTGAGACGAATTTTATGCTTTTTCGTTTGCCCGACTCTGACGTTCGAAACAAAAAGGACTTCGATTTATCATTTTCCCGCTGTATTTTCACCTTCGAAATACAGTCTTGAGTCAGTTTAAAATTTTTCATTGAGCGGAATTAATGATGCATTTTTAATAACTTGGTTTATCGACCGAATTTTGTCATATTTTAACGAAATATTGCGTTAAAAAGACGTTCCTTCAAAAAATGCATTTTTCTTTGAAAATTCCTCTGATTGAAATCTTTCTGGGTGCATATTAAAGCTAAGGATTCACGTTAATGGAATATAAATCGGTGTTCCTCCCAATTTCGTCTCCGTGATGTGGTCGAGCGAAAAAAAGTGAGACGAATTTTATGCTTTTTCGTTTGCCCGACTCTGACGTTCGAAACTAAAAGGACTTCGATTTATCGTTTTCTCGCTGTATTTCCACCTTCGAAATACAGTTTTGAGTCAGTTTAAGATTTTTCATTGAGCGGAATTAATGATTCATTTTTAATAACCTGGTTCATCGACCGAATTTTGTCATATTTTAACGAAATATTGCGTTAAAAAGACGTTCCTTCAAAAAATGCATATCTCTTTGAAAATTCCTCTGATTGACTTCTTTCTGGGTGCATATTAAAGCTAAGGATTCACGTTAATGGAATATAAATCGGTGTTCCTCCCAATTTCGTCTCCGAGATGTGGTCGAGCGAAAAAAAGTGAGACGAATTTTATGCTTTTTCGTTTGCCCGACTCTGACGTTCGAAACTAAAAGGACTTCGATTTTTCATTTTCCCGCTGTATTTTCACCTTCGAAATACTATCTTGAGTCAGTTTAAAATTTTTTTAACAAGGACCGAGCACAAATTTGAGATAAATCTGTGGATTTCTATGACGACTCAATCAAAACAAGCCTGCAAAATAGAACTTTGCAAACTTATTCCTCATTATTTTACTCCTTTAACGACGCTTCCTCTATGAGGAAGTCAAAATTGATCGACACACTTCCTCATAGAAGTAGCATCGTGAAAGGAGTCTAATGCTGAAGAAGCAGTTTGCAAAGTTCTACTTTGCAGGCTTTTTGTATTGTTCATATGTATAAGGCACCGATACATAACTCAAAAATATATGTATTGGAAGCTTTGGGGACATGTCCTCAAAACTGCTTTTATGCATACGAAAATAATTTTAAAAACATATATTTTTTGCATTTTTTATATGTGTATCGGTAGTTTTAGGGACAGTCCTCAAAACTACCCATGCACATACGAAGGCAGTTTTGGGGACAGTCCTTAAAAGCACCGTTACATATATAAAATAGATATATGTAACGGTAGTTTTGGGGACTGTCCTTAAAACTGCCTTTACATAAATGGAATAAAAAAAAAATCTATATTTTAAATATTTTTCGTATGTGTAAAGGCAGTTTTGAGGACAGTCCTTAAGAGGCAGTGATACATCGAGGAAAACTCCGACGGGGTCGGTAATGTAGGAGTCTGGCCTCCGACTTAAAACTACCGCGAGATGGCGCGCCGCACCAGTTCTCTCTCGTTGATAACGGAGGCGTCGCCACAGTGGGCGTATACTAACACCAGCGGTCTCGCTGCGACACGCCCACATCATTATGGCGAGAATTTTAATATATTATTATATAATATAAATCGAGCGACGATGGTTGCTCGTATAACGCAGTATTGCGTTAGAAACATTTTTTTGCTCATCGAGCGATGAGAAACACGAGCGATTTGCGTTGCTCGGAATTCAGAGCATTACGCTCTGCAGTGCATAGATTATTTCCGCATGGAAATAATCTATGCACTGAAAAAGTACAATAAAAAATACAATTAATCGACACGGGGGTCGATACGCCGCCCAATAGGTGGGAAATTCTCGAGCAATTGACATCAGTCGAGAATTCAGAGCATTACACTCTGCAGTGCATAGATTATTTCCATGCGGAAATGATCTATGCACCGAAAAAAAAAAAAAAAAAAAAAAAAAAAATACGACTTATCGACTCGGGTGTCGATAGTCCCCCAACAGGCGGGAAATTCTCGAGCGATTTACATCGCTCGAGAATCCAGAGCATTACGCTCTGCAGTGCATAGATTATTTCCATGCGGAAATAATCTATGCACCGAAAAAAAAAAACAAAAAAAAAAAACAATTAATCGACACGAGGGTCGATACTCCGCCCAATAGGCGTGAAATTCTCGAGCGATTTACATCGCTCGAGAATCCAGAGCATTACGCTCTGCAGTGCATTGATTATTTCCATGCGGAAATGATCTATGCACCGAAAAAAAAAAAAAAAAAAAAAAAAAAAAAATACGACTTATCGACTCGGGTGTCGATAGTCCCCCAACAGGCGTGAAATTCTCGAGCGATTTACATCGCTCGAGAATCCAGAGCATTACGCTCTGCAGTGCATAGATTATTTCCATGCGGAAATAATCTATGCACCGGAAAAAAAAACAAAAAAAAAAAGAAATACCACTTATCGACTCGGGTGTCGATAGTCCCCCAACAGGCGGGAAATTCTCGAGCGATGTAAATCGCGATTTACATCGCTCGAGAATCCAGAGCATTACGCTCTGCAGTGCATAGATTATTTCCGTACGGAAATAATCTATGCACAATAAAAAATACAATTAATCGACACAGGAGTCGATACGCCGCCCAACAGTCTTTGAGGTACCCCGGCTTCAATCTAATCGGTATCGGCGATATGAGCGGTATGACGGGCGAGACTCGCCTCAACCAGTCGGCCTCCTCGACGGACTCCTCGTCGATCAGTTGCAGACCCGCGAACCGATGAATGCACTCGGGTATCACGCATTCCGAGGATGACGAGCTGACGATCGTGTCGGGGGTGTCGACGTCGCGACTCATCGACAGCGAATTTTCCTTTTTCTGATCCACTTGAAAAAGCAAAGTCGCAACGAATATAATAAGTATAAATAAGTATAAAAAAACTTACGGTTTTCTCGCAAAAGCTCGCTGGTTGGACGCCGGTTGCTGCGGCGTCGAGGGTTCGAGCTCGCCGAACGGTTGAGTGCTGCGATCGGACACGCCGAGCAGCGTGGCGGCCCGATAGGCGCCGGTGAGATGGCCAGTCCCGGTGTTGTAGTCCTTCTGCGTGCCGATTTTCGCGAGATCGCCCGAGCCGAAAATCGGGCAGCCCCGTAATTTCTGCCCAACAGAGGCTCCAGCACCGCCGTAGGTTGAAGCTGCCGCAGCTGCATCATGAGATTGTCGATAAACCTGTAGTCCTCGTCTAAGCGCGACATCTTCCGCGAGCGCTTCTTCTGTGGCGTTATCTGCATTAAAAAAAAACAATGAAAACATAACTTTTTCTAATCCCAGGCGATGACTGCGCCGATTGAAGGGTTCAGAAACAAATTATCAATTTTCTCCTCAAATCTACAATTTTTTCCCCAATGAGACGCGAAGACATATAATAAAATAAATTAAATAAATTGAAACTCACCAGTTTTCTTGTCAATGGACCCGTCGATAAGCTCTTCTTTGGCAGTAAGAAAGTCTTTGGTATCGGATAGCTGCCTCGGCGCATTACCGGACAGATACTCACGGTTGTATTGTATCATTCTGTTGCTGCTGCTGCTGCTGTTACTGTTGCTGCTGCTGTTGCTGTTGCTGCTGTTGCTGTCCGAGCTGCCCGCTCTGTTTTTGACCGAGCGTCTGCTGCTGCTGCTGCTGCTGCTGCTGTTGCTGCTGCGATGCGATTCGCGGCTGCGGAGTCTGCGGAGGCGTCGTGCTAGGCGTTCGTGGCTACGCGTTTCCCAAAAACTGCGGCGCGTTCGTCGATTCGTTCTCTCGGTACACTGGATTCGCTGACCTGAAAATTATACATACTTACCGGCTTATCCGGATCCTTATCCTCGACTGTTTTGTCCTTCGCCGGCGCATCTTCGGCGATACTCTCGTCGGCAAAGTTTCCATTTTGCCGGATGTTGTACGGAAGTCCTTGAGGGCCCTGAAGTTCTTTAGGGCCGGAAGTTTTTGGGGACCATTTGCTGCATGTTGTACAGCATCATGAGTTCGGGCGAGAGATTCAAGCGCCATTCAAAGCCCAACTCTGAAAAGACAAATATTTTTTAAAACAATTATTTCAACAGCTCAAGAGGAAAAATATTGCGATCGGAGCGATCTTGAATATAACTCAACCACCGACTGAAGGAAGAGCTGTGAGAAGGAGTGAACGTTTTAGTCGTCAAATGGTTCTCACTTGATATTTTTCTGCAGCCACTGACAAGCCGCAATAGCTATCTACAGGCTTAGCATACTTATTAGTGGCAGGAGAAAAGAAAAGCGAGAAACATCTGTCAATATAAGTGTTCAATCTTTTCCTCCAGCTTCATGGTGAATGTCTTCCTACAGCCTTTCCTTCAGCGGACGGTCCAGTTGTATCTGAGATTTCTCTGTGCTATGATTTTTTTTTTGTGCGGTTAGAAAACTTCTTCCCCAAGAGATTCTCACTTGACACTTGTCAGCAGTCACCGACAAGCTACAAAAACCATTATTCAGCAGCTCTGACAACTTATTGGGGCCAGCAGAAAACTGTTAAGCGAGACAAAATTCTTCCCACAGATTTGTCTCGCAACAGCTTTCTGCTGAGCCTGATTAGTCGACGGAGACTTGGAACAGTAGTTGTAGTTTGTCGACAGCTGGTGGAAAGTGTCAAGCGCCAATCGCTTGTGGAAAGTATTTTTCTAACCGCACCAGCTGTCGACAAACTACAACAACTGTTCCAAGGCTCCGTCAACTTATCAGGGGCAGCAGAAGACTGTGCGAGAAAAAATTTAACAGCTTTCTGCTGTCCCCGATAAGTACACGGAGCCTTGGAACAGTGGTTGTAGTTTGTCGACAGCTGGTGCAGTTAGAAAAATACTTTCCACAAGCGATTGGCGCTTGACACTTTCCACCAGCCGTCGACAAACTACAACAACTGTTCCAAGGCTCCGTCTACTTATCGGGGACAGCAGAAAGCTGTTAAATTTTGTCTCGCACAGCTTTCTGCTGTCCCCGATAAGTTGACGGAGCCTTGGAACAGTTGTTATAGCTTGTCGAGTGCTGATGGAAAGTATCAAGCGATAGCCGCTTGAGGGAAAAAGTTGTCAAACCGCACAAGAAGACAAACATTGCACAGAGCGTTCTCAAACACACAGATGATCATTTCATTTGATAAATGTACCTCGCTTGACAATCTTCTCACTGCTACAGCCTCCGACTAGCTCGTGGTTGTAGAAAAGTCTCAAGCGTGGCACATTTGTTTAATGAAATGGTTATTCGTCAGTGTTTTCTTCACTTGTGTTTGGGGTTGCTCTGTGCAACTAGAGGTTATTCTAACTGTTGTGGGGTTAGAAAACTTCTTCCCCCAATTTGCTGGGTATTTTTCTCGCTCGAAAATGTTCTACAGCCACCGACAAGCTGCAATAACTATCGGTGGCAGGACGGCAGGAGAAAAATGTCACCCGAGAAAAATCTGTAAAAAAATTATTTTCCAATGTACCTGTCATCCTGTGATCCTGCGGTTTAGATGTTCCTTGCTGCTGCCACTGGTAATACTGGTATTCCACCCGCTTCCACGTCGATGGAAAAGATTTTCTCGCACGCCGCACGCACTTTTAATAAATAAAATAACGCACGCAGAACACATTTCTGCTCCGGCTGGCTCGGTGCCTGTCAACACTTGTCCCGCGACGAACAATGGCCGCCATTACCGACTGTTGGTATCAACAGCGACGAATCGATCTAGTGCTCTCTTCTGCTACTAATAATTTCTTCGGCGACCGGCGCGAATGCAGCGCCACCGACGTGATCGAGAACAATTCACACAACCGTGCCAGACAGAAACGAACGCAGACCGTACCAAACGGAAGATATGAACGGGAAAAAGACAAGTAAGTAGTTGATTGCTATTATAATAATTGTTATCGCCCCGATGTCACAATTTTGACAATGATGATGGCGCTTAATCGTTTTTCTCTTGAGAAACAAATCGTCGAACGTCATTTCGGTCGAATCGTCGATCTCGCGAATCAGTTTTTCCGGAAAACGAAGATTCGACTGAAATGGCGTTCGGCATGTTGTTTTTCGTGAGAACGACGATTCGATCGAATTATTATTGACAAATTTATGTAGCCCCATAGATCGGACGCGTGCCTCGAAATTAGTTTCATTTTATTAAAAATTATTTATTTTCTTTACAGTGCAGAAACGTAAAGGGACACGCAGCGTCGGGCGGCCGAAAGAAATCGTAAGTTTTTATTTACGCATACGTGCATGCGGAAAGACAATTGTCCTCATTCAACAGAGTTTAACAGTTTGACACAGCATCAGACGACAAGATTTTATCAAGCATATATTCTCTTCGCATACACATATGCGAAGGACATATGCATATGATATTACACATTTTTTGGTTTTTATTACAGAGACCAGCCTCGCCGCCACCGCCGCAGGAGTCGTCGCTGCCGCCGCCGTCGTCGCTGCCGCCGCCGTCGTCGCTGCCACCGCCGCAGGAGTCGTCGCTGGGGTACTATTCCGAGATATGACTCCGCCGCTCATAGAGTCATAAGCGACACGAGCGCCGATAGCGACTGTCGCCCCAGCGACAAAACACTGGTTCTCAACTCGTGGACACGTGAAGCCAGGGACGTCTATCTTTGTGCTTAGAACCTATGCTTATAACAGTGTGACTGGAACAGTGCATACATAACCCCAAATGCACCTCATGGGAGATGATGTGCATTTGGGGTTACTTATTGGATTTTGCTCATCAGATATCAGCGGTAAGTTTATTAACTGGAATTAAATAAAAATTATACATTAATGCTTGTATTTTAGTATCCCTAAACATTTAGTGGCGGTACATTCAAGGGTTTCCCCTTGAATGTACTGTCACTGAATGCTTACATAACCCCAACTTTTTTGTCGCGGATTTCGCTCACGGCGTAAAAAGAAGCACCGTAATGCTTAGACTAAACGGTTCATCTTCGTGGACTGGCGACAATAAAATAAATAAATAAAATAAATAAATAAAACTCATATGTCCACCATCATAATCATCATCCTCACCAGTGTCGCAACAGGCGTGGCGAAGAATCTTTTGAGTCGAGGCCATGGATCCCCAGGAACTAGAGACGTTTACTGTGCCTTATCCCTCGATCAGGAGGAAATATTTCGTACCACCACGATGGAGAGGACCCACAAGTGAGTTTTGCCGCAAGGGAATTTTGATTTTATTTTATTTTTTTTAATATGCACTCCCAGAGTGACCGAGTTACCTCAAAAGGTGCATCGAAAAATGTTTTAACTATGTCGAATGCTTACAAAACACTGCGAATCCATGGTTTTAGGCAGTTACATAGCCATGTCTTTTCTGCCCTTTTGGAGGTAACTTGGGGGTCTTTCTTTTTAAAGCAAAATATTAGCCGTCTCGGTTTCCGCAAGGTCACAATAATCGGACAACACTTGTGCATGCGATTGTGTTTATTTGACGAGTAAAAAGTCTGTGGTAAGCATCCAAAGGAGACAGACATAACGAGAAGTCAATATGTTTGTCATTGGAAGCAACATCGAACATTTATTGCGGGGCTTGGATGCTTCAATGATTTTTTTTATTGTCTTTCTTCATTCTTTTTACATGAATTTAGAAATTAGTGTTCGTTCGTGATTTTTGAGCCTCTAGTAATGTTTCGCAATGTTGTTGCAGTCCCTTCTTCGGCGAGGAGTTCCAATTAGCGGTACCGCGAAAGTTTCGCTACCTGGGAATCTACGTTTACGACAGAGATAGGTACTTGAAGCAGGACAAGATCGTCGGCAAGGTGGCGATAAAGAGAGAGGACTTGACGACCTACCACAACAAGGAAAATTGGTTTCCATTAAGGCCGGTAGACGCGGATTCCGAGGTGCTCGCCGTCGGGACTCACTTGGAGCTCGCGCTGCAGCCTCAAGTCGGGCACTCTCAGCCCAAGCTCACTGTCCGGTAAGTTCCCCTCAATTTCATCCGTCAATATTGCCAGTAATTAACGGAATTTTATACGGAGAAGCACATCCGGATGCAATATCAAATAATAATATATCTAAATGCGGAAATTTGTGATTTTCAGTTGTCGAGCGGTGTCGGAAATTGCTCCGGGATGCAGCGAAGTGTCGCCGGGAATCGAGGCAGGCCTGCGCATCGTTCTCGATTCCGATCGTGATCTCCAGCGGATTCATTCGCTCATATTCACGAATATGCCGAGGCGAGAAACTTTGATGAGCGCGTGCGAGTGTCAGGCTGTGTACGGTGCGAGCGAAATGTGCGTCTTACCCGGCGGCGGCTCGCCCATCGACGACGTTCCCTCGTGCTTTAAGACTTTAACCGCACTGAGAGAAGCCGCTTTTGCGCTACAGCACGAGCACGGAGCATACTTCAAGAAACTGGCTCGTGACACCAAATGCGGCAGCAAGTGAGTATTGTCGCACGACGATCTTTTTCGCATTATTCTCATTCACTATAAGTGCGTTCTCAGCATCGCGAATGAAGCGAATTGTCATTAAGGGGCTGCTGGAGTAGATTTTTTTACCAACTGGTCGGTAAAAAAGTACGGTTTCGTAGTTTACGGTATACGTCGTTATTGAATTACAAAAATGTCTCAAATTGCACAGGATTTTTATATCAATGTAGGCGAATCGGCGTAGATTCTCGTTTTTCGTATGGGATTCCTGGGAATCTTTATATAATACGATAAAGGTGGCAGTTGACAGTTCTAGCGGCCATATTGGTTTTTGATAGGCTTACAAATTTACGATTTTCTTTGTTTTTCAAGCGTTTTCACCCAAAATTCGAGTCTACGCCGATGCGCCTATGTTGATATTATAATCCTGCACAATTTGAGACATTTTTGTAATACAATAACGACGTATACCGTAAACTACGAAACCGTACTTTTTTTACCGACCAGTCGGTAAAAAAATCTACTCCAGCATCGCCTTAAGATGCTTCTCGTGTCGCGGGCCTTGAGTAAACATCAGACTGCGCGTTCGAATTTACATGTAATGTGGATCTCGTGAATGAATTAGTCTAAATTTTTATTTTCTGAAAAAAAATATGGAGTTAACCCATCTGTAAAAAAATCAGATAACGTAAAGATAATGATAATGATGATAATGATGATAATAGATTGATGAACGAAGGAGCCTGGGCGCCCGCGAATCGGTGTAACGTCTGGCAACGTTGCTACCAAGGCCTCGACTTTAACGGCCGCAAGCTCCACGATTCATAGTGGTACAAATATTTTCCCCCACCATGAACTTTTCACATATCATTCCCTGGGATGTCTACCTCAGTAAATTCAGTCGTGAAGAAGCGTTCAACGCGTGCAAATGGATCTTGAAATTCAGCAAGAAACGAGCGGTTCCGACCGTGATTTCTTCTCTTCGGATATGTATGTTTAATACGCTTAATTCGTTTCTTTAATTTATTTCGTTGTTATATTAGTTGTGTAATGTACTTTTTTCAGACCCAGCGTCCTGGTCACAATGCTGAGAGCGAAGGCCAACGGCAGTCAACTCGAGCATCTCCTCGCGTACATGGAAAATCATCGCGACTTCGCAGCCGGCCGATTATTAGGTCCGAATGGCGCACGGCGGGCGAAAAAAATTTGGGACGACTTGGCTGCGAATCTCAACACGCTAGGTCACCAAAAAAACGTTAAGCAATGGCAAAAGGTATTTATTTATCTATTTTTTTTACTCTTATTGTTTAAAAACACCTCTTGCATAACATTCAATACTTTTTGTATTTATACTGTAAAAATACTTTTTTTATTATTTTTTAGACGTGGGGCGATGTAAAGCGCAGGGCTCGTGCTCGCAATGCGGACCGTCAACATGCCATGAGGGCCACAGGAAACGCAAAGATGGTGCCAAAGTTGTTCCACTACGACGAACGTGTCCTTTCCATTATTGGAACTCAATCCGCGGGTTTAGAGGGCTTGCCAGAAGACGGCTGCGACTTGGCAGCGTCGCCGAAAAGATTTCAGTCAGAGGACAGTAATAATCAGATGTTTGACAACAACATGGGTTCCCAAGGTTTCGTCGAGGGCAACACGCTTAAGCGGAAAAAAACCTGCGAGCATCGTTCCACGAATTCGCAGCCATCGACCAGTCGCGGTATGTATACTTTCAGATTGTCTATTGTGTTTCATATAAGTTTGTTTTGAAGCGATGATACGCTGTTTTCAGTAGATATTCTACTGAATATTAAAAATCATATTTCTAAATATAATTTTTCTCATATTTATACTGTTTTCATTTCCAGAATACTGGGAAGTCAGCGATGACTCCAATGACGAATCGTTGTCATCGATTCATCATGTGGAACACGCGCCGGATGACACGCGGGAGATGAGCGCCGCTATGCTGGAGGTATCTCGAGCGTACAACGATTCACTTAAGGTAATGAATTGAATCCCTACTTGTTTTTTTTTTCCTCTGAGCAACTATTGTTGTCGATTTATTCGGCCTCTGATTGGTCGTTGGGAAACAAAGGCAGTTCTGACTTTAATATCGCGAAATTTGGCACTTTGTCAGAAAACTATATTCGATTTTTTCGTTTTCATCTTCAAATTTTCGATTTCTCGAGCCAACACCTGTGGTTTCTAGAATTTCCTATCGGATAGGGTTTTCAAATCTTACGAAATCGAACATTTTTTTCCCTTCTAAAAATTTTAGATTTTTGACGGCCAACTTAAAAATTCTGGAAAAAATCGAAACATCGAGATATCGCGTTCCTTGCGGCATTCTCCTTGCTAAAGGTTTATCTTTCGAATGCAAAAAGAAAATCTGGATTCCACTAATCAAAAAAAAAAAAAAAAATTATATACATTTTAGTAAAGTGCTAAAATTCGAAAAATGTGAAAAATCATTTTTCGCGTTTTTCTCGTCGAATTTTTTATTATTCGGAAAAAACCGGGATTTTTGGAATCAGCTGGAAATGTGTCATCGGATAGGCTTTTATAAATTTGTTAAATAAAAAAAATAAAAAAAATTAGACAAAAAACGGCAAGGGGGATCAGCGGGAAATTCGCGAACCACCGTTCGCGCGCACGTGGCGTGTCCTTGTTCCTAGTAATGTTAAACAATTATGTATATGTGTATTTATGTGTATTTTCAGAAGATTGCACCAAACACAGGGGAATTAAACGAGCAAATTGAACGTCTAACGTTCGCGATTGAAGGGGGATTGAGGAAAGTCGTTGACGCGCTTCTCACCATAGTTCCTGAGGTAAAATCAATTTCACATTACCTGCGACGATGCATATCTACAATTCATTTATTATACAATACAATAATAATTATTATGTTTACTTGCAGTAAAACGACGCTGACGTCTTATCACGAGATTCATCGTGGAACACGTGGGACACGCGAAGGTTCCGCCAGACGCACTGTAATTGCGATTACATAAAAAAATAAACGCGATTTTGAGTCATCTTTTTCATTTTTCAATAATTTTTTTTATGTATTAAAATAAGATTAAAGTATAAATGTATTTAAATACTGACGAAATAAAATACATTTATCTTTAACTTAAAAACATTACACATTGAAATATTGATCGCAAATCGCTGCCCTTTCACGAACTCCCTGGGCGTAGTCTCCTGGTTCTGCCATTTCCTGATTCGGCTCTTCAATATCATCGAGATTTTCTTCTTGAACGTTTCTGAAGGGTGTCGGAAGTGGATACCTGAGAGGTAAACAATGCGATAATTTGATAATAAAAAAGTAAATAAATAGATGTATAAATACGAATCACACCTGTGTGAAAGCAAATAATTGTGCAACACGACGCACGCTCGCACGATATTGCCGGCAAATATAGGATCGTAATGTAAAGTTCGATGTTTTTTTATACACCTCCATCTTTGTTTTAGAATCCCGAAGACCTGCTCGATGACCACACGAGTTCGCACTAATGAATTAGTGAACGCGGCTTCGGGCGAGCCATTCTCGGGATCAGTAAATGGTATCGAAAGGATATTTGATAAGGTGTACCCGCCGTCGCCTAAAATCATAATTAAAGGTTTACTACAATTATGTATATGTATTAGAAATTCATATCAGTCATATTAGTTTTGAATCACCTATTAGGAAATATTTCTGTTCATCTCGCATTACTTGTCGATCACTCCTTAGTTTCTCCATATAATCCTTTACCCGGCTTAGTCTCCATATGAATCTATCATTTGTTGATCCAGGACAAATGCGTACATTCATAATATTGTACTTTGTGTCGCAGATCTGTGAAGAATGAAAAATATGTAGATTAGGGTGTTTAGAAAAATCGCTATGTTGGTTATTTGGACTTTCCTAATGAGCAAATAAGGATAACCACATGCAAAGGGCAGGTGTTCACGAAAACATGTGTACAAAGTCGATTTTCAAATGTCAGAATCATTATTTTCTTGTAAAACTTCCAAGAAAGCTATTCGCGTATATTCTCTGAACAGGTACAAATCCAATGAGAATCGCATACAAGAAATCTTACCATTTGTACATTCAACGAATGATATCCTTTGTAATTTACGTATGCTTCCTCGTGAACGTGCGGCCGAGCTATTGTTATATGAGTGCAAACTATAGCACCGAGCACTCCTGGAAATCCTATACGCCTCTGGAATCTGGATCAGACACAATAAACATGTTACATCTGAATAGAACGGCATAAATAAAAATCAAATAATTAATGCGTTGAATGTTAACTTTGTGACTGACCCAACTTCAATCTCTCGTCTCTTGTCAGCTGTGTTTGGAAATCTGCAATATTTGGGACACAGAGCAACAAGGGCATCTGTGACTCTATGTATTATGCGACTAACCATGGTTTGACTGAGTGGATGATTTAAATCTTGGCCTACACTCTTTTGGTAGCTACCGTCAGCATAAAACCTCAAAGCGGCTAAAACTTGGAGCATCGGTGAAACACCTGCACTCGTTCGCCTTTCTAATGGCTCCTCTAGTTCATCGATTAGCATCACTGCTAAATGTTTTGGCATGCTGCAATAAAAGCATTAGTTAATCACGCATTTCTTTTCAATCAATCTACTTACCGATAATATCTGATTAACAAGCTGTCAGACATATCCAGTGGATTGCTCGTGTCACGCAGCATCCTCCTTTGTATTGCAACTGTGCGATTGAGATGATTCTGATCTGGCCTCCTTTCAGCATTTATATTTCTATGCACCCAAATTGGTAACATTCTATACGAGATAATACATAAGATTATTAAACCAATTAAAATTTTCCTCAATCTAGTTCAGTACTCATTGTTAACGCTCGATTTTATAAATTATATGTATTGTACAATGTACAGGAAATATTATTCAAAAACATAAATTTATTGCGTATATATTCCATCAAGTGTTCACAAAAGTGACATCAACATTATGTAAATATTTAACAAATTTTATTGTAGAATGTACAATACTATTTGAAAAATCAAGCTTATTGATGTGGAATGGACAATACATACATATATAAGCAATACAGTGTGTATGTTATAAAATGACTTGACCGTTTATTTTAATATTTAATTATACATACTTGTGTTTTTTTAAATCGCATTTGTATTTATATCGCACTTTTCTGAGCAGAAAGATAGCCGTCCCTGGCTTCACGTACTGACAGTTTCCTCTACTTCGTTCTCAAGTTGAGAACCACTTTTTTGTCGCTGGGGCGACAGTCGCTATCGGCGCTCGTGTCGCTTATGACACTATGAGCGGCGGAGTCATATCTCGGAATAGTACCCCTGCCACCGCCGCAGGCATCGTCGCTGCCTCCGCCGTCGTCGCTGCCGGCGTCGTCTCCGCCGTCGCCAGACGAGCCGGCCCGACAAATCGCGGTGAACGCTGAAATTCACGGGGAGCCCCGTCAACAACAGCAGCAGCAGCAGCAACAAGAACAACAGCAACAGCAGCAGCAAGAGCAGCAGGGGTGGCAGCAACAGCGGCCACGACGGTGGCCACGTAAGCAACAGCAGCAGCAGCAGCGGCAGCAGCATCAGCAGCACAAACAGCCGCAGCAGCAGAAACAGCAGCAGCAAAAACAGCCGCCGCAGCAGAAACAACAACAACAGCACCAGCAGCCGGAAGAATTTATCGAGGCCGCGCCGTTGCCGCTCCCGACGCCCTACCATCAGGAGTTTCCTCCGCTGCCCGGCTACCAAGCGACGGAGGAAGAGCAGCAGGGGGTTTACACCCCTCTGCAGCTACAACTCCTAAAAGCACAGGTGGCTTATTATAATGCCTCCGTGCAGGTAGGGCGGCTCAAGCGTCGAGTGCAGGAGTTGGAAGACGCAGCGGCTTCTCGGCGTTTAAATGCCGACCAAAAGCGAATCGCAGCCCAACTCCTGCGACTCGAAAAACGTAGGGAGCGGCAACGGCAAGGCACGCAGTGACCAGCGAACCGTACTGGATTTTTTTTATTGAATAAAAAGTTTATTTAACTATTCGTCATTGTTGTCGCATTTTATTTTTGCATGTTTCCTCAAATTTTCGATTTTTCGAATCGAAAATTTGAGGTTTTGTTTCGTAACATTTTCACAATTGTCTGCGTGGGCGAGCGCGCATCATTATTACTAGTTCAATTGAGGGGAATAGCACATTAGCACTCAACAAATTCGATTTTTTATTGCATATATCGTTACCTCAACTATCTAAAAATACGCTGTCCAAATTTCAAAGTGAAATTCGAATTTTTATAGATTTTCTAACGATCGAACCGAGCGCACGTCGTATACAAACTCGAAGCAACGCGTTTTACGCAGAACGACTTTTCTCGCCTCTGCGGGCATTCTGCCGCAAAAAGTAATGAACCGATCAGGATGATAACGTATTTCCAAGGGTTTTTTGCTGGGCATTAAAAAAAAGTTTTAATCGAAGAAAATAGTTTCCACCGCGGCAATTTTTTTTTTATTATTTTCACCTACATTGACGTTCATATTCTTCGTAAAATAGTTAATGTTAAAATTAGATATTTCCCTACAGAAATAATCTATGCACTGAAAATATATAAAATGAAATATAATTTATCGACACGGGGGTCGATACGCCGCCCAACAGGCGGGAAATTCTCGAGCGATTGACACCGCTCGGGATTCAGAGCATTACGCTCTGCTTACAAGTAAATATAAAAATGCATTGATTATAATTAAATTAAATTAATATTAAATTATATATAAAAACTGCAATCTATCGACTCAGGCGTCGATAATATGCACTGAAAATATGTAATAAAAAATACAATCTATCGACCCGGAGGTCGATACGCCGCCCAACACGCGGGAAATTCTCGAGCGATGCTGCCACTCGTCTCTCGTTGATGGCAAAGATTTCCTCGCACACCGCACGCACTTTTTATAAATAAAAACACAGAATAACTTTTAATAACTACACCGGCAGGCTCAGTGCCTGTCAACACTTGTCCCGAGACGAACGAATGGCCGCCGTTACCGACTGTTGGCGACAAGGGCGACAGATCCATCTAGCGGTCTCTTCTGCTACCAATGATTTCTTCGGCGGCCAGCAGCAGCAGCAGCAGCAGCAGCAGCAGCAGCAGCAGCAGCAGCAGCAGCAGCAGCAGCAGCAGCAGCAGCAGCAGCAGCAGCAGCAGCAGCAGCAGCAGCAGCAGCAGCAGCAGCAGCAGCAGCAGCAGCAGCAGCAGCAGCAGCAGCAGCAGCAGCAGCAGCAGCAGCAGCAGCAGCAGCAGCAGCAGCAGCAGCAGCAGCAGCAGCAGCAGCAGCAGCAGCAGCAGCAGCAGCAGCAGCAGCAGCAGCAGCAGCAGCAGCAGCAGCAGCAGCAGCAGCAGCAGCAGCAGCAGCAGCAGCAGCAGCAGCAGCAGCAGCAGCAGCAGCAGCAGCAGCAGCAGCAGCAGCAGCAGCAGCAGCAGCAGCAGCAGCAGCAGCAGCAGCAGCAGCAGCAGCAGCAGCAGCAGCAGCAGCAGCAGCAGCAGCAGCAGCAGCAGCAGCAGCAGCAGCAGCAGCAGCAGCAGCAGCAGCAGCAGCAGCAGCAGCAGCAGCAGCAGCAGCAGCAGCAGCAGCAGCAGCAGCAGCAGCAGCAGCAGCAGCAGCAGCAGCAGCAGCAGCAGCAGCAGCAGCAGCAGCAGCAGCAGCAGCAGCAGCAGCAGCAGCAGCAGCAGCAGCAGCAGCAGCAGCAGCAGCAGCAGCAGCAGCAGCAGCAGCAGCAGCAGCAGCAGCAGCAGCAGCAGCAGCAGCAGCAGCAGCAGCAGCAGCAGCAGCAGCAGCAGCAGCAGCAGCAGCAGCAGCAGCAGCAGCAGCAGCAGCAGCAGCAGCAGCAGCAGCAGCAGCAGCAGCAGCAGCAGCAGCAGCAGCAGCAGCAGCAGCAGCAGCAGCAGCAGCAGCAGCAGCAGCAGCAGCAGCAGCAGCAGCAGCAGCAGCAGCAGCAGCAGCAGCAGCAGCAGCAGCAGCAGCAGCAGCAGCAGCAGCAGCAGCAGCAGCAGCAGCAGCAGCAGCAGCAGCAGCAGCAGCAGCAGCAGCAGCAGCAGCAGCAGCAGCAGCAGCAGCAGCAGCAGCAGCAGCAGCAGCAGCAGCAGCAGCAGCAGCAGCAGCAGCAGCAGCAGCAGCAGCAGCAGCAGCAGCAGCAGCAGCAGCAGCAGCAGCAGCAGCAGCAGCAGCAGCAGCAGCAGCAGCAGCAGCAGCAGCAGCAGCAGCAGCAGCAGCAGCAGCAGCAGCAGCAGCAGCAGCAGCAGCAGCAGCAGCAGCAGCAGCAGCAGCAGCAGCAGCAGCAGCAGCAGCAGCAGCAGCAGCAGCAGCAGCAGCAGCAGCAGCAGCAGCAGCAGCAGCAGCAGCAGCAGCAGCAGCAGCAGCAGCAGCAGCAGCAGCAGCAGCAGCAGCAGCAGCAGCAGCAGCAGCAGCAGCAGCAGCAGCAGCAGCAGCAGCAGCAGCAGCAGCAGCAGCAGCAGCAGCAGCAGCAGCAGCAGCAGCAGCAGCAGCAGCAGCAGCAGCAGCAGCAGCAGCAGCAGCAGCAGCAGCAGCAGCAGCAGCAGCAGCAGCAGCAGCAGCAGCAGCAGCAGCAGCAGCAGCAGCAGCAGCAGCAGCAGCAGCAGCAGCAGCAGCAGCAGCAGCAGCAGCAGCAGCAGCAGCAGCAGCAGCAGCAGCAGCAGCAGCAGCAGCAGCAGCAGCAGCAGCAGCAGCAGCAGCAGCAGCAGCAGCAGCAGCAGCAGCAGCAGCAGCAGCAGCAGCAGCAGCAGCAGCAGCAGCAGCAGCAGCAGCAGCAGCAGCAGCAGCAGCAGCAGCAGCAGCAGCAGCAGCAGCAGCAGCAGCAGCAGCAGCAGCAGCAGCAGCAGCAGCAGCAGCAGCAGCAGCAGCAGCAGCAGCAGCAGCAGCAGCAGCAGCAGCAGCAGCAGCAGCAGCAGCAGCAGCAGCAGCAGCAGCAGCAGCAGCAGCAGCAGCAGCAGCAGCAGCAGCAGCAGCAGCAGCAGCAGCAGCAGCAGCAGCAGCAGCAGCAGCAGCAGCAGCAGCAGCAGCAGCAGCAGCAGCAGCAGCAGCAGCAGCAGCAGCAGCAGCAGCAGCAGCAGCAGCAGCAGCAGCAGCAGCAGCAGCAGCAGCAGCAGCAGCAGCAGCAGCAGCAGCAGCAGCAGCAGCAGCAGCAGCAGCAGCAGCAGCAGCAGCAGCAGCAGCAGCAGCAGCAGCAGCAGCAGCAGCAGCAGCAGCAGCAGCAGCAGCAGCAGCAGCAGCAGCAGCAGCAGCAGCAGCAGCAGCAGCAGCAGCAGCAGCAGCAGCAGCAGCAGCAGCAGCAGCAGCAGCAGCAGCAGCAGCAGCAGCAGCAGCAGCAGCAGCAGCAGCAGCAGCAGCAGCAGCAGCAGCAGCAGCAGCAGCAGCAGCAGCAGCAGCAGCAGCAGCAGCAGCAGCAGCAGCAGCAGCAGCAGCAGCAGCAGCAGCAGCAGCAGCAGCAGCAGCAGCAGCAGCAGCAGCAGCAGCAGCAGCAGCAGCAGCAGCAGCAGCAGCAGCAGCAGCAGCAGCAGCAGCAGCAGCAGCAGCAGCAGCAGCAGCAGCAGCAGCAGCAGCAGCAGCAGCAGCAGCAGCAGCAGCAGCAGCAGCAGCAGCAGCAGCAGCAGCAGCAGCAGCAGCAGCAGCAGCAGCAGCAGCAGCAGCAGCAGCAGCAGCAGCAGCAGCAGCAGCAGCAGCAGCAGCAGCAGCAGCAGCAGCAGCAGCAGCAGCAGCAGCAGCAGCAGCAGCAGCAGCAGCAGCAGCAGCAGCAGCAGCAGCAGCAGCAGCAGCAGCAGCAGCAGCAGCAGCAGCAGCAGCAGCAGCAGCAGCAGCAGCAGCAGCAGCAGCAGCAGCAGCAGCAGCAGCAGCAGCAGCAGCAGCAGCAGCAGCAGCAGCAGCAGCAGCAGCAGCAGCAGCAGCAGCAGCAGCAGCAGCAGCAGCAGCAGCAGCAGCAGCAGCAGCAGCAGCAGCAGCAGCAGCAGCAGCAGCAGCAGCAGCAGCAGCAGCAGCAGCAGCAGCAGCAGCAGCAGCAGCAGCAGCAGCAGCAGCAGCAGCAGCAGCAGCAGCAGCAGCAGCAGCAGCAGCAGCAGCAGCAGCAGCAGCAGCAGCAGCAGCAGCAGCAGCAGCAGCAGCAGCAGCAGCAGCAGCAGCAGCAGCAGCAGCAGCAGCAGCAGCAGCAGCAGCAGCAGCAGCAGCAGCAGCAGCAGCAGCAGCAGCAGCAGCAGCAGCAGCAGCAGCAGCAGCAGCAGCAGCAGCAGCAGCAGCAGCAGCAGCAGCAGCAGCAGCAGCAGCAGCAGCAGCAGCAGCAGCAGCAGCAGCAGCAGCAGCAGCAGCAGCAGCAGCAGCAGCAGCAGCAGCAGCAGCAGCAGCAGCAGCAGCAGCAGCAGCAGCAGCAGCAGCAGCAGCAGCAGCAGCAGCAGCAGCAGCAGCAGCAGCAGCAGCAGCAGCAGCAGCAGCAGCAGCAGCAGCAGCAGCAGCAGCAGCAGCAGCAGCAGCAGCAGCAGCAGCAGCAGCAGCAGCAGCAGCAGCAGCAGCAGCAGCAGCAGCAGCAGCAGCAGCAGCAGCAGCAGCAGCAGCAGCAGCAGCAGCAGCAGCAGCAGCAGCAGCAGCAGCAGCAGCAGCAGCAGCAGCAGCAGCAGCAGCAGCAGCAGCAGCAGCAGCAGCAGCAGCAGCAGCAGCAGCAGCAGCAGCAGCAGCAGCAGCAGCAGCAGCAGCAGCAGCAGCAGCAGCAGCAGCAGCAGCAGCAGCAGCAGCAGCAGCAGCAGCAGCAGCAGCAGCAGCAGCAGCAGCAGCAGCAGCAGCAGCAGCAGCAGCAGCAGCAGCAGCAGCAGCAGCAGCAGCAGCAGCAGCAGCAGCAGCAGCAGCAGCAGCAGCAGCAGCAGCAGCAGCAGCAGCAGCAGCAGCAGCAGCAGCAGCAGCAGCAGCAGCAGCAGCAGCAGCAGCAGCAGCAGCAGCAGCAGCAGCAGCAGCAGCAGCAGCAGCAGCAGCAGCAGCAGCAGCAGCAGCAGCAGCAGCAGCAGCAGCAGCAGCAGCAGCAGCAGCAGCAGCAGCAGCAGCAGCAGCAGCAGCAGCAGCAGCAGCAGCAGCAGCAGCAGCAGCAGCAGCAGCAGCAGCAGCAGCAGCAGCAGCAGCAGCAGCAGCAGCAGCAGCAGCAGCAGCAGCAGCAGCAGCAGCAGCAGCAGCAGCAGCAGCAGCAGCAGCAGCAGCAGCAGCAGCAGCAGCAGCAGCAGCAGCAGCAGCAGCAGCAGCAGCAGCAGCAGCAGCAGCAGCAGCAGCAGCAGCAGCAGCAGCAGCAGCAGCAGCAGCAGCAGCAGCAGCAGCAGCAGCAGCAGCAGCAGCAGCAGCAGCAGCAGCAGCAGCAGCAGCAGCAGCAGCAGCAGCAGCAGCAGCAGCAGCAGCAGCAGCAGCAGCAGCAGCAGCAGCAGCAGCAGCAGCAGCAGCAGCAGCAGCAGCAGCAGCAGCAGCAGCAGCAGCAGCAGCAGCAGCAGCAGCAGCAGCAGCAGCAGCAGCAGCAGCAGCAGCAGCAGCAGCAGCAGCAGCAGCAGCAGCAGCAGCAGCAGCAGCAGCAGCAGCAGCAGCAGCAGCAGCAGCAGCAGCAGCAGCAGCAGCAGCAGCAGCAGCAGCAGCAGCAGCAGCAGCAGCAGCAGCAGCAGCAGCAGCAGCAGCAGCAGCAGCAGCAGCAGCAGCAGCAGCAGCAGCAGCAGCAGCAGCAGCAGCAGCAGCAGCAGCAGCAGCAGCAGCAGCAGCAGCAGCAGCAGCAGCAGCAGCAGCAGCAGCAGCAGCAGCAGCAGCAGCAGCAGCAGCAGCAGCAGCAGCAGCAGCAGCAGCAGCAGCAGCAGCAGCAGCAGCAGCAGCAGCAGCAGCAGCAGCAGCAGCAGCAGCAGCAGCAGCAGCAGCAGCAGCAGCAGCAGCAGCAGCAGCAGCAGCAGCAGCAGCAGCAGCAGCAGCAGCAGCAGCAGCAGCAGCAGCAGCAGCAGCAGCAGCAGCAGCAGCAGCAGCAGCAGCAGCAGCAGCAGCAGCAGCAGCAGCAGCAGCAGCAGCAGCAGCAGCAGCAGCAGCAGCAGCAGCAGCAGCAGCAGCAGCAGCAGCAGCAGCAGCAGCAGCAGCAGCAGCAGCAGCAGCAGCAGCAGCAGCAGCAGCAGCAGCAGCAGCAGCAGCAGCAGCAGCAGCAGCAGCAGCAGCAGCAGCAGCAGCAGCAGCAGCAGCAGCAGCAGCAGCAGCAGCAGCAGCAGCAGCAGCAGCAGCAGCAGCAGCAGCAGCAGCAGCAGCAGCAGCAGCAGCAGCAGCAGCAGCAGCAGCAGCAGCAGCAGCAGCAGCAGCAGCAGCAGCAGCAGCAGCAGCAGCAGCAGCAGCAGCAGCAGCAGCAGCAGCAGCAGCAGCAGCAGCAGCAGCAGCAGCAGCAGCAGCAGCAGCAGCAGCAGCAGCAGCAGCAGCAGCAGCAGCAGCAGCAGCAGCAGCAGCAGCAGCAGCAGCAGCAGCAGCAGCAGCAGCAGCAGCAGCAGCAGCAGCAGCAGCAGCAGCAGCAGCAGCAGCAGCAGCAGCAGCAGCAGCAGCAGCAGCAGCAGCAGCAGCAGCAGCAGCAGCAGCAGCAGCAGCAGCAGCAGCAGCAGCAGCAGCAGCAGCAGCAGCAGCAGCAGCAGCAGCAGCAGCAGCAGCAGCAGCAGCAGCAGCAGCAGCAGCAGCAGCAGCAGCAGCAGCAGCAGCAGCAGCAGCAGCAGCAGCAGCAGCAGCAGCAGCAGCAGCAGCAGCAGCAGCAGCAGCAGCAGCAGCAGCAGCAGCAGCAGCAGCAGCAGCAGCAGCAGCAGCAGCAGCAGCAGCAGCAGCAGCAGCAGCAGCAGCAGCAGCAGCAGCAGCAGCAGCAGCAGCAGCAGCAGCAGCAGCAGCAGCAGCAGCAGCAGCAGCAGCAGCAGCAGCAGCAGCAGCAGCAGCAGCAGCAGCAGCAGCAGCAGCAGCAGCAGCAGCAGCAGCAGCAGCAGCAGAGCAGCAGCAGCAGCAGCAGCAGCAGCAGCAGCAGCAGCAGCAGCAGCAGCAGCAGCAGCAGCAGCAGCAGCAGCAGCAGCAGCAGCAGCAGCAGCAGCAGCAGCAGCAGCAGCAGCAGCAGCAGCAGCAGCAGCAGCAGCAGCAGCAGCAGCAGCAGCAGCAGCAGCAGCAGCAGCAGCAGCAGCAGCAGCAGCAGCAGCAGCAGCAGCAGCAGCAGCAGCAGCAGCAGCAGCAGCAGCAGCAGCAGCAGCAGCAGCAGCAGCAGCAGCAGCAGCAGCAGCAGCAGCAGCAGCAGCAGCAGCAGCAGCAGCAGCAGCAGCAGCAGCAGCAGCAGCAGCAGCAGCAGCAGCAGCAGCAGCAGCAGCAGCAGCAGCAGCAGCAGCAGCAGCAGCAGCAGCAGCAGCAGCAGCAGCAGCAGCAGCAGCAGCAGCAGCAGCAGCAGCAGCAGCAGCAGCAGCAGCAGCAGCAGCAGCAGCAGCAGCAGCAGCAGCAGCAGCAGCAGCAGCAGCAGCAGCAGCAGCAGCAGCAGCAGCAGCAGCAGCAGCAGCAGCAGCAGCAGCAGCAGCAGCAGCAGCAGCAGCAGCAGCAGCAGCAGCAGCAGCAGCAGCAGCAGCAGCAGCAGCAGCAGCAGCAGCAGCAGCAGCAGCAGCAGCAGCAGCAGCAGCAGCAGCAGCAGCAGCAGCAGCAGCAGCAGCAGCAGCAGCAGCAGCAGCAGCAGCAGCAGCAGCAGCAGCAGCAGCAGCAGCAGCAGCAGCAGCAGCAGCAGCAGCAGCAGCAGCAGCAGCAGCAGCAGCAGCAGCAGCAGCAGCAGCAGCAGCAGCAGCAGCAGCAGCAGCAGCAGCAGCAGCAGCAGCAGCAGCAGCAGCAGCAGCAGCAGCAGCAGCAGCAGCAGCAGCAGCAGCAGCAGCAGCAGCAGCAGCAGCAGCAGCAGCAGCAGCAGCAGCAGCAGCAGCAGCAGCAGCAGCAGCAGCAGCAGCAGCAGCAGCAGCAGCAGCAGCAGCAGCAGCAGCAGCAGCAGCAGCAGCAGCAGCAGCAGCAGCAGCAGCAGCAGCAGCAGCAGCAGCAGCAGCAGCAGCAGCAGCAGCAGCAGCAGCAGCAGCAGCAGCAGCAGCAGCAGCAGCAGCAGCAGCAGCAGCAGCAGCAGCAGCAGCAGCAGCAGCAGCAGCAGCAGCAGCAGCAGCAGCAGCAGCAGCAGCAGCAGCAGCAGCAGCAGCAGCAGCAGCAGCAGCAGCAGCAGCAGCAGCAGCAGCAGCAGCAGCAGCAGCAGCAGCAGCAGCAGCAGCAGCAGCAGCAGCAGCAGCAGCAGCAGCAGCAGCAGCAGCAGCAGCAGCAGCAGCAGCAGCAGCAGCAGCAGCAGCAGCAGCAGCAGCAGCAGCAGCAGCAGCAGCAGCAGCAGCAGCAGCAGCAGCAGCAGCAGCAGCAGCAGCAGCAGCAGCAGCAGCAGCAGCAGCAGCAGCAGCAGCAGCAGCAGCAGCAGCAGCAGCAGCAGCAGCAGCAGCAGCAGCAGCAGCAGCAGCAGCAGCAGCAGCAGCAGCAGCAGCAGCAGCAGCAGCAGCAGCAGCAGCAGCAGCAGCAGCAGCAGCAGCAGCAGCAGCAGCAGCAGCAGCAGCAGCAGCAGCAGCAGCAGCAGCAGCAGCAGCAGCAGCAGCAGCAGCAGCAGCAGCAGCAGCAGCAGCAGCAGCAGCAGCAGCAGCAGCAGCAGCAGCAGCAGCAGCAGCAGCAGCAGCAGCAGCAGCAGCAGCAGCAGCAGCAGCAGCAGCAGCAGCAGCAGCAGCAGCAGCAGCAGCAGCAGCAGCAGCAGCAGCAGCAGCAGCAGCAGCAGCAGCAGCAGCAGCAGCAGCAGCAGCAGCAGCAGCAGCAGCAGCAGCAGCAGCAGCAGCAGCAGCAGCAGCAGCAGCAGCAGCAGCAGCAGCAGCAGCAGCAGCAGCAGCAGCAGCAGCAGCAGCAGCAGCAGCAGCAGCAGCAGCAGCAGCAGCAGCAGCAGCAGCAGCAGCAGCAGCAGCAGCAGCAGCAGCAGCAGCAGCAGCAGCAGCAGCAGCAGCAGCAGCAGCAGCAGCAGCAGCAGCAGCAGCAGCAGCAGCAGCAGCAGCAGCAGCAGCAGCAGCAGCAGCAGCAGCAGCAGCAGCAGCAGCAGCAGCAGCAGCAGCAGCAGCAGCAGCAGCAGCAGCAGCAGCAGCAGCAGCAGCAGCAGCAGCAGCAGCAGCAGCAGCAGCAGCAGCAGCAGCAGCAGCAGCAGCAGCAGCAGCAGCAGCAGCAGCAGCAGCAGCAGCAGCAGCAGCAGCAGCAGCAGCAGCAGCAGCAGCAGCAGCAGCAGCAGCAGCAGCAGCAGCAGCAGCAGCAGCAGCAGCAGCAGCAGCAGCAGCAGCAGCAGCAGCAGCAGCAGCAGCAGCAGCAGCAGCAGCAGCAGCAGCAGCAGCAGCAGCAGCAGCAGCAGCAGCAGCAGCAGCAGCAGCAGCAGCAGCAGCAGCAGCAGCAGCAGCAGCAGCAGCAGCAGCAGCAGCAGCAGCAGCAGCAGCAGCAGCAGCAGCAGCAGCAGCAGCAGCAGCAGCAGCAGCAGCAGCAGCAGCAGCAGCAGCAGCAGCAGCAGCAGCAGCAGCAGCAGCAGCAGCAGCAGCAGCAGCAGCAGCAGCAGCAGCAGCAGCAGCAGCAGCAGCAGCAGCAGCAGCAGCAGCAGCAGCAGCAGCAGCAGCAGCAGCAGCAGCAGCAGCAGCAGCAGCAGCAGCAGCAGCAGCAGCAGCAGCAGCAGCAGCAGCAGCAGCAGCAGCAGCAGCAGCAGCAGCAGCAGCAGCAGCAGCAGCAGCAGCAGCAGCAGCAGCAGCAGCAGCAGCAGCAGCAGCAGCAGCAGCAGCAGCAGCAGCAGCAGCAGCAGCAGCAGCAGCAGCAGCAGCAGCAGCAGCAGCAGCAGCAGCAGCAGCAGCAGCAGCAGCAGCAGCAGCAGCAGCAGCAGCAGCAGCAGCAGCAGCAGCAGCAGCAGCAGCAGCAGCAGCAGCAGCAGCAGCAGCAGCAGCAGCAGCAGCAGCAGCAGCAGCAGCAGCAGCAGCAGCAGCAGCAGCAGCAGCAGCAGCAGCAGCAGCAGCAGCAGCAGCAGCAGCAGCAGCAGCAGCAGCAGCAGCAGCAGCAGCAGCAGCAGCAGCAGCAGCAGCAGCAGCAGCAGCAGCAGCAGCAGCAGCAGCAGCAGCAGCAGCAGCAGCAGCAGCAGCAGCAGCAGCAGCAGCAGCAGCAGCAGCAGCAGCAGCAGCAGCAGCAGCAGCAGCAGCAGCAGCAGCAGCAGCAGCAGCAGCAGCAGCAGCAGCAGCAGCAGCAGCAGCAGCAGCAGCAGCAGCAGCAGCAGCAGCAGCAGCAGCAGCAGCAGCAGCAGCAGCAGCAGCAGCAGCAGCAGCAGCAGCAGCAGCAGCAGCAGCAGCAGCAGCAGCAGCAGCAGCAGCAGCAGCAGCAGCAGCAGCAGCAGCAGCAGCAGCAGCAGCAGCAGCAGCAGCAGCAGCAGCAGCAGCAGCAGCAGCAGCAGCAGCAGCAGCAGCAGCAGCAGCAGCAGCAGCAGCCCATTGCGCGGAGGTGATACCGCTATATGGCGCGTCCCCAGGTGGCGGATAGGGGAATGCCCTCCCTGTTACATAGGGTAGGGGTGAGATAATCTAGCCCCCGCGGACCAAACACAAACGGCAGAGGGCGGTCTGTTGGCTGCTGTCTCTGCGGACCGGCCGGACTCCTAGCGCACGGGGAGTGCTCAACCTCTCGGTGGACTTATCACCTGCCGGGAATGAGGGCTGATGTGGACTTGATCCTGCCGAAGTGTTGCGTGGAAATCCGGTCTCGCTAACCCCTTCGGGACCTGGTCAGGTAGTGTATGGTGACCGTGACTGTCGGAGGTTACGGTGCTACGAGCGAGCGTCGATCCGTCCGGTATTCCGGGATCGACAAAGCGTAGGCCGGGCCTGTGAGTACACAGGGTCGGAGTCTGGTTATCCACATAGGAGGCCAGATCCGTGGGCGTGCCCGTTCCCGGTTATTACGGCCCGCTCCTCCATACACGATGGTTAGCAAACACAAAGATTGCATGGATTTCAAACTCAACGATAAGAACGATGGAGAGATGGGCTGCATCGACGCGACGCAAGCGAGCGCAGAAAATCAAGCAGCGGAAGGAAGTGGAAAACCCCGAAGAAAAAGTATTGGAAGAGGAAGTGAGGGACCTGCCCGCACCCTAAACAGCGAAATCGAGAAGATCCGTGCTGCCGCAGAGGAAAAGATCCAGCGGAAATACGACGAAGCGCGAAGTGCGGAAAATCAGCAGATCGATGCACTGGAGAGGGTCATCAAGACCATGAGCGAGTTCCGCAGGACCAAGAAGAATATGTTTACGGAAATAACCGTAGGACTGGAAAGGGCGGAATCAATCCTGGACGAGCTGAAGCGGTGCAGGAAGAAGTGGCCGGGTTGGCAGCTCAACCCCCAAGGAGCAGAAAGCAGGCGGGTAGTCCAGCTACAGGACCCAGCGAGACCGAGATGTCTGAGCTCGTCACAGCCTCTGGCGACACCAGAGGCAAAGAAGAGACCGGCAACGAAGACCCCTAGCCCTGCTGCTGGCGAAGAATCGAGGCCCAAGAAGAAGCTTCAAAGGGAAGACGACAAAGGCTGGACGAAAGTGGAGAAGCGCCAGACCAAAGACCGCAAGGCGCCTCCGAAGCCAAAACGCGAAGAAACGAGCGTAAACCCAGCAGAAGAAGCCTGGGCACGCAGGAAGAGACAGAGGAGGGCTCGCTCGGAGGCCATCATGATTAAGCCTTCGGCCGGCAGGAACTACGCGGAGGTGTTGAAGCAGATCCGGACGAGCATCAACCCAGACGATCTAGGCGTCAAGATAAGAGCCATCAGGGAGACGCGAGCCGGCGAAGTCCTCGTCGAATTAGGAGCAACGAAGGAAGACAGAGCTAAGTTTGGCAACCAACTCAGAACCATAATCGGTGAGTCAGGTAATGTGCGCCAGCTTGTCCCGAGGGCGAAGATGGAGATAAAGGACCTGGATGCAGTGACAGAGGAGGCAGAGGTTAGGACGGCACTGGAGAAAGTAGCGGGAGATGATACCGGCGAAATCAAGGTCACGCTGACGAAGACTAACCGGTGGGGAAGCAAGATGGCCTTTATCGAGCTGGACGACGCTCTGGCTGCCAAACTCGACAAGGAGGGCCACATCAAGATTGGATGGGTCAGCTGCAGAATCAGACGAATGGACCAGGTCAAACGGTGCTATCGATGCCACGGCTACGAGCACGTTGCAGCTGACTGCAAATCAGTGGACCGGAGTAAGATGTGCTGGCGATGTGGTCAGGAGGGACACCAGGCAGCGAGGTGCGAGAAAAGCCCCAAGTGCTTCCTATGCGCCGAGCGCGAAGACGGAAGCCGCGATGACCACGTCCCAGGCTCATCCAGCTGCAAGGCCTATCGAGAGACAGGGCGAAGGAGGGCGAACCGATGACATCGATCCTCCAAGTGAACCTACAGCGAAGCAGGCTGGCTCAGAATCTGCTAATACAACGGGCCCACGAACTAAACACTGACCTGGTCATCGTCAGCGAACAGTTCACCCAAGGAACAACGGGACCCGGGTGGTATGTGGACACGTCGAGCACAGCGGCGATCTGGGTGAGGAACCCTAGCAAGGTTCCGGTGAGTTGCTACGGCGCAGGGAACGGATTTGTGTGGATTACGAGTAATCGTAGGACATACATGAGCTGCTATCTCTCGCCTAACGAGGGCATAGGAATATTTCGCGCAAAGCTGGAAGGACTCGAGGAAGAGATTCGAAACATCGGAGGGGAAAGCCTCGTCGCGGGCGACTTCAACGCTAAATCCACCGAATGGGGGATGCAGTGGACTAGTCGCAGAGGTGCAGAGGTCTCCGAAATGGCAGCCAGAATGGACTTGACGGTCCTTAATACGGGAAACGTACCAACCTTCAGGAGAAGCGGAAACCGGGGTACGATCATTGACATCACGCTAGCAACTCCAAACACTGCTGCGGCGGTGACTGGATGGCGGGTACTCGAGGACTACTCCGGTAGTGACCACCAGTACATTGTGTACAAAGTCGGAGGGGAGGCCCAAGTGACCAGCGCGATGGCCAGCCGTTGCGGCAGGAAAGGCTGGATCGTGGCAAAGCTCAACCGAGCTGCGCTCGTTGAAAAGATCTCGCAGGGCGGAAGCTTACTGGTGGAGGCCACGCAGCGAACGTACACAGCCGAACAAGCCGAGGAGCTGGTGGATCGCACGATGCGCCTGATATCGAAGGGATGTGACGCATCCATGCCGAAGCGATCCCGCAAGCCCCATAGAGATCCCGTGTACTGGTGGAGCGAAGAAATCGCAGAACTCCGAGGCAAGTGCAACAAGCTGAGACGCATAGCACAAAGAGCGGCAAAAAAGGACGAGGTCAACCAGCAGAAGGACGACGACCACAAGGCAGCCAAAAAGGCTCTGGTCGCGGCGATCAAGGCGAGCAAAGCACGATGCTGGAGAGAGGTATGCGACGAAGTCGACCAGGATATGTGGGGCCGCGGGTACGAGATAGTCACTCGAAGAGTTGGAAGACAACACCCCGTGGGAGCGAAGGAACCAGCGATGATGGAGAGCATAGTGCGGGAGCTCTTTCCTGAACACCCAGAAAGAGAGAAACCGAACATGCCTCAACCAGAAGAGATTCCGCCGTTCACAGTAGCGGAGCTGCGAGAGGCCGGACTGTCCCTCGCAAACAAAAAGGCACCAGGCCCTGATGGCATACCAGCGGAGGCTATAAAAGTTGTAGTAGAAGAATATCCCTTTCTTCTACTCAACATGTTTAACGCCTGCCTACAAACGGGGATCTTCAGTCCGAGGTGGAAGCTTCAGAGGTTAGTTCTGCTCGACAAGGGTAAGGGACCACCCATTACTCCGTCGTCTTTCAGGCCCCTCTGTATGCTCGACACAACGGGGAAAGTGCTTGAGAAGCTTATACGGATCCGACTGCACGCCGCAATTGCATCCACTGGAGGGTTAGCTCGAAACCAGCATGGCTTCCGGGAAGGAAGATCAACGGTGGGCGCTATCGACGAAGTTTTGGAGGAGCCGAAGAGGGCGTGGCAAGGCAGCTATGGGTCGAGGCGGGCGTGTGTTCTGGTCACGCTCGACGTGAAGAACGCGTTCAACTCTGTGAGATGGGTTGACATACTCGAGGCAATGGTGACGCGCTTCGAAATACCTCGCTACATCGTCAGGATCATCAGCGACTATCTGAATGACAGAGAGCTGATGTACGATACAACGGAGGGCCCGCGATCGACGAGGGTCACGGCAGGGGTGGCACAGGGATCCGCCTTGGGACCCACCCTCTGGAACATCGTCTACGACGCCATCCTGACGATGGATATGCCCGAGGACACCAAGCTGGTGGGATTTGCCGACGATATCGCGGCCGTTATAACTGCGCGAGACGAGGAGCAGGCGCAAAGGCTGATAAGCCGGGTCTCCTGGCGTGTCAGTGACTGGCTCGAAGAACACGGTCTTCAACTCGCGGCCAAGAAAACAGAGATAGTTGTCCTCACCAGGCAGAGGAAGTTTCCGGAACCCTTCAGGGCAGAGATAGTTAGTGCGGACATCGAGGCCACAAAGGCGGTACGATACCTGGGGATCATGATTGATGCGAAATTGACCTTTTGGCCGCACATCCAAAAGGCAGCGGACAAAGCAGCGACGATGGTGGGAATGCTCTCGAGGCTCATGCCTAACATCCCAGGCCCCAGAAGCTCAAAGAGGCGTATCATGATGAGTGTGGTTCACTCCATCATGCTCTACGGCGCGGAGATTTGGGCGGACGCTCTCAAAACGAAAAAGTACCGGAAAAAGTTGGCCTCCGTACAGCGTAGAGGAGCTCTACGCGTTGCTTGCGCATACCGCACGGTCTCCGAGGCAGCGGTCATGGTGATAGCAGGGATCATCCCCATAGACCTGTTAGCCATAGAGAGGAGAAGAGTCTATGTCAGGAAGAAAGCCGGAGAGGATGCGTCGAGCTGTAAGCGAGAGGAACGCGCGCTCTCACTCCAAACATGGGAGCAACGATGGAGGAACGAGACGGTTGGCCGGTGGACCTCCAGGGTCATAGGAGACACGAAACAGTGGCTTGATAGACAGCATGGCGAGGTAAACTTTTACCTCACCCAGCTTCTCTCTGGCCATGGTCACTTCAACGAGTACCTGTACCGGATGAACAGGAAGAGGAGCCCGTTCTGTGACTACTGCCAGGAGCAGAAGGACTCAGCAGAACACACGTTCTTCGAATGCAACCGCTGGGCAGACATACGGCATGCAACTGAGTCGACGCTCGGGAAAAACCTGACCCCAGACAACATCGTAGCGGAGATGCTGCAAAGCGAAGCGAAGTGGGACGCAGTTGCGACGTACGTCGAGGAACTGCTCCGCACGAAGAACAAGGAGGAACGGGAAAGGGAGAATCAACCCCTAACCTGAACCAAACATGGAGACGCGTCGTCCATGATGCGGAGAAACCCACAGTCTCGAAGTAATGCTAACGCGGTGCCGAGGCTGTGTGTAGGCGCAAGGGGGGTGGTTTTAGTGGGTAGGGCCATAAACGGAGGAGTCCCACACTACCGCAAGGTGTGCGTAAAAGCATTTCCACCTCCAAAAGAAAAAAAAAAAAAAAAAAAAAAAAAAAAGCAGCAGCAGCAGCAGCAGCAGCAGCAGCAGCAGCAGCAGCAGCAGCAGCAGCAGCAGCAGCAGCAGCAGCAGCAGCAGCAGCAGCAGCAGCAGCAGCAGCAGCAGCAGCAGCAGCAGCAGCAGCAGCAGCAGCAGCAGCAGCAGCAGCAGCAGCAGCAGCAGCAGCAGCAGCAGCAGCAGCAGCAGCAGCAGCAGCAGCAGCAGCAGCAGCAGCAGCAGCAGCAGCAGCAGCAGCAGCAGCAGCAGCAGCAGCAGCAGCAGCAGCAGCAGCAGCAGCAGCAGCAGCAGCAGCAGCAGCAGCAGCAGCAGCAGCAGCAGCAGCAGCAGCAGCAGCAGCAGCAGCAGCAGCAGCAGCAGCAGCAGCAGCAGCAGCAGCAGCAGCAGCAGCAGCAGCAGCAGCAGCAGCAGCAGCAGCAGCAGCAGCAGCAGCAGCAGCAGCAGCAGCAGCAGCAGCAGCAGCAGCAGCAGCAGCAGCAGCAGCAGCAGCAGCAGCAGCAGCAGCAGCAGCAGCAGCAGCAGCAGCAGCAGCAGCAGCAGCAGCAGCAGCAGCAGCAGCAGCAGCAGCAGCAGCAGCAGCAGCAGCAGCAGCAGCAGCAGCAGCAGCAGCAGCAGCAGCAGCAGCAGCAGCAGCAGCAGCAGCAGCAGCAGCAGCAGCAGCAGCAGCAGCAGCAGCAGCAGCAGCAGCAGCAGCAGCAGCAGCAGCAGCAGCAGCAGCAGCAGCAGCAGCAGCAGCAGCAGCAGCAGCAGCAGCAGCAGCAGCAGCAGCAGCAGCAGCAGCAGCAGCAGCAGCAGCAGCAGCAGCAGCAGCAGCAGCAGCAGCAGCAGCAGCAGCAGCAGCAGCAGCAGCAGCAGCAGCAGCAGCAGCAGCAGCAGCAGCAGCAGCAGCAGCAGCAGCAGCAGCAGCAGCAGCAGCAGCAGCAGCAGCAGCAGCAGCAGCAGCAGCAGCAGCAGCAGCAGCAGCAGCAGCAGCAGCAGCAGCAGCAGCAGCAGCAGCAGCAGCAGCAGCAGCAGCAGCAGCAGCAGCAGCAGCAGCAGCAGCAGCAGCAGCAGCAGCAGCAGCAGCAGCAGCAGCAGCAGCAGCAGCAGCAGCAGCAGCAGCAGCAGCAGCAGCAGCAGCAGCAGCAGCAGCAGCAGCAGCAGCAGCAGCAGCAGCAGCAGCAGCAGCAGCAGCAGCAGCAGCAGCAGCAGCAGCAGCAGCAGCAGCAGCAGCAGCAGCAGCAGCAGCAGCAGCAGCAGCAGCAGCAGCAGCAGCAGCAGCAGCAGCAGCAGCAGCAGCAGCAGCAGCAGCAGCAGCAGCAGCAGCAGCAGCAGCAGCAGCAGCAGCAGCAGCAGCAGCAGCAGCAGCAGCAGCAGCAGCAGCAGCAGCAGCAGCAGCAGCAGCAGCAGCAGCAGCAGCAGCAGCAGCAGCAGCAGCAGCAGCAGCAGCAGCAGCAGCAGCAGCAGCAGCAGCAGCAGCAGCAGCAGCAGCAGCAGCAGCAGCAGCAGCAGCAGCAGCAGCAGCAGCAGCAGCAGCAGCAGCAGCAGCAGCAGCAGCAGCAGCAGCAGCAGCAGCAGCAGCAGCAGCAGCAGCAGCAGCAGCAGCAGCAGCAGCAGCAGCAGCAGCAGCAGCAGCAGCAGCAGCAGCAGCAGCAGCAGCAGCAGCAGCAGCAGCAGCAGCAGCAGCAGCAGCAGCAGCAGCAGCAGCAGCAGCAGCAGCAGCAGCAGCAGCAGCAGCAGCAGCAGCAGCAGCAGCAGCAGCAGCAGCAGCAGCAGCAGCAGCAGCAGCAGCAGCAGCAGCAGCAGCAGCAGCAGCAGCAGCAGCAGCAGCAGCAGCAGCAGCAGCAGCAGCAGCAGCAGCAGCAGCAGCAGCAGCAGCAGCAGCAGCAGCAGCAGCAGCAGCAGCAGCAGCAGCAGCAGCAGCAGCAGCAGCAGCAGCAGCAGCAGCAGCAGCAGCAGCAGCAGCAGCAGCAGCAGCAGCAGCAGCAGCAGCAGCAGCAGCAGCAGCAGCAGCAGCAGCAGCAGCAGCAGCAGCAGCAGCAGCAGCAGCAGCAGCAGCAGCAGCAGCAGCAGCAGCAGCAGCAGCAGCAGCAGCAGCAGCAGCAGCAGCAGCAGCAGCAGCAGCAGCAGCAGCAGCAGCAGCAGCAGCAGCAGCAGCAGCAGCAGCAGCAGCAGCAGCAGCAGCAGCAGCAGCAGCAGCAGCAGCAGCAGCAGCAGCAGCAGCAGCAGCAGCAGCAGCAGCAGCAGCAGCAGCAGCAGCAGCAGCAGCAGCAGCAGCAGCAGCAGCAGCAGCAGCAGCAGCAGCAGCAGCAGCAGCAGCAGCAGCAGCAGCAGCAGCAGCAGCAGCAGCAGCAGCAGCAGCAGCAGCAGCAGCAGCAGCAGCAGCAGCAGCAGCAGCAGCAGCAGCAGCAGCAGCAGCAGCAGCAGCAGCAGCAGCAGCAGCAGCAGCAGCAGCAGCAGCAGCAGCAGCAGCAGCAGCAGCAGCAGCAGCAGCAGCAGCAGCAGCAGCAGCAGCAGCAGCAGCAGCAGCAGCAGCAGCAGCAGCAGCAGCAGCAGCAGCAGCAGCAGCAGCAGCAGCAGCAGCAGCAGCAGCAGCAGCAGCAGCAGCAGCAGCAGCAGCAGCAGCAGCAGCAGCAGCAGCAGCAGCAGCAGCAGCAGCAGCAGCAGCAGCAGCAGCAGCAGCAGCAGCAGCAGCAGCAGCAGCAGCAGCAGCAGCAGCAGCAGCAGCAGCAGCAGCAGCAGCAGCAGCAGCAGCAGCAGCAGCAGCAGCAGCAGCAGCAGCAGCAGCAGCAGCAGCAGCAGCAGCAGCAGCAGCAGCAGCAGCAGCAGCAGCAGCAGCAGCAGCAGCAGCAGCAGCAGCAGCAGCAGCAGCAGCAGCAGCAGCAGCAGCAGCAGCAGCAGCAGCAGCAGCAGCAGCAGCAGCAGCAGCAGCAGCAGCAGCAGCAGCAGCAGCAGCAGCAGCAGCAGCAGCAGCAGCAGCAGCAGCAGCAGCAGCAGCAGCAGCAGCAGCAGCAGCAGCAGCAGCAGCAGCAGCAGCAGCAGCAGCAGCAGCAGCAGCAGCAGCAGCAGCAGCAGCAGCAGCAGCAGCAGCAGCAGCAGCAGCAGCAGCAGCAGCAGCAGCAGCAGCAGCAGCAGCAGCAGCAGCAGCAGCAGCAGCAGCAGCAGCAGCAGCAGCAGCAGCAGCAGCAGCAGCAGCAGCAGCAGCAGCAGCAGCAGCAGCAGCAGCAGCAGCAGCAGCAGCAGCAGCAGCAGCAGCAGCAGCAGCAGCAGCAGCAGCAGCAGCAGCAGCAGCAGCAGCAGCAGCAGCAGCAGCAGCAGCAGCAGCAGCAGCAGCAGCAGCAGCAGCAGCAGCAGCAGCAGCAGCAGCAGCAGCAGCAGCAGCAGCAGCAGCAGCAGCAGCAGCAGCAGCAGCAGCAGCAGCAGCAGCAGCAGCAGCAGCAGCAGCAGCAGCAGCAGCAGCAGCAGCAGCAGCAGCAGCAGCAGCAGCAGCAGCAGCAGCAGCAGCAGCAGCAGCAGCAGCAGCAGCAGCAGCAGCAGCAGCAGCAGCAGCAGCAGCAGCAGCAGCAGCAGCAGCAGCAGCAGCAGCAGCAGCAGCAGCAGCAGCAGCAGCAGCAGCAGCAGCAGCAGCAGCAGCAGCAGCAGCAGCAGCAGCAGCAGCAGCAGCAGCAGCAGCAGCAGCAGCAGCAGCAGCAGCAGCAGCAGCAGCAGCAGCAGCAGCAGCAGCAGCAGCAGCAGCAGCAGCAGCAGCAGCAGCAGCAGCAGCAGCAGCAGCAGCAGCAGCAGCAGCAGCAGCAGCAGCAGCAGCAGCAGCAGCAGCAGCAGCAGCAGCAGCAGCAGCAGCAGCAGCAGCAGCAGCAGCAGCAGCAGCAGCAGCAGCAGCAGCAGCAGCAGCAGCAGCAGCAGCAGCAGCAGCAGCAGCAGCAGCAGCAGCAGCAGCAGCAGCAGCAGCAGCAGCAGCAGCAGCAGCAGCAGCAGCAGCAGCAGCAGCAGCAGCAGCAGCAGCAGCAGCAGCAGCAGCAGCAGCAGCAGCAGCAGCAGCAGCAGCAGCAGCAGCAGCAGCAGCAGCAGCAGCAGCAGCAGCAGCAGCAGCAGCAGCAGCAGCAGCAGCAGCAGCAGCAGCAGCAGCAGCAGCAGCAGCAGCAGCAGCAGCAGCAGCAGCAGCAGCAGCAGCAGCAGCAGCAGCAGAGACGACAGCAGCAGCGGCAATATTGTTTTTATTTTTTTATTTGTTTAAATCGCCGAGCCCGCGGCTCTTGAGCGATATATTTGGTATCTACAAATGCTGCTTCGAGAACTTCAAGTTCTCGAGAACTTGAAGTTCTCGAAGCAGCATTTGTAGATTGAAATCAAATCGCCGAGCCGCGGCTCTTGTGCGATTAAAAAATCGCCGAGCCCGCGGCTCTTGTGCGATTTTTGTCGCCGAGCCCGCGGCTCTTGAGCGATAAATTTGGTATCTACAAATGCTGCTTCGAGAACTTCAGGTTCTCGAGAACTTGAAGTTCTCGAAGCAGCATTTGTAGATTGAAATCAAATCGCCGAGCCGCGGCTCTTGTGCGATTAAAAAATCGCCGAGCCCGCGGCTCTTGTGCGATTTTTGTCGCCGAGCCCGCGGCTCTTGAGCGATAAATTTGGTATCTACAAATGCTGCTTCGAGAACTTCAGGTTCTCGAGAACTTGAAGTTCTCGAAGCAGCATTTGTAGACAAAACGAATCGCCGAGCCCGCGGCTCTTGAGCGAATTGTAAGTCGCCGAGACAAAAAGCTCTTGCGCGACATATTTTTTATATTTTATTAACAATTTTTTTTATTAGCAGGTGACCTGCCGATGAGGAGCAGCGGAGGCGGCGATGACTGCGGCAACAGACAGCAGCGGCGGTGGCGGCGGTAGCGACAGCAGCAGCAGAAGCAGAGGCAGCCGCAGCGGCGGCGGTGGCAGCGGCAGCAGCAGCAGCAGCAGCAGCAGCAGCAGCAGCAGCAGCAGAGACGACAGCAGCAGCGGCAATATTGTTTTTATTTTTTTATTTGTTTAAATCGCCGAGCCCGCGGCTCTTGAGCGATAAATTTGGTATCTACAAATGCTGCTTCAAGAACTTCAAGTTCTCGAGAACTTGAAGTTCTCGAAGCAGCATTTGTAGATTGAAATCACATCGCCGAGCCGCGGCTCTTGTGCGATTAAAAAATCGCCGAGCCCGCGGCTCTTGTGCGATTAAAAAATCGCCGAGCCCGCGGCTCTTGAGCGATATATTTGGTATCTACAAATGCTGCTTCGAGAACTTCAAGTTCTCGAGAACTTGAAGTTCTCGAAGCAGCATTTGTAGATTGAAATCAAATCGCCGAGCCGCGGCTCTTGTGCGATTAAAAAATCGCCGAGCCAGCGGCTCTTGTGCGATTTTTGTCGCCGAGCCCGCGGCTCTTGAGCGATAAATTTGGTATCTACAAATGCTGCTTCGAGAACTTCAGGTTCTCGAGAACTTGAAGTTCTCGAAGCAGCATTTGTAGACAAAACGAATCGCCGAGCCCGCGGCTCTTGAGCGAATTGTAAGTCGCCGAGACAAAAAGCTCTTGCGTGCCATATTTTTTATATTTTATTACCATTTTTTTTTATTAGCAGGTGACCTGCCTATGAGGAGCAGCGGACGATGACTGCGGCAACAGACAGCAGCGGCGGTGGCGGCGGTAGCGACAGCAGCAGCAGAAGCAGAGGCAGCCGCAGCGGCGGCGGTGGCAGCGGCAGCAGCAGCAGCAGCAGCAGCAGCAGCAGCAGCAGCAGCAGCAGCAGCAGCAGAGACGACAGCAGCAGCGGCAATATTGTTTTTATTTTTTTATTTGTTTAAATCGCCGAGCCCGCGGCTCTTGAGCGATATATTTGGTATCTACAAATGCTGCTTCGAGAACTTCAAGTTCTCGAGAACTTGAAGTTCTCGAAGCAGCATTTGTAGATTGAAATCACATCGCCGAGCCAGCGGCTCTTGTGCGATTTTTGTCGCCGAGCCCGCGGCTCTTGAGCGATAAATTTGGTATCTACAAATGCTGCTTCGAGAACTTCAGGTTCTCGAGAACTTGAAGTTCTCGAAGCAGCATTTGTAGACAAAACGAATCGCCGAGCCCGCGGCTCTTGAGCGAATTGTAAGTCGCCGAGACAAAAAGCTCTTGCGCGACATATTTTTTATATTTTATTAACAATTTTTTTTATTAGCAGGTGACCTGCCGATGAGGAGCAGCGGAGGCGGCGATGACTGCGGCAACAGACAGCAGCGGCGGTGGCGGCGGTAGCGACAGCAGCAGCAGAAGCAGAGGCAGCCGCAGCGGCGGCGGTGGCAGCGGCAGCAGCAGCAGCAGCAGCAGCAGCAGCAGCAGCAGCAGCAGCAGCAGCAGCAGCAGCAGCAGCAGCAGCAGCAGCAGAGACGACAGCAGCAGCGGCAATATTGTTTTTATTTTTTTATTTGTTTAAATCGCCGAGCCCGCGGCTCTTGAGCGATAAATTTGGTATCTACAAATGCTGCTTCGAGAACTTCAAGTTCTCGAGAACTTGAAGTTCTCGAAGCAGCATTTGTAGATTGAAATCACATCGCCGAGCCGCGGCTCTTGTGCGATTAAAAAATCGCCGAGCCCGCGGCTCTTGTGCGATTAAAAAATCGCCGAGCCCGCGGCTCTTGAGCGATAAATTTGGTATCTACAAATGCTGCTTCGAGAACTTCAGGTTCTCGAGAACTTGAAGTTCTCGAAGCAGCATTTGTAGACAAAACGAATCGCCGAGCCCGCGGCTCTTGAGCGAATTATAAGTCGCCGAGACAAAAAGCTCTAGCGCGACATATTTTTTATATTTTATTAACAATTTTTTTTATTAGCAGGTGACCTGCCGATGAGGAGCAGCGGAGGCGGCGATGACTGCGGCAACAAACAGCAGCGGCGGTGGCGGCGGTAGCGACAGCAGCAGCAGAAGCAGAGGCAGCCGCAGCGGCGGCGGTGACAGCAGCAGCAGCAGCAGCAACAGCGGCGGCGGTGGCAGCGGCGACAGCAGCAGTAGAGACAGCAGCAGCAGCAGCAGCAGCAGCAGCAGAGACAACAACAGCAGCGGCAATTTTGTTTTTATTTTTTTATATTTGTCAAAATCGCCGAGCCGCGGCTCTTGTGCGATTAAAAAATCGCCGAGCCCGCGGCTCTTGTGCGATTAAAAAATCGCCGAGCCCGCGGCTCTTGTGCGATTAAAAAATCGCCGAGCCCGCGGCTCTTGTGCGATTAAAAAATCGCCGAGCCCGCGGCTCTTGTGCGATTTTGTTCGCCGAGCCCGCGGCTCTTGTGCGATTTTGTTCGCCGAGCCCGCGGCTCTTGAACGATAAATATTCAATCCACAAATGCTGCTTCGAGAACTTCAAGTTCTCGAGAACTTGAAGTTCTCGAAGCAGCATTTGTGGACTGAAATCGCATCGCCGAGCCCACGGCTCTTGCGCGATAAAAAAATCGCCGAGCCCACGGCTCTTGAGTGATATATTTATACGAATGCTGCTTCGAGAACTTCAAGTTCTCGAAGCAGCATTTTTTAACTGAAGTCGCATCGCCGAGCCCGCAGCTCTTGTGCGTATAATAAATCGCCGAGCCAGCGGCTCTTGCACGATTTCGAAATCGCCGAGCCTGCGCGCTCTGGCGCGATTTAGAAATCGTCGAACTTGTCGCTCTTATGCGATTCATAAGTCGCCGAGCATGCGACTCTTTTGCGATAAAAAAATCGCCGAGTCCACAGCTCTCGCGCGACATATTTATACGAATGCTGCTTCGAGAACTTCAAGTTCTCGAAGCAGCATTTTTAAACTGAAATCGCATCGCCAAGCCTGCAGCTCTTGTGCGAATAAAAAATCGCCGAGCCCGCGGCTCTTACACGATTTCGAAATCGCCGAGCCCGCGGCTCTTACACGATTTCGAAATCGCCGAGCCTGCGCGCTCTGGCGCGATTTTGAAACCGTCGAGCTTGTCGCTCTTGTGCGATTCATAAGTCGCCGAGCCTGCGACTCTTGTACGATAAAAAAATCGTCAAGCCCACAGCTCTTGTGTGATTGAAAAATCGTCGAGCTCACTACTCTTGCGCGATTTATAAGTCTCGGAGCCCAAGAGCTGTTGCGGGTTATACGTTCAATGTACGAATTCTGCTTCGAGAACTTGAAATTCTTGAAGCAGCATTTGTACGTAAATTGAAATCGAATTGCTGAGCCTGAGGCTCTTGTGCGGTTTCAAAATTGCCGAGCCTGAGGCTCTTGCGCGGTTTCGAAATCGCCGAGCCTGGATCTTGCGCAATAAAAAATCGCCGAGCCAGCATGCTCTTGCGCGTTTAAAAAATTGCCGATCCTATGAGTTCTTGCGCGACAATTCTAATTTACGAATGCTGCTACGGGAACTTAAAGTTCTCGAGATCGCAGAGCAGCATTCGTAAAATTGAATCGCCGAGTACGTGATCCTGTGCGATTTCAGATGTGCCCCCTTGTGGCGACGCCAATGAGCGTCATATTTTTAATTAAGAAGTTGCGTTGGGCGACACCTAGCGGCAAGCGGCAGAGTTACCGACTCGGTAACCTGCCTTACCGCGGGAGCAGGGCCGCGTCGCGTCGTTCTGGCGTGTTTCACATGCCCTTAAAATTGCCACGAATTTTTGGTTTGGTGGGATTGAAATTGCCACGAACTTTTGGTTTGATGGGATGCCCACTTTTTTTATACTTGGCGTACCAATTTTTGTTTCGAAGAAACATTTTTGGACTGATTTGCTATCTTTTTGAAATTTGACTTCATGAAAACCGACAGTTTTTTAATAGAATAGTAGCAGAATTAATCGTTAGCCTAGCCAGTGAAATATTCTATAAACATATATTCTGAGGACGACGACGTTGTTTAAATGGTAAATCGTTGATGAATATCGAAGCAGTGCCCTTGCCTCGCACCCTTGTTGTATAACGTGAATCCTTGTCGTTGTCATTTTCGCCGTGATGAAATATCGGTCGCTCTCTCGGTCGCTCTCTCGGTCGCTCGCTCGGTCGCTCTCTCGGTCGCTCGCTCGGTCGCTCTCTCGGTCGCTCGCTCGGTCGCTCTCTCGGTCGCTCGCTCGGTCGCTCTCTCGGTCGCTCGCTCGGTCGCTCTCTCGGTCGCTCGCTCGGTCGCTCTCTCGGTCGCTCGCTCGGTCGCTCTCTCGGTCGCTCGCTCGGTCGCTCTCTCGGTCGCTCGCTCGGTCGCTCTCTCGGTCGCTCGCTCGGTCGCTCTCTCGGTCGCTCGCTCGGTCGCTCTCTCTCTCTCTCTCTCTCTCTCGTTGGACGTGTTTGAAATTGCTCCGTGATCAGCTGCCTTTTTCGATGGTTGGGGGTGTGTGGCCGCCGATCGGATTGATGGAAATTAGAGACAGTGAGATGACAGTCATGGTGAAATATATGCGAGGACTATAATACAAAAACTGTGAGTGGCAGAAACATTTTTAGAAAGAGGTGGTTAGTGCCTGTCATCGAGACAGGGCGCGGCCATATTGGGCCCGGGGACAGCAGTGAATATCTCACAGCGATTGAGGCGCGGCCGGTGTCACCGAGCCGCGGCTCATACCGCGATATACCGACTGTAGGTAAATTGCCGGCTACACGACCGATAAATTGCCAACATGAATTATGCAAAATGCGCAGGGTATGGCAAAAAAATTGTGCAAACGGTATATGAGTGCTTGAAATGCTCCAAAGATTTCCACAATTCGTGTATGAAAATGCACAGATCGAAGAACACCAAGGGGGAACTTGTCAAATGTGACGGAACAACGGTGGAGCGTACCCAAACACGCACGCCGACGAGAGGCGATGCTCGGGACCAAGAAAAAACTCCCGGTAACGCAAACGGGGACGAGCGAAGAACGAAAAGAGCAAGAGACGAGCTGAGCGAAGATGAAGCAGAAGAAGAGAGGACGCTGGACGAGAAGATCGACAAAATTTTAAGAGACGTAAGGAAAATCGAAGAAAACTCAAGAGAGAGCGGAAAAATAAAGGAAAATATTGGAAAAATAATCAAAACAGAAGTGCAGAAAGCAACAAGCACACTAAGGGAGGAAATAGAAACATTGAAAGAAGACTTAAATAAAAACTTCAATGATGAACTAATACGGATGCAAAACGGGATCCAGGAACTAAAGGAAATACTGCTAGGACCACAGGGTGATGGGAGAAGAAACCAATGGTTGATGGGGAACCGAAGCGAGCTACGTAGAGAGGCGCAGAAACCAACGTATGCAACGGTGGCTAACAATAGCATACATGGAAAAGAGGAGGTCGTCATACTACAGCCAAACGGAGAACAGAGCAGTTAAGAAACAGTTAAAAATATGAAGGAAAAAATCGATATAGTCAAGGAGGGAATTAATGTAAACAGAATAGTGGTTGGACAAAACGGAAGAGTAATCGTCGGCTGCTCACAACAGGAGGATCGAGTGAAGCTGGAAAACGCGATGCAGAGGAATTTAGGAGAGAAATACACAATCAAGACGCCAACGATAAGAAATCCGAAGGTCAAAATATACGGCATCGATCTTGCAGAAAGTGAAACACCGGTGGACGAGCTAATCGGAAAAATATGCGACCAGAACCAGATTCCGAGAAACCGAGCCGATCTGCACATCAAGATTCTGAAAAAGTGGACGTACGAGAAGTACAATAATATGACGGTCATACTGGAGGTGGATACGGAGACGCACGATGTGCTGGTAAAGGACAACCGGGCCAGAGTAGGATGGAAAATATGCGGAGCAACGACCTTCGTCACGATAACGCAGTGTTACAACTGCTGGGGATATTACCACACAGCAGCGAAATGCAAGAAGAGGACTCGATGCGGAAGATGTGCGGAAGAACACGACACTCGAGAATGCAAGAAACAAGAAAGAAGATGTGCGAGCTGTATCGACCACAAGGAAAAGCTGAAACTACAGGAGAGAGACGTGAACCACGGAACGAACGACAAGAGTTGCCCGTCACATAGGTATTTTTTAGAGTTGGAGAGGAAAAGAATAGCGAACTAGAAAGTAGCAACGAACAAGAAGGATCGTTAGTTTACCTAAACGCGCGTAGCATAATAAAAAATATTGATGAAATTGACGAACTAGTGGTAAAAAAAAATGAAACCGGCGATATTAGCACTGACAGAAACGCGAACAACGGAAGAAATAGAGGATGGAGAACTTAATATAAAAGGGTACACAATTGTTAGATGCGACGGAGAAAACAGACGAACGGGGGGCGTAGCAATGTATATTCGTAACGGTATTAATTACAAAGTAAAACTAGTTGAGAAAAATGTTGGAAATTGTTGGTGCGTTGCAATCATGATCAAGTCGAAAAATTACACAGGCACGGTGGTTACGATATACCACTCGCCAAGTGCCAGCGATGCGGACTTTATTGGGTTTTTAGAAAAAATAGGAGATGAGGTATATGAAGATAGAAATTGTGTGTGTGTAGGAGATTTCAACATAGACATAAAAGATAACTCATACTATGCAAAACAACTGATAAATGTGTTCCTAGAAAGGGGCATGAAACAATATACAAAACATGCGACAAGAATTGAACAAGGGACGCAAACAATAATTGATTTAGTTTTTAGTAATTTAAAAAAAGACGTAACAGTAATAAACACTCCAAAGGTAACCGATCACGCAATATTAGGTATAAAAATGAATTTTAATAAAATGACTAACAACACTAGGTATATATATAGACGCAATTACAAAAATTTTGACATAAATCGTTTTGAAAAAAAACTTGCAGAAGAATGGACGAACATAGACACGGGAGACATGCAGTATTTAAGCTATAATGAACATGCAAACAAAGTTATTAGAAAACTAATAGACGTATTAGACAAAGAAGCGCCATATTCGAAAATGAAAAAACAGAGAGGGAGAAAACGATAAAAAATGGTTTACGAGTGAAATAAAGCAGTTATTGACAGAGAGAGATACATTTTTTAATCTAGCAAAAGACACTGACGATGAAATTGACTGGAAAAAGTACAAACAAAAAAGAAACGAGGTAGTAGATGAATTGAGACGGGCAAAAAAGCGCTATTATGAACAAAAAATAGACGATAATAGGCAGGATAGTGCCGAAATGTGGAAGACGTTAAAGCAAATCATAAATGGGAAAACACAGGGCGTGGACTTTACAAAGGGAATTAAATTTGATGGAGTACTAATCAAAGGAGCAAAGGAAATTGCAAATAAATTTAATAGCTATTATATAGATAGCATAGCGGAAATTGTAAGTAGCATAGAAATAGTAGACGACGAAATTAGCCAAAGGAACCTAGCAACTGACCAAATACTAGACAAATTAAAAAATGTGACAGAATGCGAAATTGGTGAAATAATAGCAAAACTACCAAAGAAAAAAGGGACACAGGAAGGGATATCGACGTTAATACTAAAACATGCGTATAATGTAATAAGCGAGGATTTTGCAAAAATAATTAACGAATCGTTAAACCTCGGAGAATTCCCGGAAGAATGGAAAACGTCAGAACTAATACCGATACCGAAAGTTATAAAAACTGCTCAAGCCGAAGAGTTCAGACCAATAAACAAGCTTCCACAATACGAAAAAGTTCTTGAACTTATTGTAAAAATACAAGTCACAGAGTACTTAGAAAAAAATAAGCTATTGAATGATCGGCAATATGGATTTAGAGAAGGCAAATCATGTGAGGAAGCGCTGCAAAGACTATTAACGAATTGGAAGCAAGTTATAAATGAGGGAAAAATTGTCGGTGCAATTTTCATTGATTTAAAGAGAGCATTCGAAACAATTGATAGGGACATTCTGATACAAAAACTAAAGAGATACGGGATACAAGGGACGGTAATAGAATGGATAAAATCATATTTAACAAATCGTTCTCAAAGGGTGATAATAAATAAAGTAATCTCGGAACCACTATACACGAAATACGGCGTACCACAGGGGTCTGTCCTGGGACCCCTGTTGTTCATCCTGTACATAAATGATATAGTGGAAGATATAAGAAGCGATTGTGAGGTAATACTATTTGCGGACGACATGATTATTTATGCGGAGGCCGAGGGGTCAGTAGAACTTGAAGACAGACTAAATAAACAATTAGCAAGGACGGAAACGTGGCTGTGCAGAAACAAACTGAAAATGAATACAAAAAAGACGAATTTTATGGTAATAAGAGGACCAAAACAAACAAAAGGGGAATCTGTAAATATAAAAACAAAAAGCGGTGAGCAATTAGAGAGAGTCTGGGAAAATAAATATCTTGGTGTAATAATAGACTCAAGACTGAACTTTAGTGCACAGAAAGATTTTATTATAAAAAAAGTTGGCAAGAAAATAAGATTTTTAAATAGGGTAGGGAAGTATCTGTCACCGATGACGAGATGCACTGTTTATAAATCGATAATTGCACCGCACTTCGAATACTGCTGTACTGTAATGTTACACATGAATAAAACGAACCTAGAGACGATACAAAAACTACAAAATAGGGCTATGCGAGTAATACTACAATGCAGGATCGACACGAATGTAAATGACATGTTGGAGGCACTCTGTTTTCTAAATATAAGGGAAAGACTGGAATATAATGTGATAATATATATACATAAAATAATATTAGCAGATAAAGACCGGGATGATGAAGATAAAATATTATTATACGTGGGTAATAGGGAAGGAATGAAGACGAGACAAGCGAACGATCTGAAAGTGAAATTTAGGAAGCGAACGGTGGGGCAGAAAGATGTTATGTACGATGGACTGAAATTATACAATGAGCTCCCGGACAGTATGAAGAACGCGAAGAGTGTAAAAGAATTGAAATGTAAACTGGCACAACATGTAAAGAAAGGAAGATTATAGAGTGATGTGTAAAAAGCGCAAGAGAAATGAAATTGTAGCATTGAATATATGTAGTACGTAAACGTAGTTGTAAAGAAGTCAGTAGAATGTAAAATTGTATTATGAATAATTAGATGTAAGAAAAAGTATGTGTAGCGCTAAAAGCGCAAGATAGCTAACAGCTAAATAAACCAGTCATTCATTCGGTCGCTCGCTCGGTCGCTCGCTCGGTCGCTCTCTCGGTCGCTCGCTCGGTCGCTCGCTCGGTCGCTCTCTCGGTCGCTCGCTCGGTCGCTCTCTCGGTCGCTCGCTCGGTCGCTCTCTCGGTCGCTCGCTCGGTCGCTCTCTCGGTCGCTCTCTCGGTCGCTCGCTCGGTCGCTCTCTCGGTCGCTCGCTCGGTCGCTCTCTCGGTCGCTCGCTCGGTCGCTCTCTCGGTCGCTCGCTCGGTCGCTCCCTTACTCGCTCCCTCACTCGCTCCCTCGTTCGCTCCCTCACTCGCTCCCTCACTCGCTCCCTCACTCGCTCCCTCACTCGCTCCCTCACTCGCTCCCTCACTCGCTCCCTCACTCGCTCCCTCACTCGCTCCCTCGTTCGCTCCCTCGTTCGCTCCCTCACTCGCTCCCTCGTTCGCTCCCTCGTTCGCTCCCTCGTTCGCTCCCTCGTTCGCTCCCTCGTTCGCTCCCTCACTCGCTCCCTCACTCGCTCCCTCACTCGCTCCCTCACTCGCTCCCTCACTCGCTCCCTCACTCGCTCCCTCACTCGCTCCCTCACTCGCTCCCTCACTCGCTCCCTCACTCGCTCCCTCGTCGCTCCCTCGTTCGCTCCCTCACTCGCTCCCTCACTCGCTCCCTCACTCGCTCCCTCACTCGCTCCCTCACTCGCTCCCTCACTCGCTCCCTCACTCGCTCCCTCACTCGCTCCCTCACTCGCTCCCTCACTCGCTCCCTCACTCGCTCCCTCACTCGCTCCCTCACTCGCTCCCTCACTCGCTCCCTCACTCGCTCCCTCACTCGCTCCCTCACTCGCTCCCTCACTCGCTCCCTCACTCGCTCCCTCACTCGCTCCCTCGTTCGCGTCGTCGTCCTCGTCGTCCTCGTCGCCGTCCTCGTCGTCCTCGTCGTCGTCCTCGTCGTCGTCCTCGTCGTCGTCCTCGTCGTCGTCCTCGTCGTCGTCCTCGTCGTCGTCCTCGTCGTCGTCCTCGTCGTCGTCCTCGTCGTCGTCCTCGTCGTCGTCCTCGTCGTCGTCCTCGTCGTCGTCCTCGTCGTCGTCCTCGTCGTCGTCCTCGTCGTCGTCCTCGTCGTCGTCCTCGTCGTCGTCCTCGTCGTCGTCCTCGTCGTCGTCCTCGTCGTCGTCCTCGTCGTCGTCCTCGTCGTCGTCCTCGTCGTCGTCCTCGTCGTCGTCCTCGCCGTCGTCCTCGCCGTCGTCCTCGCCGTCGTCCTCGCCGTCGTCCTCGCCGTCGTCCTCGTCGTCGTCCTCGTCGTCGTCCTCGTCGTCGTCCTCGTCGTCGTCCTCGTCGTCGTCCTCGTCGTCGTCGTCGTCGTCGTCGTCGTCGTCGTCGTCGTCGTCGTCGTCAACGTCATCATCGTTTAATTATTTGTAATTAAACGACAATGACATGTGTGTATTTATAAAAAATAAATTAATTAATTAATATTCAAAAAATAAAAATAAATAAATTAATTAATTATTAAAAGCATTTTAAACATCTGTAGTTGCTTGGGAGGGGGCTCCCCCCCCCGGCGGGGGCTTCGCCCCCTGCACCCCCACCAGGGGGGACTGCGACGACAGTGCCAACCACTGTGCGCGCCGCGTCACTCGGGCCGGCCAACCGCTATCCACTGGCACGCCGGCCGGCCGGAGCCCGACAGCGGTCGGCAGTCTCGCTCGACTCCCGAGGTTTTGTTGTTGTGTGCGCGCGCTCGGCGTCACACGGACAGGCTCACCGACACGGCGGTCATTCGTGTGAGAAATGAAATCGATATTTTCGCGAAGGCACATATTTTCGAAATATCGATATATCAGCGATGCGCGAACGGATTTTATCGTGACAGGGCTCGTTGGAAAGAGAAAAATAAATTAAAAATATGGAACCTGAAAACATTGTCGTGAGATAAGTACTCGCTGAGATACCGCGAGTTACTTTTGAAATCAACGGAAAAAGCCTCGACGTAGAGTTAAATAGAGTAGCGGTAGCGCCTCGTCTCACGCGTCACATTTTTCTTTTTTATACTTGGCGTCGAGACGCTACCGCGTCTCTTGATTCCCGGTTTAGTACCATATATACAGGGTGTCCTTTTTATCGCTGCCACCCGAAATAACTCGGTAATTATCGACGTCACAGAAAAATGTTCTAGACAAAAGTTGTACGGCGTGAAAGGGGCCATGAAAAGTGACCAATTTATTTCATTTCGGTGGAGGCGCTGACGCACAGTGAAGGTCACCTCCACTTTTTCAAATAGAATGATACATTTTTTTCCGCCTCTCTTGTAGAGCACCTCAGGTCGTATAAAAAACATTAGGAGGTCAAAGTCATTCAAGGTCATTCAAGGTCAATATCGATAAAAATCGGATTGGTTGAAAAAATATTTTTATACATACTTTCTTTTTCAACAGATGTTCAAAATGACCTCCATCAGCCTCTAAACATTTTTCAGTCGGACAGTCCGACTGTTTCGATTGTAGAATACTTTCCGGAATGATGCTGTTTTACACGCATTGACGATACGTTCTCGCATGTTCTCCGGTGTTGTGGGTACGTAAATGTGGCGTATTTAAAGGAAAAAACCGTTAGAATTACTTACTAAAGCGGAAAATGTTCGCTTTTGTCATGTTTCGGTCCAAGAATGCTAAATCCACAGTCAAATCCTGGTCTCTGGATATCATAAAACTGACAATTTTTTACGCCCAATTAAAATCATAAAAATGTCATATTTCGGAAGCTAAAGGAGTTAGAGCCATAGTCCACATGGTTATTTTTGTTCCTTATGAGAAATATTACCGGAAACAAGCTTTAAACATCGGCGCCTCGGAAATTGTAATCGTGCCTGTGATAAAGCAATTGATAATTCTTATGGAAAAACGAAATATTATCATATCCCGATGAATTGTAATGCGAATTTCATTACAGGGTTTCGCAGCTGTTTTCGTCTTTTGCGAAAGGAGGACGATACCGATGTATGACGCTATCTGGAGGTTTTTAATAAATCTGTGCCCCGAGTTACCAGACAATCTGCGAGGGGTTTGGACAGATTTTGAACGGGAAGCGATCGCCAGCATCCGACAGTTCTTTCCGCGCGTCGAATCCATGGGTGCTGGTTCCACATTTGTCGTGTAAGAATCGTTTGAATCGTCAATTACACGTGCGATAATTTACAATTACTCGTAATGTGGACATCCCAGGGTTCTTCTAACTACACTGGAAATAACACTGAATGATTAAGGCCCAGCACGTGTCCATTCGGATGTCCCTGAGAATCAATCACCATCCTGAAAAAAAATTGTTCATTAATGCCCAGTACGCGTCCTGGAGGATCTCCCTGGGAATCAATTACAACCCTGACAAAAAATTGTTCATTAATGCCCAGTACGCGTCCTTGTGGACGTACTGGGGACACAACCAGTCATGCTATGTTAATAATTATTTTGCAGTTATTTTCCAAGGTCACATGGTTTGCTATAGCGGTAGTTTGCTTAATTCACCACGTTCATATTTTGTGCAGGCGTCGTACCGGAAGTGGAAGGCGCTGCGAATGCCGAATCCCCCAAAAGAAATCCTATACCTAGCATGGGGCCTGCCCCTCTTATCCGCCGATCGATTCGCGGAAGGCTGCCGGGTGGTGACAGAAATCGCGGACCCGTTGGCCGTTGGGCCGCTGCGCGCGCTCAACGATTTCTGCCACTATCTGCGCAACCAGTGGGTACCCCTCGCTTCCGTCGTTTCCGTATACGGAACGCCGACAAGAATGAACAATGTCGCGGAGGCCTTTAATCGACACGCGACGAGGCGGCTGGGAGGGGTACATCCAATGATTTGGACATTCCTGGGTACGTTTGTATATTCAACTTTCTAAGAGGCAGTGGTACTCCCACCCTTAAGTAAATTTAACGGAACATCGGTTAATAATTGTTATATTTTAGAGAAATTGAACGCGACGGCAGCCGAGGAGTTGACGAAGTTCAGGCGATGGCGGTCGACGGGTCAAACGGACCAGAGACCACAACATCGGGCCTGAGTTCATTCCGATGAAAACCTCGCGAACGACCAGCGTCACCTGGCCTCGGGAAGGTGATCATTTGAATTTCGGTTTATTTTATAGTGATTCTATTCATCCCCTTTATTAGCATTAATAAAATAATTTACATTATTTGACTTAATAGATACGGAGTAGAGGAGTAGAGGAGGGTTCTGCGCGCGGCAATTACGTTATACCAGCGCGCAGATCTCCATCACGCGTTGCGGAGTCTTTCGGTGGGTAAATTATTCTTCTGTTATCCGATATCTTTTTTTTTTTTTTTTTTTTTTCATATTATCAATCAGTAAACATATATTTTTCTCAGACGGAGAGTTAGAGCACGAGCTTCCATCGCCGCGAGACGTGCTGAATCCTCCGGATGTGTATCCAAGTAAAAAAATATCAAAGATTTTTTTTTTTTTCATGATAATTATTTAATTATGAATTTTCGTCCGTGCATCCGTAGATGATCCTCAGGACGCCCCAGTCCAGCTGCGAAGAGCGAGGCGCCGGGTCGGCGGGACGGAAGCGCAGGCTGCTAACGATTGTAAATAATTTGCCATCGATGTACTATACTGATATGTAATAACACGCGAAAATTAAGGCACAGTACGCGTCCATTCGGACGTCCCTGGGATCTTCTACTGAGTTATACCATATAATAAAATAATTTGAATGGTTAAACTTTTAATATGCAGATCCATCATCGGATGCAGTCACATCAGACGCAGATCGTAAGTTATTAATATTAAAAATGTTCGTGTAACAAAATATTATGGTGCTTGAAAATTTATGAATTTGCAGACGATGTGCGAAATCGGGCTGTGACGCGAGCCCGCGGAGGCCGTGAAGGACGCGGAGACCGCAGAGGCCGTGCTGGTCGGGGTCGCGGAGGAAGAGGAGCGCAAGCTCGCGGTCGTGTAACTGGTTGCAGAGGCCGTGGAGCCAGAGGGCGGAGGGCCAGCAAACAGGCGGCATCGCCGGTGATTTTGGACGATAGCGGTAAGGATAAGGTAGCAAAGCAAAATTTTAAACTGTTTCTCATTGTTTTCAATTTTTTACAAAGCCACCTCAAGGACGAAGCAAACACATTATTTTTTGCTTCCTCATCGAGGAAGCTTTGCGAAAAATATAAATTGATGAGGAAGCAATGCGCAAGATTCTACTTTGCAACATTTTTGTGCAAGTGTTATGCCGCTCGTCGCGTATCAGTTAGAATACGGACGAAGGATAATATTTATTTAATTATTTTGGGGATCGTTTGTCAATTAAGAGTTGGAACTCACGTGATCGGATTAACAGTAGGTGATTTATTGTAATCGTTGTGTTACAGTTATTTAATTGAGCTCTTGCTCGGTTAATTCAAAGAGATTATTTCTATGTTGTCGGTCGGGCGAGTCCTCACGGTCGGATGCGTCCGATCGTGGTGCGAGTTGTTATAAGACTGATTTTACTGCCGCTCTGAGCGCAGCAAGTTGACTGCAATTGTCCAAAAGTGCAATTGCAGATAAAGTACAAATTGTGACATTGTCAATCGAGGTCACTCGATCGCAGATCGGTTGGCCCATCGATTGCAATATCCGCACGCAATCCGCGTTAGCGCATTCCAACACGCGTGACTCCACGCGGTTGCGACATTTCGTTCAATTGTGCCCTGACGTACAATTCAGGTCACAATTAACGAAATAAATTAAATTATTTCCGAATTTTATTCCGGGGCGCAACATCCCTCCCCCCTTAAAGGAAAAAATCGCGAAGTCGATTTTTTCCCCAATCCTAGGTTTAATAATAATGTCCCATACAAATCACATTATCCCCTTAGATTCTATATAAATCTAATGTTGCCTCCCGCTGTCACATGCGGGTGGACCTTGCGGCTTGTTTATTTTTATTTCCGCGTATCGGAGCTGCTCGCGCGGTGTGAACAACCCGGCGCGCACATTCTGCTGACGCAGCATTGTCACGTCGCGCGCGGTCTCCGGGCGCGCGGCCTTCAAGCGCGCGGCCTCCGAGCGCGCGGCTGGTGCCTCTACGTTTATGTGCACGGCCGACGGGGCCACGGCGTTCGGCGAAGCCGTCGGTGTCGCCTTACGCGCACGGTATCTCCTCAGCGCGAGGTAGCTAACTAATACTACCACAATCACTGCACAGATAGAGTACATACTTATATTATGCACCCACTGTCCGTGTATAATAAAGTCTCTATTCACATTTTCCTCGATTTTGTCCATTTGTTTCCCGAGGTCCTCGATTTCCTCGGGATTTTGGATGATCGGTGCGAGGTCGAACTTGCCGTCTCCGGTTTGCACTTGTTGACGCGTCTGTTCCTCAATGTCCGACAGCGTTAAGTTAAACGGAGGCAAATAATGTTCGCTTATTTCCTGGACCGATCGTCCCGTCGTCCGCACGGTGAAATCCTGAGCGGTTACCGTACAAGTCCCTATCAGAGCCAGTATTCCCGAATTTTCTATCTTATCGCTATAGACGGGTTGATTATCGCAGGCTACGCTAATAATTTCTTCTTTCGGCGCCACGTATATCCAACGGCCCGGTTGCCGCATTGGTATTATCCTGGCACGCGCAAGGGTTACCGCCCGCTTCGCGCAGCGCGCACCGCTGCCTATATCAATTTTTGCCGCCATCAGCACCTCGCAGGGTGCAGTGCCCGGCAACGGCCTTGACGGATGCACCGGCGCGCAAACGTAATGACGCGCGTTTTTCTTGCAATTTCCGAGTTCAATTTCGGGCATTCGGATATAACTCCGTCCCTCCTGGTCCACAATTACCAATTCCTCGGATATCTCGAATTCAAAATAAGAAGTATTGCCCGCTTGTACTGGCATCGGGTATATCTTATTCACTTGGTATGTCTGTGGGCCCACCAGTGGGATATCCAATACCAACACCACTTCGTTCTCGTGGCTGTACGCCTTCGCGTCGGTCAGTCGTAGTAACGCGGCGGCGTTGTGCTTTATCAGCGCTACGGGGAAGCCTGTGCCCGCCGGCAAGTGTGCGAGCGCGTCGGTGAGATACTCTACGAGCCGGCGCGGCGGTAGTAGAGCAGGGCTCACGTTACCCGTTCCGAGTCCCGCGAACACCCACACCAATTCCTTTACGTCGGTGAGCAGCGCCTCCACCACCACACCTATGACTGCGAGACTTTCGTCGAGTCTCTGACGCACGCTGAGCTGATCCATCCTGTCGCTCAGGGTTTTTTGGACGTATTCCACCTGGCTCTGCAATGCCAGTTCATTGGCCCTTATGACGCTCGCGGAGCTATTGAATATAGCGAGCGTGGACCGGACCACCTGCATCTGGTCCTTGATGCAATGCTGATTGTTGGCTTGGCCCTCGCGGAGCGCGAGAATCTCGTCGTTGATTCTTTCCGCGTCAGCAGCATCCATATTTCCGGTAATTGATTTGACGATGCTTCCGAGTCCGTCAATCAATCCGCGGCGAACTCGCTTACGCCCTGGCAGCACGAGATCGTGCACCGTCTCGATGCCGTCGGATATCCGCCCCAGCATTCGCTCGACCTTGGTCGTGATGACGGGGCAGAGTTCATCGGTCGCATCGGCCGCGGCCACTCTTTTGCACACAGCCTTCAGCTGATGCAGCTGTATCACGGCGTTGAAGGTTCGCGCGTGGATCGCGGACAAGTCCATTGACACCGCCAAACGCCACGTGCTCTTCACCTCCGACAAACTTCCGATTTCTTCGTAGAAAATTCCAGGGTTGTGTGCGAACGGCCGAATCTGACACCCAAGCTCCTGGCCATCCACGTTGAAGGTGCCTAATATGGCCCAGGCCGTTCTGGAAGCAGAAAGTCGCGCTGTTACCAAGCTGCTCGATCGCCTGATGCTGATGCAGCTAAATTTCTCCCTTCTTTTCGAGTTTTTCGCGGTTTTAAATACGGCGTTGGAGCTCCCGGGGCTCATTCATCGCTCAAAATTTACGGATTCTACGTCGTTTTGCACCGCAAAAATCTTTCCACGTCGAGATGGGCTTCTGCGGCAGACAAAACCGTCGCGCCAACCCGGGCGCTCACCCCGCTGATCCGCGGCTGGTCGAGCCGACTCACGCCCTCGAGCTACTGAGGGTGGCCGTAAGTATTCCCGAAAATTCCGCAAATGTTCGCCACACCCCAGTGGTAAACGGGTTTTCTTTATTTCTTTATTTTTTTCCTCAGATCGCCCTCCTGGAGAAAGGGGAACCAGGGTGCATCTCATGGGTCCAGGGCCTGACCGCCCATGCGCGCTCGATTCGTCGCGAGCGTCAATGGCGGCGCGACAATCTGGCCGACCTGTGGGGTTTCGGTCGCTGGGGACCCTCCCCCTCGTCTTCCCGTTTTCTCGGCCTTCGTCGCCTCTTCTGCGAGGGTACGGCCGCCACCCGAGCCACGTGTCCTCTCCAGCTTCCCCCGTCGCACGATTGCATCGAGGAGATGTCGGCGGACGAGAGCGACGACGAGATCTGGTGACGCCACCCGTTTTTTAGAGTTGTTAGCGGCGCCCATCCGCCGTAGGTTTTTGAAAAATATATGATGGGACTTCTAAACAAAATTTACCGTCTTCGGCGTTTCGATTAGGCCTGTAAGGAATTTCCCCCTGTAATAGAGCAGGAAACCCTTCCCTCACCTTCGCGTATATATTTTTATGTTTAAGGGCTAATAGATAAATATGTAATTTTTATAGATAATTTTTTTTTATAAATATCTCTCTTTTTTTTTTGATCCGGGCTTTTATGCTAGGATTATTGGTCGACGAAGTGCTTGAGCCGGTTTGCATGTACCGTGCTCGCCTTCCGACCCTTTTTAATGACGAGGGTGACCGGAGATTTCACCTCCGTCACCTCATACGGCCCTATCCACTTCGGCGTCAATTTCGCCGACCGGCCGCGTCGCACGGTTTCGTCCCGGAGCAACACGCGGTCGCCAATGCAAAAATTGCAATCCCGTGCAGTTTTGTCGAATTGTTCTTTCGACTTTTGCTTGGCGATTTGCAAATTTTCACGTGCTACCGACCATGCGGCACGCAGACGCTCTCGGAGCTCGTGTGCGTAGTCGTCGTGTGTATATGTGGGTCGCGGCTCCTGTTTCACCGCAGTCGGCAGCACCGCCGCGCGCCCGAACACGAGCTCATATGGTGATAATCCGGTAGCTGTGTGCGGCGTCGTATTGTAAACAAACATCGCGTACGGCAGCCACTCGTCCCAATTTCCCTGATCCTCCTGTATGTAATTTTTCAGGTACTCTGCGAGAGTTCGGTGCGACCGCTCCAGAGCCCCGTTGCTCTCCGGATGATAAGCCGTTGTCTGGATTTTCTTAATCCGCAGAAGTTTGCAGACTTCCTTAAAAACAGAACTCAGGAAGTTGGCCCCCTGGTCTGAGAGGATTTTCTCCGGAATTCCGTACCGGCAGATGACCTCCTCGACCAGCGCTTTGGCGATGGTGTTGGCCTCCTGATTCGGAATGGGAATGGCGGCGCTGTACTTGGTGAGCGCATCCTGGAACGTGAGCACATATTTGTTCCCAGCTGCCGTTTCCGGTAACGGTCCAACGATGTCGACCGCCGTTTTTTCGAATGCCCTTTCCGGTGTGTCAGTCACGACCATCGGCACCCTTTCCCGATTCCTCAATTTATTTTTCTGGCAGGATTCACAGGCGGCAATATAATCGGTAATTTCCCCGCGCATTCCCGGCCATTCGTACTTGGCGCGGATTCTTTCGAGCGTTCTCTTGACGCCCTGGTGTCCCCCCAGAGGGGCATCGTGATATTCGTAGAGGAGTTGCTTACGCGTGGCGGCATCCGGGCAGGTTACGCCACTGCTGCAGCCACTCTCCTCCATCGTCGCTGTGTCCTTCTCCTCGCCCGGCTGTAAGTATACCGGGCGGCTCGCCCCGCACTCCGACTCCCCGCGTTGGCTTCCATGCCACGCCGCGCTAGCCGTAGCGTGCTGACCCGCATTACCCCGCGCCTGGTGCGCGCCGAGCTTGGCGTCGCGCTCGCACTCCCGCGCGGGCTCCCTCTCTCTCTCCTCGAGTCTCCTCTTTGCGCGATGCTTCGTCGTCTCCCCTCCACTCGGCGGCTCGGCCGAGTGCCTGCTGCTACACTCGCTCGCAGTGGTGCTGTCTCCCTCGCACCCACTGTCGCGCTCGCTTTCCGCGTCGGAGCTGCTTTCTTTGTCGCACTCCCGCGGCTGCCCGTTCGCGGCGTTGCTCGCGCTCCCTTGCGCTGCAGCTGCCTGTCCCTCTCGCACTTGCGCACGGGTAGCAATACAAATGCGACTTAGCGCGTCGGCATTCGTATTCCTTTTTCCCGCTTTATATTCCACGTCGAATTCATGTTCGGCGAGCTTAATTTTCCAGCGCATCAGCCTCGATCCTGGATCCTTTACACCGAACAACCAGGTGAGAGGTTGATGATCGGTAATGACCCGAAATCGTGTGCCGTACACGTAGGGCCGAAATTGCGCCAACGCCCACACGATCGCGAGCAACTCCTTCTCGGTTGTTGTGTAATTCAACTCTGCCTTTGATAAGGTGCGACTCGCGTAACAGATGGGCAGATCCTCGCCCACTGGTCCCTGCGAGAGTATCGCGCCTATCGCCTTGTCGGACGCGTCAGTCGTTACCAAGAATTGCCTGGTAAAATCCGGGTATTGCAACACCGGTGCTGAAGTGAGCGCGGCCTTTAAACTCTCGAACGCCGCGTCACGCACAGGTGTCCACGCCCACGGCTCGTCTTTGCGTATGAGTTCCGTGAGTGGCTTCGCTATATCCGAATAATTCCGGATGAACTTCCGATAATAACCTGCCAGGCCGAGAAACGATTGCACGCCCTTGACGTCCCTGGGAACGGGATAATTCCGTACGGCTTCCAGCTTTTTGGGATCAGCTCGGACGCCGTTTTCCGAGATGATGTGCCCCAGGAAGTGCGTCTCCTTCCGCAAAAACTGGCATTTCCCCGGCTGCACAGCCAGATTCGCCTCCCTCAATCGCTGCAGCACGTCTCGCAGTCGATCGTTGTGGTCCTTCAGGTTCTTCCCGTAGATCACAATGTCGTCGAGGTAGACGTAGCATTTAACCCCCTGTATCCCCGCCAGGACGGAGTTCATGAGCCTCTGAAAAGTTGGTGGGGCGTTTTTTAACCCGAACGGCATTCGGTTATACTCGAAGTGTCCCTTGGGGGTCGAAAAAGCCGTCTTTTCCTTGTCCTCTTCTGCCATCGGGATTTGATGAAATCCCGAGGCAAGATCGAGGGTGGAAAAATATTGAGCTTTTCCCAACTGGTCCAATATTTCCGTGATATTGGGCAGTGGGTATGAGTCCCCGATGGTGGCTTCATTTATTTTTCGAAAATCCACCACGACTCGCAGACGCTGAACCCCGTTTGCGTCGGGTTTCTTCGTCACGACCAGCAACGGCGCGTTCCATTGGCTCCGGCTGGGGCGAATTATTCCGTCGTCCAGCATCTCCTCGATTTGCCGATCGATTTCCTGCTTGTGGGTTTCGGGCAATCGATACGGGCGCACCTTGATTGGCAGCACGCCGTCCTTCAGCGGAATGCGATGCTCCGCCATGTGCGTGCACTCTAATTTGTCGCCCTTTAAATGAAATAAATCCGCGTATTCATTTAATATTTCCATTAGGGCATCCTTTTCTTCCTCGTTGAGGTGCGCGGTCGCGATCTCCTCTTTCACTCGCTCGAGTCGGCGCGCGCCTCTTTCCACCGCGAGCGTGTGTATGCGCGGTGAGTCACTCACACCGTCGCGCTCGGGCGTCGTTATCGGTAGCGGCTCAAGTGACACCTGCGGCCGCTCCACCTCGACCACGTGCTCAGTCGTGTTGACAAGACTGACCACGCAGCTATTTCCTCGAGGCGGCGTGATGCATCCGCCAAGAATAATGCCCGGCATTATTTCCCTGCGCGCGAGCATCCCCACCAATTTGCTGTTTGTCTTCGCGTAGGTCAGAGTCTCGCTACGCGGCGGGAGCTGGATCTTCGATTTTCCATCGATGAGTGGCATCGCATGCCCGTATAATTTGAGGGTTTCCCCACTCAAAATGTCGGCCTTGTGCTTCTTCATAAAGTCCATGCCGAGCAGGCCATTGACCCCTAATGGTACTTCGTCGCGCACGACGTAGAACCAGTGTTTCACGGTTACCGCGGGAGTTTTTAGTACCACCTCCGCCTTGCACAACGGAGAGACCTGCTCCCCCCCGACCCCTTGCAGCTCGACGTCGCTGTCCTCGATCATCGTGGTGGGCTTCAAACAGCCTCTCTTGATGATGCTGCACTGGGCTCCGGTGTCGGCCTTCAGCGTGAGCGTTCCCTTTACGGCGACCGGTGACGCGATATCAAAATCGCTGGCCGAGTCACTTATCGCTGGCACAGTGACCTGCATTAGTTGCCTCGGCCGCTGGCCGACGGCTCGGCCGTCGACCGCCGGGTCTCGAATTTCGCTGACGGTGGCCAGCGTGCGTACGCTCAGCGTACCCAGCTCGCGTCGTGCGGGCTTCCCGCCGTCCTTGGCCTGGATCGTCGCGTAGCTCTTATCGGCTGTCCTTGTAGCCGGCTGTTGATTCTGCTGCTGTTGCTGCTCAGCTTCCTTCTTCTGCCTCTTCCGGCATTCCTTCCAGGTGTGGCCTTTTATTTTGCAGTAATTGCACACCACGTCCACCTGGCTTATTGTTTTGTTTGGATTGGCTGCTGGCAGGCTCACTCTGCCGGGCTTCCTACAATCCCTTGACAGGTGCCCGACTTTTCCGCAATTATAACAGGTTTTTCCGCCGGCGTCCTGTCCACCGACGGATCTCCGGGCGCCCGCCGGGGCCCCATTACTTGCCGCGTTCGCGGTCTTTGGGTTCACCATCTGCGTGACCTCGATGGCGCCGGCAATCGACTCATGCAACGTCGCGTAATTTCGCGAGCGCACGAGGATTTGCACTTGCCCGCTCAGGCCTTGTTCGAAGTTGGCTTGCGCGCAACGACGAGTGACCCATTCCACGGTTCGCGCCTCCGCCTCCGTGGGTAAACCCTCGCATAATTTTTCGACGATCTCAATCGTCAATTTTTCCACTCTCGTGGCGTAGACACTGATGTCCTCTCCCTGGCCCTGGCGCAGACTGTTAAACTCGAGCTGGAGCGCAGCCAGTGACTTCCGCTTCCCGTACAGAGCTTCGAGCTCGTCCGCCAGTTGATCCATGGTGTCGAATCTCTTGTGCTTCAACTCCATGGAGGCCCGTCCGGTGAGCTTATTGCTGATCACCAGTTCCAGCAAAAGCTCCTTGTGGTCGTCTGGGACCCGCCGGAACACCGTCCAGCACGATCGCAGGAACCCGTCCAATTCGTTGACGTTTTCCCCGTCGAAGGTTTTCACCAGCTTGATGGCCTGCGTGAAATCCATCAGTGGTCCTCGCGGCGGCCGATATTCGTCGCTGCGCCGCATCACCGCGGAGTTTCGCGGTGCAAACCTGGGCCGACTCCCCGACGCTGACGGGGACGTCGCCTGCTGCGTCTCCTCCTGGTCCCGAACCAGGTTCTGGGGGTTTTGTCCGCTCGCCTCGCGGCGCCCCAGTGTCTCGCGCAGCTCCTGTATCTTTGCCTCCAAAATGAGGATGTACTCGCGCTCAGTTCCGCGAGCTTCTTCCAGGGTGCACGTCAGCAACTCGTGCTCGCTTGCGCCGTGAAGCTTGCGTCGGGCTCCCAAGGGTTGGTTGCGTGGTACCGCCCCCTGGCCCCCCTGTTGCCGGCCCTCCCGACCGTCGTAGATCGAGTTGGCGGCCGTCCCTGGATTTGACAGCTCCTGTCTCATCTGGTCGATCTCCTGATCGACCATGTCGTCCGTCACGTGGTCCAGCGCCTCGTCGTAACCGTCCGCCATGCCTGCTCCTCCGGCGAGCTCTTCTGAGCTGGTGAACGCAGTCCCTCTGCGCGTATTTACCCCGAATTGCAGGGCCAAACTACGCGACAGAACACTCTGCCTGCGCTCCGGTATCCGACTCGTCGGTGATAATTCCCCGAGGGCTTGACGAGCGCGAAAGGTGATATCTCCGAGGGCTGCTTCTACCCCGGTTGTAGGGCTCACAACCTCGCCCGGAAGGGTTGTCTCGAGCGAGTTTCCCCTTCGCAACGGCGCGTCGAACTTATCACCCGGCATGTGACGATAATCCGCCCTTTCCCGTTGCCGGCGTAACTCGTATTACGTTCGCGGAATTTTTTTTTTTTTCCTAACCGTCTCTTTAAATTTTTCGCGCACAAAATAAAATGTCCCTATCCGACTGGCTCTGATACGTAAGGGGAAATGCGGTAACCGCTACTTACAGGACGCCGTAGAGCCGCATGCCGCCTCCGGAGTTGTCCCGCCCGTGTGGTGTCAGGGTCCCCGAGGTGTGGCGCTGCTGGTCCAGGTGTCGTCCTCCTTCCTGTCCGGTCCGCTTCCTCTCGTCCTAGCCGTCGGCTGGTTGCGTTGCTCGTTCGCACTGGTTCACAGCACTCGACAAATCGACGACTGCGTGTCGATTTGCACCAGCCTATCGCCGACGTCTGCGTGTCGAGATAGCGCTGGGTTTTTACCGGTAACCGGAGGGATTCGGTAACTTTACGAACCTCGGTTATTTGACCGGTCACTCGACTGTCCGAAATCACGTTGACAGATCCCACCGCTGCCACCAAAATGTTATGCCGCTCGTCGCGTATCAGTTAGAATACGGACGAAGGATAATATTTATTTAATTATTTTGGGGATCGTTTGTCAATTAAGAGTTGGAACTCACGTGATCGGATTAACAGTAGGTGATTTATTGTAATCGTTGTGTTACAGTTATTTAATTGAGCTCTTGCTCGGTTAATTCAAAGAGATTATTTCTATGTTGTCGGTCGGGCGAGTCCTCACGGTCGGATGCGTCCGATCGTGGTGCGAGTTGTTATAAGACTGATTTTACTGCCGCTCTGAGCGCAGCAAGTTGACTGCAATTGTCCAAAAGTGCAATTGCAGATAAAGTACAAATTGTGACATTGTCAATCGAGGTCACTCGATCGCAGATCGGTTGGCCCATCGATTGCAATATCCGCACGCAATCCGCGTTAGCGCATTCCAACACGCGTGACTCCACGCGGTTGCGACATTTCGTTCAATTGTGCCCTGACGTACAATTCAGGTCACAATTAACGAAATAAATTAAATTATTTCCGAATTTTATTCCGGGGCGCAACACAAGTGAGAGCAAAAACGATAGTTAGCATAGATGCTAAACAGCATAAAATTCGAACCACTATTCCAATCATCGCCAAATTTGGTACAGAGCCGCGTTTCGTGTTGTTTTTTGTACAGAATATTTCAGTTGATTTGGTGAAATTTGACGTGATAAGAGAACAAATATATTTTTCTTTGTTCTTAAGAAACAAAAAAAATGTTCATATAAATAAAGCTTCCTCTATGAGAAAGCAATAGTGTTTTCATCCCAACTCTCTCCATCCCGTAGACATCGAGATGTCTGACGTCGAGGCGTCATCGGCAGGGGAGAACAGCCCGGAGCGACCGTCGAGCCCGGAGCGACTGTCAAGTCCGGAGCGGCTGTTGAGCCCTGCGCGGCTGTCGAGCTCGGAGCGGCTGTTGAGCCCGGCGCAGTAGCCCGGCTCAAGCCAGCAGCCCGCCCCCGCGCGCCTGAGGAACTCAACGCGAACGACGAATCCGACGGGCCTGACGAACCCGTCGCCCTTGACGAGCGCGGCGCATCAGGCCGACCGAAGGCAGGAACTCGCCCCGACGCACCTGACTAACTCGACGCGCGCGACGTATCTGACGGGCCTGACGAACCCGTCACGCCTGACGAATACGGACCAGCAGCCCGCCACGAATTCGCTGCAGCTGTTGGGCTAAGCGCGACTGCACGCTCTCCCAATTTCACCTCAGCCTGGCCCGAGGGCGGCCCGTGTCCCCATACCCCATCCCGTCCCGACCCAAACGCCCGAAACAGAAAGTAACGGTCATTGGTGCTAACAGTTATTCCTTGGCTTAGGAATAACGAACGGCGAAAGCGACGCCGGCAGCACTTACTTGCTGCCGGGTCGCTACCAGTTAGGTCCCGGTCACATGGACAACGGAAGTGCCGACGCAGGGACACGGAAGTTTCAGGTGACATTTTTGCACAGTATTTTTTGCAAAGTGTACGTTTTTATAAGCGTGCACTCAGCAAAACATTGTCTTTATCAGATGCAAAGATAATTTATCGTAGTAGTTAAATCAAAAATTATATTTATTCTTAAAAAAAACCTTGATAAACTTTGCATTTGATAATGTCACTAAATTCGCATTTTCCCCCGTCTTCAGGCAATTTCGCCTATACAGGGTCGGCCCGGGTTATCCTACTTTTTTGTCTCGTAAATTCTTTGTACCTTTGCATATTCCCCGTACCCGGACCCGTCTCCGTCATGCGGCTGCAACCGACTTCCCCTAGTGTATCGCATTTGCCTCTGGACAGAGCCCAGAAGACAGAGGGAAACTGCAGAAAAACTCCGTCAATACAGTCGGTCGCAGGTTCGCTTCGCGCCGCCGGAGCTCATCATGTTTAGCTGAGAATGTAAACACTCGGACTACAGGTATACATATATATACCTGGAGCTACATCGCGCCCGAGTACTTATTCCCAGCGAAAACGACGGCAGCGGGACTCGAACCCTCGACCTACCGGTGCTCTGGTTTAGAGGCTAGCACGCTATCCGCTAGGCCAAGGCACCGGCTTAATGTCACTAAATGTATTTTATAAGTGCGAACAGGGGAGAAATACCTTTAGAATTTTCAAAAATTGTTTTTTTTTTTACATATTTCGAAAGTATGATACCCGAAGAATATTGTGATGACAGTTTCACGTTTTCAATGTTTTTATTGGGTACACTTTACAATTTTCTTACAATCTGTCGTGAATTACAAAGTTCGTAAGGAGTATCAAGCCGGCTACGAAGCGCGGTATTGGATTTCGCAACGCGGTTTTCACGAGGTTGGAGCAACGGGCTGTACGCACTGCACTCGGGTAGCGTGACGGACGAAATGGACCACGAACGCCTCGCGGGAGGTGTTTTTAAGGGATTAAACTGTGGGAAATAGGGATCCTGGTGGGGAGGAATTTTGGAAGAGTCTGGAAATTTCGACGGGAAAAGGCGCACGTGTGGCGGGTTTCCGGGAAAGACGGTCAGTTGCGTAGACGAGGCCTGCGGGGGAAACAGGCGATAAAAAGGGACGTGGAAAAGGAATTCGGGAGGATTCTGGATCCTTCGGCGGCGGACGAACACTTGTGGAACTGGATTCCGCGAAAGTCCGTTATTTGACTAGGTGGACGATGCATGGGAAAGCGGCGGTAAAAAGAGTCGCGGGAAAGGCATTTGGGAAAATTCACGTAGGCCACGCAGGTAGCGGGATTGTGATGCAGATGATAACAGCTGAGTTTTGGGGATTCTGAAGATGTGGTGTGGAGCGTCGCGCGGAGCCGCGGGACAGGAAGCTATAAATTAGGCCTGCAGGCCGGTGGGTCGTAGGTATGGAGAGTCGAGGAGATGGGAAATAATAGGTGGTGGACAGAGACTCGTTACAATATACTGATCAAAGGAAAACTCGAAATATTGAATATTTGCAGAGTTATCGCATATAGTCTAGACCGCGGGGACTCTGAAACGCGGGAGCACGTTGAAACTTTAAACACGATTACCTTGAAACTACTTTTTCAAAAACTGCTCGTGTTGTAGCTCAAAGTCATCGGCCGATTTGTATGAAATTTTGGGAGGTTACTCTCAGTAATATTGACGGAAGAATATTCCTATATTTTGAAAGGTAGCGTGTAAAAAAATAATTTTTTTGGGATCAATATGTCGATAAAATGGTCGAAAATTCGAACTTTTGAGTAAAAAGGCTCCCAAATTTTCAATTTTGCACTTTTTCATATTTTTTTCGGTATATCCTTCCCCTTAATATGTAAGTAAACGAATGACACTTATTAAATCTTTTTCGGAACAACAGGAAAAGAGTGTCACTGCAGCACTTTTCGCGAAAAACGGGCGTCCGAAGACCCTTAATAACGCTGCCATTTTGTTCTTTCGTCTTTCTTTTTTAAACTTGACAGTTATTATAAACTCATGTCCAAATTGAAAAATGATTAGCTTATTCTATCTCCTCTAACCAAATTTTCGAAAAATACCTATTTTTCACACTCTTATAGGTATTTCTCCCCTTCAAAACATGATAATATCCTCTCTAGAGGTTCGCTTATTAGTCGAAGTCCAACTTAGGACTTGATAGACTTCGTTCAGAGACAGCATTTACCGATTTTTAAATGTTTAGAGCTAACTGTAGGAAATTTTTTTAAATCGATTAGGGCTACTTAAAGGTTGTACTAACAATTGAGGAGTTTACGACTGAGTATTAAATTTATTCATTTTAAGGATTTAGTATCATGTGAGCCTTTTTTTATTGGTTTATGGCAATTTGTTTATTGGATTTTAGCATTTATTTGCAATTTTTTTGGTTCGTGATGTTGGACTGGAAGCGCCCGGCAATGACTCCCGAGTCATTGAGCGTCTAAGACATTTTTTTATCTTAACATTTTCTTATTTTCGAGTAATCTGATACATACGTAGAATGTATAATTCATAATACGAGTATTAGTTATAATTCGTGATAGCAGCATTAACATTTTTAGGCGGCCTTGCACTAAAATTCGAAAATCGAGTACTTAGAAAAGTTTTCCGGCCATAATATTTTGGGACATCATTTTTGAGGTCACAAAGGACCCTTTAAAGCAAGAAAAAAAAATGACGATATTTGTGACCATAAAAAAAATGACGGTCATTGTGCAACTAAATAGCGGTTTTGACGTAATTTGACCATATTCGTGACGCTCAGCAAAAATGACCGTCATTGCACATCACAGATTTCGAAAACACAAAAATGACGGTCACGTGACGGTCATTTTTGTGTCAATTCACGATATCGAAAAATGACGGTCATTGCACATCTCTAATCTCGCGATATTTCACTTTTGTCCGAACTCATACATTCAAAACGAATTTGTCCGATCCCATATACGTGTGCATCCGTGTGAAGGAAATACGCACACATAGTTACATACAGCAGCGATCGCAGCGCAGTCTGTCTGAAAATCGCGGCGACGGCGAGACCGCGACGCGGCGATCAGTCGTCTGCTCTGCGTGACAGATCGTGCACATAACCGCAGAGTGGTTATTGTCAATTAAAATCAGTTACGCCGGCAAAAAAATGTTCGTAGTGTATTTTTTATAATAAAAATAAAAACAATAATCGTGGCCACGGCGAGACGGCGACGTGGCGAGATCGTCTGCCAACCGATCGTGCACAACTGTGGAGAGATCATATCGGAGCCGGTATTATTTTATTATTATTTATTATTTCTTTAATGTTTCTCGCTTTTATTTTTTGCTGCCACTAACTTCACGGAGCCTGTGACTAGCTATTGCAGCTAGTCGGTGACAGCAGTAGAATGTGAAGCAAGAAACATTTGTCGAATGAAATGTGACATTTCGACATTTTCCTCCAGCCACCGACTACCCGAAGGAGCTATCCACAGGCTCCGTCAGCTTATCGATATCAGCTGAAATCTGTTGAGCGAGAAAAAAATCTTACTCCAAATTTGTCTCGCTTAATAGTTTTCGGCAGTCACGGATAAGCTGACGGAGCCTATGGGTAGCTGTTGCAGCTAGTCGGTGGCTGCCGGAAAGTGTCAAGCAATAACCATTTGTCGAAAGAAATGTTCAAACCCCACAGGAGAATGACTTTACTCTCAGCGCTTTCTGGAGTCGACAGCTGGCGTGTCAGAAAATGCTCTGTGCAAAGTTTTTCTCCCGTGGAGTTTGAATGTTACTATTAATTCACTCCGCACGCTCATGAACATTACAGCAATGAGCGCAATAAGTGAAGTAAAAAAAGTCAGAAAATCATGGAAAAATACAGTAAACTTTTTCTATTAGTTTACTGTGTTAATATTATTTCATTCGGTTACTATTGCTTTACTCGGTTACTGTTGGTTTACTCGGTGCGCTCATGGATGTTTTATGTCCATTATCAAATCTTGTGAAGTCTTGTTAAGTATAATTTGTAAAATACTAATGATTTATGATTTGATTTTAGTCCATATCTGTAGGATCGACTGAATTGCAAAAAGACATTTAATAACCCAAAAATGTTTTTTCAAAACAAAAATGGTACGCCATGTCTAAAAAGTGTAGCCATCCCATAAAAAAATGCTTTACAAAACAAAACGTTAAAAAAATGCCATAAAAATTCCCAAAAAAAAATCTTTTTCAAAAATATTTAACGAAATCCCCTACACTAGCCAAGTAAAACTATTTAGTAGATGGATAACAGATATTGTAGATGTTTCTATACAAAAAAATTAGCGTGCCAGCGGTTTGGTCCCGTCGATGTATTAATTAAATAAAGAATCAAATATTAATTAAATGTCATAATGTTAGTCTTTTTCCGAATGTTTATAATGATTGGTAGTTAGGAGTTGTCCCGTCCACATTTCTATGGACTACGTACGGAACCAAATCGTTGGCACGCCAATTTTTTTGTAAAGAAACATCTACAATATCTGTTATCGATCTACTAAGTAGTTTTACTTGGCTAGTGTAGGGGATTTCGTTTGATATTTTTGAAAAAGATTTTTTGTTGGGAATTTTTCATGGCATTTTTTCAAAATTTTTTTTTTTTTTGTAAAGCATTGTTTTATGGGTATCTGTTATCCATTTACTAAATAGTTTTACTTGGCTAGTGCAGGGGATTTCGTTTCATATTTTTGAAAAAGATTTTTTGTTGGTTTTCAATTTTCACTTCAATCTATTCATAATTCCCGGCAAGCCACTGTTCCAAACTTTTGATTTTCGGAAAAAAAAATTACAGATCGATTACCGACAGCAATTTCTTTTGTTAAAAATCAAAATTCTGACTAATTCATTCCCGAGATTCACATTACTGGCGTCTGTATTTTCATTTCCACTTCGATCCGTTCATAATACGCAACAAACCGCTGTTCCAAACTTTTGAGGTGCGCGTCGGTATTTCACATGGCCTTAAAAACAAAACTTTTGAGCGAGCTTTTGAGCCTAGGACGACGCTTAGATAAACAGCTAAAAATAAAACATCATTTTTAAAAAATATGGAATTATACCCCATATTCGAATCTCTCTGAAAGTACTTCGATGATTCTTTAAAAAAATGTATAGTAAATTCTGTGTCCAAAAATAACATTTTTGAGCCTAGATCGAGAGTGGGGCGAAGCTTAGATTAGCAATTAAAAATAAAATAAAATTGGAAAAATATATAAAAAATTACCCTAAATTCGAATCTCTCTAAAAGTACTACAGTAAAAAATGTTAATACATTGTCAACGTCGTTTTGGAATATCCAAATTATTTGGTAAAATAACAAAATTATTTTTGTAATTATACACAGTTTTTAATTTTATTCACGAGAATTTTATTTTTAGTTGCTATTCTAGACTGCCCCCCATTTTCGTTCTAGTCTCAAAAATTTTATTTTTGGACACGGAATTTATCATAAACATTTTTAAATAATCATCCAAGTCCTTTTAGAGACATTCGAATTTGCGGTATTATTTTTTTTTATTTTTATTTTTAGCTGCTAATCTAAGCGTCGTCCCACAGACAGGGTATGATTCACGCACATAAGAATTGTACACGATCAGGGTTGTGCACATTTGGAAAAATCCAATAAAACGTGCAGATAAAGATTGCAAATGTACACATCTATATTTAAATTGACAGGGTATGATTCATGCACATAAGAATCATACACGGTCAGGGTTGTGCACATTTGGAAAAATCCAATAAAACGTGCACATAAAGATTAAAAATGTACACATCGATATTAGAATTAATATTTATTGATAAAGTGTCATGCACATTTCATCATTTGTGTACGAAATCTTCGTACACATTGGAAAAAAAATTTGTTAATCTAAAATATTATTCACATGAAATATTTTTTTTTTTTTCGAAAAGACGTACACATTTTCTTTTTACACATCACAAATTAATTATTAGTTTTACACATATTCGTTAAGAACGTTCACAAAAATGACAGGGTATGATTCATGCACATAAGAATTGTACACAATGATGGTTGTGCACATTTGGAAAAATCCAATAAAACGTGCACATAAAGATTGCAAATGTACACATCGATATTAAAGTTAATATTTATTGATAAAGTGTCATGCACATTTTATAATTTGTGTATGAAATCTTCATACACATTGGAAAAAAATCTGTTAATCACAAATGTTGTTCACATTAAATTTTTTTTTTTCGAAAAGACGTACACATTTTTTTCTTACACATCGCAAATTATTTATTAGTTTTACACATATGCATTAAAAACGTTCACAAAAATAAGAAGCTGGATTATTTTTGTGCACGCAGTTGTCTTATAACAAACGCCCCAAACATCGTACACAAAATATCGTGCACAACACATTGTGCACAAAATATTGAAAAGAATATACTAAATATGTAGAAAAACTCCATATTCAAGTCGCACGTCAGTAAACAGGAAACAGCTGCATTCGTACGTCATCACAGCTGTCATCAGGTGACGTTCCGGTTACTGGACCAACGACGATTTTTTTGTGTGTATGTGATTGAATTTTTGGGAGAAAGAAGCGAAGAAGAACGAGGTGAACAAGCGGGGAGAAACAAGGTGAGTGGACATAATTTTAATAACGTTTGATACTCCCGGAGGCGAAGAGGAGGCGAAAACATGCGTGTCTGACACAGCAGACGCACGTGTTTTTCGTTGGATAATTTTGTCGCGAACACGAGAGATCGATGGCCATTTTCGATCGGTATTGGCCATCGCGCGAACACCGCGGTGGCCGTTTTCGAATGAACGCTGCGGCGCGACGGCGATTCCGTCGGCGGTGTGTAAATAAAGTTCGAGGGAAAATCAGACATAACTTATGAATAGTTCTCGATGAGATAAAAATCTAAAAAAATCAAACATATGGAAGGTGCTGAAAAGATTCTTTTGGCACAATAATAATTGAAAAATGTTATTAATAAATTACTTAAATAAATAATGGAGCAACAATTTACCCGGTAACCTAATTTTTTTTGCCATAAAAATAAGGTTACTTACTTTTAATTTACTTACGGGTAATTTGTTGCAAAATTATTTATTCAAGTAATTTGTTAATAACATTTAAAAATTATTATTATGCCAAAATAATCTTTTCAGCACCTTCTCGAAACTTAATTTTTTTCAGATTTTTATCTTATCGAGAACTGCTTGTAATTCTGTCTCATTTTCCCTCGAACTTATGCGGCGTCAGACAAGTCGGGAGGACTACCTTAACGCTGCTGCGCCGTCCGATCGGTTGGCACACACGGCGCGCGCTCTCTGGCCTCTAAGCTCGACGTATCGAGTCTCTGGCTCGTACAGATTTTCCCCGAACGGCCGAGTGCCGACGAAAGCTGCGGGAAAAGCGAGCGTCTTCGAGCAACTTCCTGCTATTGAAGTTAAGAGGCAGTGATACTCCCCTCCCCCCCGTGACCCCGCGCCCACGCGCCGGCATCACTTCGAAAATTCGGTCGGTGTTTTCTCCGAAACGGTGCGTCGGATCGCAATGAAATTTGAAACACACATAGGAAATGATGATAAAAGGGCCTGAAGTTTGCGTTTTCCGAAATTCTAAAAAAAAAGTCAGTATAAATAGGATTACAGAACCCTACATTACCGACATCGTCGAAGTTTTCGCCGATGTATAACTGCCTCTTAAGGTAGTCCTTGCGCATTAAGCTGAGTTCGCATAAGTTTTCGAAAATTGAGTGGGAATTACAACCTCTTCTCGAACACATAAAAATCTAAAAAAAATCATGCATGTTAAAGGCGTTGAAGACATTAATTTTCCATAATAATAATTCCAAAATGTTATAAACAACTTAATGAAAAATAAAATTTTTCAACAAATCTTTCGACAACCTAATTTTTTCGTTTCAATAAAAATAGTTCTTTTATTTTTCTGAATATGTATGAATTTTTTCAAATTTTTGAATTCACATTGAATTTTTCGTTTTTTTACATGGGGAAAATCGCAAAATTTAAAGTGTATTAAAAAATTTGAAAAAAATCATAGATATTCAGAATAATGAACAAATCATTTTCATTGAAACAGAAAATTAAGTTGTCGAAGGATTTGTTGAACAATTTAATTTTTCATCAATTTGTTAATAACATTTTGGAATTTTTATTATGCAAAATTAATTTTTTTAACGTATTTAACATGCATGATTTTTTCATATTTTTATTGTAACGGAACGATGACCCCCCCCCACCTACGAATTCGAGCAACCGAATTCGGGCGTCTAGCGGGCCAACGTACGTCACTAAACCACCGCACGCGCGCCGACTCTTCCCCCACCTGAGCGGCAACCAAAAGTCCGCTATATAAGCCAGCGCATTTCGGGACTCAGTCTCCCCTGCAGTCTCCCGGTGCCCTGACATAGCGTCAGCCCACCGGCAGCAAAATATTCGTCTCGTGGCCGCGGCATCGTGCCCCCTCCACTACCCGCGGTCTCCCGGTGCCTCGACATCGTGTCGACCCACCGGCAGCAAGCAAGTCTTGGAGACAAAACTTCTCCCTCACCACCGCTCTTCCCCCTCTACGGCCTCGGCATCGCGCTGACCCCGCAGAGGAATAAGAAACCCTAAAAACCCGAAAAACTCCAGTGGTGGGCCTCGATATAGCATCGACCCCCACCCCTCGGGTACGCACGACGGAAAATAATGAGGAGCGGTGCAAAATGAATGCACCGCAACTCTGCCCGCGCCTCCACTCCGAAATAGCGAGCGCGCCGTAGCTGCTCACTCGCCCTGTATTCATACGCGCCGCAAATCATTTCGTGGAAACCACCGAAGGATTCCGCGAAATAAGCGTCAACAGCAGGTGGTTACGACTCCACCGGCAAGCCCTGACCTGCGACAACCGCGGAAATAAACAAACTCGCGCACGTGCGCGAATTCGAGACCGCGCCAGAGCCCGCAGCGGAGAACTGCGGAGACAGGGGAATAGGCGCGGCGGGCCAGGGGAAGGAAAAAATATAAACACGCGCACCGGACACGCGCTGAGCTCACCGACGGCGCACAAACACACGTCGGATATCGCTTTCATCTCTCTCGCACTCACGGGCCATCCGCCCCGCACCTTACCCACCCGAAAGGAGATAGCTACACGCGCTATTCCGAAATATAGCTGCGCCACGGAGCAAATAATTAATTTAGGCCTTGAGCAGAGCAAGCTCCATGCGGGACCACCCGAGTCCCACATGACCTTAGAATCTCGACCCCTCCACCTTTTCATGTTTGTTTAAACAATCAAAGTCAATTCAAAATTTACAATCTCCTCCGCATCAGATAAGACGAATCGCGTCACAGAAAGTAATTCAACAACAAAATTTCACACAATAAATGTCACCACGACCTGTGATGAGACTTGATTCCACCAAAAACGCCCTCCCTGGGCGAGCGGAATTATTCTGAGGTCAATTTTTCTCTATTAAATAAAATTCCCAGGTCCAGAACTTGAACCACGCGCGCGCTCCATCGCCCGCGCCCCCAGATAGGAACATTGCGCTCCCCCGCTTCACGGAGGGAGTCCCGAAAACGTTTTTTCGATAATATTCGATAATATACGTTGCCCCCACCTCCGCAGCCTCACGGAGCGGAATGAAGCACATCCTGGCTATCATCGACGTGTTCTCGAAGCTCACGAAGCTCTACCCCCTGCGAAGTGCCACAACGGACGCAACACTCCGATGCATCCTGACCCAATATATTCCTTCGTACGGAAAACCGCGAGCGATCCTGTCGGATCAAGGGACCCAATTTACGTCCGCGAAATGGAGCCGAGAACTCGAGAAAAACGACATCCGGCACATATTAACGTCCATCAGGCACCCCCAGGCGAACCCGGTCGAGCGAACGAATCGGGAGCTGTCGCGATATTTCCGGACATTCCTCAAAAACCACCATTATCAGTGGGTGAGCTGGCTGGACACCATAGAAAGCTGCATAAACGAGACCCACCACGAGTCAAACGGCTGCATTCCCTTGCACCTGCACTCAGAAATCAAGCCCGTAAAACCCTGGGAGCATCTCCTACAGGCCAAAACGAGCCCGGAAATCGACCACGAGGGACTGATATTCCTGGCACACGAAAGAATGCAACGGAACCGCAAGCGCGATGCCGATCGTAGAAACCAGGGGCACCGCACAACGGAATACGCGGAAGGCCAGCTCGTGCTCGTCAAAGCCCTGAACGTCTCTAACCCAGCGGCCAAACAAATAGCGAAATTCATGCCACTATACGAGGGCCCATATCGAATAAAAACAAAAGTCGGCTGCGCCTCGTATCTGCTCGAGCACCCCGACGGCTCACGCGAACGCGGCAGATTTCACGCCAACGAGCTCCGGCCGTTCCGAGACAACAACAATCCGCCGTGCACAGAGGTGACAAACACCTCAGCGAAGCCCGAATGACAACAAAGCGACGACGAACGATCGCGCTAACCGGAGACTCACCGCCAGTGATCGATACAATTTCGGCGAGTGAAGATGTCGAGAAGTGTGCAGACGCAAACCCACCAAAATCTCCCGGGAATCCGCGAGCTCACGCCGCGACCATATCAACGAAGCGCCGTACGACGCGCAACACGCGTCCCCAATCGGAAGTCTAACGTTCGCGACATGCAAACCGAAGCAAAAGAGTTTCACTTCCGGTACCTCCGCCACGAGATCTCCATCGAGGAACTGCTGGGCGACGGAGCCCTCGGGAAACCCCGTAAGTACACAAAAAAAAAAAAAAAAAAAAAAAGGGGAAAAAGAAGGAGCGAGATAAAACACCCGCCAAACCTCCCCCCAGAGCTCGCGGAAGGAGGCCGAACTCCGCGCCTCCACGTGCGCTGGTTCCCGAAGGAGCTGGACGTTCCCCCACCACCATCTCGCCCGCGACACGAACAACCGACCTTCGTCAGGACTGAGCCCCGCCGACAAGCCCCAAAAAGAAATGCAGCCGAGATGCGGGAAATAGAAACGGCAATCAAGCGGAAGCACTCGCGCACGCCCGTCTACGCTGGTCGCCGCCCGCGCATCGAGAGCCCCCCGACCGTTCTCGATGCAGAACCTCTCCCAGTCCTCGACGCGGAGAGCGTGAAGGACGTGTTGAAGGAGCTCAACGAGTACCTGGACGGCAAATAATAAAAAAAAAAAAAAAAATAAAAATAAAAAATAAAAAATAAAAAATAAATAAATAAATAAATAAAATAAAATAAAATAAAATAAAATAAAACAGAAGAAAAAAGACACACTATCAAGGCGTCATTAATAAAGTTCCCCTAAAATCCGGCGTTGCCAAGAATCCCAGCGAAACTTTAGGGGGACATTGTAACGGAACGATGACCCCCCCCCCACCTACGAATTCGAGCAACCGAATTCGGGCGTCTAGCGGGCCAACGTACGTCACTAAACCACCGCACGCGCGCCGACTCTTCCCCCACCTGAGCGGCAACCAAAAGTCCGCTATATAAGCCGGCGCATTTCGGCACTCAGTACCCATTTATCCACCCATCCTCGAACCGAAAGGTCGCTCTAAGAGCCCGCTACTTTAAGTTTGGCCGCAACATTGTGTTGCCCCCACTATCGCAGTCTCCCGGTGCCTTGACATCGTGTCAACCCACCGGCAGCAAAGTATTGGTTTCGTGGCCGCAACATTGCGTTGCCCCCACCATCGCAGCCTCCCGGTGCCTTGACATCGCGTCAACCCACCGGCAGCAAAATATTCTTTTCGTGGCCGCAACATCGCGATATATTATCGAAAATTAATTTCGAAACAATTTCGATATATTATATCGAATTTTTCGATAATATATCGAAAACAATTTCGATATATTATATCGAATTTTTCGATAATATATCGAAAACAATTTCGATATATTATATCGAATTTTTCGATAATATATCGAAAACAATTTCGATATATTATCGAAAAGTGGTTGCAACTTCCTGTCAATTTTCGAAAACTTCGAAAACGAGAGGTACATAAGAAGCTTCAAAATCAAAGAAAATCGAAAATTTGTAAACTTTTTCGCAAATCGTGTGATTCAACACTCGCTTTCGGCTCATGCTGCAAACTCACGCTCGTACGAAAAAGTTTTATCGCACTTGTATCGTAATATACTATAATATTACAGTACACGATGCAACGGTTACCCGGGAAGCAGAATAATACCACGAGGTACTTTTATCGAGGCTATGTTTATCATCGAGACAAACGAGGCAGTGGTACGATCTTTCGATGTCAGCAACGTAGTAAAGATTGTACGGCGGTCGTCTACGTTAACTCCGTCGACAATCTTGAAAATCAGCCGTTAACAGTTAAGGGGCGTCACGACCACCTTCCCGACGAGCATTTGCCGTTGCGCGAAAAATTTGCGGCCGAAGTATTGCAACTCGCTCTGACATGGGAAGATCCGAAAGCAATTATCGAACTCGTCAAGGCAAAAGAAGAGTAAGTCCTGTATCGTAAAACAAAATTGTATACGAAACTCGCGCGAGAATCTTTTTCTCAACTCGTGTGATTGCCACACTCCGCCGTTCCGGTGTTTGTTATAAGATAATTGCGTGCACAAAAGTAATCCAGCTTCTTATTTTTGTAAACGTTTTTAACGAATATGTGTGAAACTAATAATTAATTTGTGATGTATAAAAAGAAAATGTGTACGTCTTTTCGAAAAAAAAATATTTCATGTGAATAATATTTTAGATTAACAGATTTTTTTTCCAATGTGTACGAAGATTTCGAACACAAATTATGAAATGTGCATGACACTTTATCAATAAATATTAATTTTAATATCGATGTGTACATTTTTAGGCACTCACGTTTTAAAAAAACGCACCAAGAGTGCCTATTGAATTCGCTGTCCAAGGGTGTAAATACGTTTTTTAAGGAAAATGTTAATATAATTTTATTTTATCCACTACTTTTAAGTTCACATTTCTTAAGCATGCTAAAATACATATTCTTGACATAAAATAATAAGGAATTTGCATTACTAAAGACATTTTTTCCTTCAGACAAGATTTTGTGTTACCCGGACGTCCGTATCACTTAGTGGCTCTGGACTGAACAGAGCGAACAAGTTGAAATTTGGAATATTTCTTAGTCTAGCACTGGGAAGTATGCCCATGAAGTGTGTTAATTTTCCAATCATTTTATACAGGAGTTCACTTGAAGAAATTTGGCACTTTTGGTCGTCAAGTTGTATACGGGTCTCAATCTTGGCCATCGATGGAAGAATTTGGCTGAAACTTGCTGCATAATTCTAATTCAACTTAATCTTGATGCACTTTTTTTAGTTTTTTTCTTACACACTTTTTAAGTGGTGAATACCTAAGACACTCAAATCATTAAATTGAAAATTGTGTCCGGCTGTCAGTCTTCGCAGTCAATAAAGTAATTTGACTAAAACTTGCAGCGTTCTCATATTTTACCTTAATTCAAATGTATCTTTCCTCATATTAGCCCTTAGATCATTTTAGAATGATGATTACTTACCATAATAGAATCAAAATATTCAATTTTAATTAATTTCACAATTATGATAACAATAATATTTTTCTCTTCAAAATAATTATCCGCTGTACATTCCACATATTATAATGTCAAAATAATTGATTCCGAAATGATTTTTCAATTTTTATATTTATTAATTGCACTGATACAGTTTTATTGTATTATTAATTCATAATTAATATACCAAACTGAAATATGAGTATAAACATAACCTAAACACAAAATTCGTAAAACATATTGACACCTTCTCTACGGAACTATATATGTTTGAAATGTATATTTTTCATTAAATTATTCGTTATTTTTTATTCACTGGCACTCATAACTGTATTCACTATTTATTGTCTGGTTTCGTCTGTAAACTTGTCACTTGTCACTGCTAATGTTTTTGTCAATTTTATTTACTCATTGTAAATCATCACGTAATTACCATATAACACCTGCATTCATGATTTTATTGATTTCTAACATTTTTTTACACTCAATTATTAAATTAATTAACTACTATAAAAAAATAGAACCCAACAAATTCAGGTGTTTCACGATTGTCACCTGATTCATAATTCACGCCGCGACCGCAATCGCGCTGACGGCTTGCCGTCACTCGACCAAAAAATACGATTGCCGAACGTACTAAACGCGCGAATTTATAAATGCCGATTGACCGTTCACCCGAATGACAAAAGATCCGACGAGTCATAATACCGAAATATTTATTAGCCGAACGGTGAAAACGCCGAAAAGTTTTTATGCCGAACGGATGAAAATACCGAATTTCATTTCAACAGAATTGTAATGTTCCCGAATGCACCATTTGCCTGAATGTATCGAACACTCGAAAGTCCGTTCTCCCGAATGGGATTTTGACAGAAAATATTTTTCACTTAAGTAGAGTTCTTCATTACCGACACATGCTTCTAACCATGTCGGTATGTTGGAGTTCTAGAATTCGATCTATAGTCGCCTCGTCCACAGATAGTTTTCGTCTCTTAATAAGCTTAATAATCATTACATCATGTGGATATCGACTGGTAAATATTAAGGGGCTGCTGGAATAGATTTTTTTACCGACTGGTCGGTAAAAAAATCTACTCCAGCAGCCCCTTAAGAGGCGAAAACTATCTGTGAACGAGGCGGCTATAGATTGAATTCTAGAGAACTCCAATTTACCGACACAGTTAGCTGCATGTGTCGGTAATGAAGAACTCTACTTAGGTGAACAAGTGAATATTTTTCCACTGCGTACTAGTTACCGCTCACAGCTCCAGTCTGAACGACACTGTGCGGAGCGCGTAGCGCGACGCCCAAACGGCACTGAGCGGAGCGCGTAGCGCGACGCCCGAACGGCACTGAGCGGAGCGCGAAGCGCGACGCCCGAACGACACTGAGCGGAGCGCGAAGCGCGACGACCGAACGGCCCCCCCTGCGGAGCGCGAAGCGCGACGACCGAACGGCCCCCCCTGCGGAGCGCGTAGCGCGACGACCGCGTGAGTGCCTTAAAATGACACCAGGGAATAATGTCCCGAAGGGACATTTTTGTCGCAGGGTCATTTTCGGGGGGTTTGGGGGGCGGAGCCCCCCAACAACAGCCCGGCGCCCCGCAGGGGCGACCGGGTTGCTTGTTAATCTTTATGTGCACGTTTTATTGGATTTTTCCAAATGTGCACAACCCTGACCGTGTACGATTCTTATGTGCATGAATCATACCCTGTCCCCATTTGCATGCGCTGATTTAGCTGCAAAATGCACCCGTTTACAACCCCAATGATACAAACTCTAAACAAAAATGTGAAAACTTTATTGATAAATGAATATCTTGTAATTCAAACAATAAAAACATAGATCAATTAATACCATTCCAAATAAACAAGCATACAAAAAAATGTAAAAAAGTAGAACATAACTTAGTAGTTTGTAGATACAACATACCGAATTATCCAATTAATAAAACAACAATCATCGAACCTTTGGAAAATACTGACGAAAAAAAAAATTTTACAAACAATATAAATCTATAAAAGACAAATTAAATGCCATTGCTAAAGATCTTAATTCTTACAAATATATGACATTTCATGAATTTTTGGAGTCACTTTCAATGACAGAAGATGAATATATAACGACCATTCGAGTGTATATTCACAGACCAATGATATTATTGAAAAGAAACGTATGTGATATAAAAATAAATCCATACAACGAAACAACATTACAATTACACAAAGCAAATATGTACATTTAATTTATCATAGAAGCTTATGCATGTGTATCATATGTTGTCAATTATATCAATACATCTCAAAGAAGTCTCGCAAAAACATTGAAAGATTGTGCAGAATTAATGAAAAAAGGCAATAATTCAATACAAAAACAATTGCGCAATGTCACTAATTGTTTTGTCAATAAAAGTGAAATTTCAGCTCAAGAAGCCATTTACCATGTACTATCTATGACAATGTCTTTTTGTTCTAGAAGTTCAATTTATATTAATACAGTACCTATTGAAGAAAGAACCAAAATTATTAAGCCAAGAATACAATTAGAGCAACTTGACCCAGATAGTACAGATATTGTACAATCAGGATTATTGGATTATTACAGCTTACGTCCAGCTACAATGGAAGACGTATGCTTAGCAGACTTTGCATCTCTCTATAATTATAACCGTTCTAAGAAACAGAGGACAACCTATCTGCACGAAGGAGATAGAAATGAAGATGAAGACGAAAATGAAAACGAGGTAAATATAGAAACGGTTTCTAATAAACTTATTTCCTTATTGAATGATGGTGGATATATTAAATTACGCAAACAGAGAAAAATTAACCGATACAGAAGATACAATATACTGTAACGTAACGCCTTATACCCTGTAGGGAATTCGAATATAGCCGTTCGTACAACCGATCGGCATGTAAACACGCCGAACGGGCGGCCGAGCCGTTGGCTCGTCCGCATCTCCAACGGTCCACGTACGTCACCAACGGCTCAAGCCCCGCGAGTGCGGAAACTCGCTCTATATAAGCGCGCCGTCCCGACACCGATCATCCATTCCAATTTACACTTTCCTACCGAAAGCATCTCCATTATTCCATTTGCGAGTATCCATCCTAGATACCCGCAAATTCTCTGAGCAAAGCCCAGGCTCATCTAGTTGTAAGAATCTCTCCGTTTTGTCCTGCGATATTGTTTCGCCCGGCAAAACAAACCAAATTCCCTTTTTTGTCCTGCGATATTGTTTCGCCCGGCAAAAATCCACTCCCACAATTTTTTGTCCTGCGATACCGTTTCGCCCGGCAAAGAATCGTAGTCAACCATTTTTGTCCTGCGATACTGCTTCGCCCGGCAAAAAATTACATCCCTCCATTTTGTCCTGCGATATTGTTTCGCCCGACAAAATCTCCTTTCTCTAACTTTTGTCCTGCGATATAGTTTCGCCCGGCACAAGTTTTCGTCTTTAATTTTTTTTTGTCCTGCGATATTGCTTCGCCCGGCAAAAACACCTGTCCTAAACTTTTTCTTGTCCTGCGATATTGTTTCGCCCGACGAAGAAGTTACTCCTCCACCTTTTGTCCTGCGATATTGTTTCGCCCGACAAAAATACCCGCATCCTATAAATTATTTGCGCTGCGATATCGTTTCGCCCTGCAAATAATTCCCATCCAGAACAGATCTCGTTTCCCAGAAAAGATCCGAACCGCATTACCCGCCTAGTATCCTTTCCGAAATAATCACAAGACAATTCGTCCCACTGACCTAGTTTCGATCCTGACCATCCTTAAAGTCATAATCATATCTCTCTATTTATCCGTCACCGAAATTGCCCTCCCGCATATAAACAAAAACTCCCATATAATTCCGCAATTTGCGCACGGGCTGGAGTATCGTTCTCCCCTCCGTCCGCGTCGACCAAAAAGACTTCGCACTCACACAATACGCCAGCCGTTATTAATCAGAACTGCTATCAACAGTCTGATCGTTATTAACAATTGATTGTTGAATTAAAGACCTTCGCCTAAAGTAAAAGATCGAGCAGTGGAATCCTCTCGCAGTCGAGAGCACGTGCCGAGGCCAGCCGTCGGTGGTCTGCACGCCTTGTTCGGTCATAGGCGGTTTACCTCGGACGACGGAACAATAGGGCAATAAAGGGATTAACTCGAGAAATTCTCCGAATCGGTCGAAATAAAGTCTCGAATTTCGAGCAGCGATATTATAATAATTTCTGATATCTGCTCGGCGTGAGATCTCGTCTCTAATTTCTCTCCAACTTTCAACGTTGTTTAAACAATTCGTCGCAGATTCTTATTGTTCATATTTCTGATCGTAAGCCTCCAGTCTATTACCCAGCCAATAGAGAAAATCCCATTTCATTTCGAGTCGTCGTTCTGTCACAATAATTCAATCTTCTGATTCATTTCATCCTTCAAGTCCAGTGATGAATCTCGTTCGAAATAAAGTAGAACGTCTGAGGACTTTAAAATTAAATCTCTAAATTAGAATCTTTTGAAACTCGACACGGATAAACGAGTATTTTGGCCTTGAGCAGTGCAAGCTCCACGTGTGAACATCCTGTAAGCACGTGAATATAACGTCATTTATTTTTATTCTTTACTTTCGTCTTTCGGGAATTCCCGTTTCAGAATAAGTCCCTTGCGGCAACCTATGCCATAAAACTTTACACGAGAAAACCAACAATTCAAATCACTTGGCCTTGAGCAGCGCAAGCTCCACGTGTGAACGTCCGCTGAGCACGTGAATTTAACTTCATTATTTTTTTTATTCGTTTTCTCCAGGTTGATCCTGTTTCATCTTCGTTTACAACGACATTCTTTTTTTTATTACATTAAATTCTACTCAAATTCCTCTATCATTCCTTGTCTCCAGTGATGAAGAGGATACCAGGTCTTCGGATGAGTGTATCATCTGAGGTGACTTCCTAATTCCCAAAAATTGCTATCCCGGTCCAGCACATGACCTCTTATTCTTAAAAAATTATTCCACCTTCGCGACCTTCGTCTCCCGACAAAACGCGAAAAGTTTCAATACGTCAAGACGAAATAAACTATTATAGAGAACATTTATTGTTGTTCAAAGCTTGGCGTAATGATGAGCCAACCTTTGATAATGCTAAATTATGCTACAATGAATCTATAGAAGTCATCAAAGAAAATAAATCGAAATATGTCCGCAACGAATTAATAGATTACGACGAAATATTAGAAATTGTGGAAAACGAGAATATGGATGATAATAACGACAATAACGAACCCGATAAAAATAATGAAAGTATTGATGAATTCAAAATTTATGAAATAGGGTACGATAGTGCTGATATCGGACTTGAGATCTGCAACGATCCAGAAAAAATTAAAGAAACATTTGTTGTTCCAAAATTAATGGAAGACAGTGAATATTACCAACTAATAACTACTCTAAATAAAAGACAATATCAGTATCATGCTGAAGTAATGTATAAATTAAAAAAGAATGACACTTAATTTTATCATTTCATTAGTGGAGGTGCAGGGGTAGGAAAAAGTTTATTAATAAACGCACTTACTCAATCTATGATGCGGTTATCATTGAATGTTAACAACGAACCTGATCGTCTAATTCTTATCAAATGTGCTCCAACTGGCAAAGCAGCATTCAACATAGGTGGCATGACACTTCATTCAACATTTAGTTTACCAATTAACCAACCCTCAATGAATACCTTGAGCGCAGATACAATTAATACACTCGCATGCTATTTAAAAGATGTACAAGTTATTATTATTGATGAAATAAGTATGGTAGGACGTAGAGTATTCGATCAGATAAATCAGCGACTGCGGCAAATACTTCGTAATGATAAATTATTGGGAGGAATGTCTTTTATCGTGTTGGGGGATTTTCATCAATTGCAACCTGTCTTAGATGGATGGATATTTGAATGCGAGAAAAGTTCCCTCGGAATACTACAAGGTCCGTATTTGTGGTCACAATTTCAATTATACGAATTAACAGAAATAATGCGACAAAAAGAAGATAAAAAAGAATAATTTAGCTTCTGGAAGAACAACAAGAGAAAATGATGAACTTTTTATATCTCGTCAGTGTGATAAATTAAGTGAAAATGAAAATATCCCAAAAGATAGCATGATATTATATCCAACCAATGAATTGGTTAACGATTATAATACATATTATTTGAATTCATTACAAACCGAAGGGTGTATAAGTGAATGTATAGATAATTGCATTAGCGAAGGAACAGTTGAGAGTAAGAGAAAAATGTTGCAGTATACGAAAACGATTGCCGCAAACAAAACTCAGGGGTTATCGAATGTCCTTCAATTGAAAATGGAAGCAAGATATATGTTAACTCTAAATATTCGAACCGAGGACGGGTTCACTAATGGAGCATGTGGTCGATTAAAACACATAACATAGGGATTTTACGTAGATAACACAAATAATCGAGTTCGTATACCCGTACGAGTATATTTGCGATTTGAAGATCTTAGAGTCGGCTGTTTTACAAGATCAGAATCATTACAACAAATGAAAGTTAGCAATATCCCTTTGGATTTAACGCTAATAGAACTTACAACGAGAACAATGAATTTGACAAAAGCATCAGCTATTCAATTACGTAGGAAACAATTTCCATTAACACCTGCAGAAGGTATAACAATTCATAAATCTCAAGGTGGAACTTATACGAATGTAGTAGTAAATTTAACATCGAGAGTAAATCGAAGAATGTTATACGTTGCGTGTAGTAGAGCAACCAGTGCAAAAGGCTTATTCATTAAAGGTAAATATTCGTTATCCCGAAAAGAAAACAAGCTCGATAAAGTTGAATCTGAAATGCTTCGACTAAGAACGGAGAATCCATTAAAATTATCCCTCAAGTTTCCAGAAGATCACAAAGACGAAAATTCTATCTTATTAATTTATCAAAATGTTCGAAGCCTGAGAAAACATTTACCAATTATCAAGTCAAACATGAGCTTTAAATATTGTGACATACTTAGTTTTGTAGAAATTTGGACATTGAATTATGATAATATAGACATAAATGATTATACAATAATTCAACGAATAGATTGCCCAACTTCCATAAGAAAACCGTTTGGTAATGTAATATACGCGAAGTCAATATTGTGTGATTCAATCAAATGCTTTTATAATTGTATCAATATAGCAAAGAACAGTCATATGATCACAAGCAGTGTTGTGAAATTTTTAATGTGAAAATAATGCATTATTTTATACGAAAAAAATGGATAATGGAATTCGGATCCACTACCCATTACTTTATTAACGAGTAATGGAGCAGAGATCCATCATCCATTACTTTTTTAATGAGTAATGGAAGTCACATCCATCACCTATTACTTTTTTAATGAGTAATGGAAGTCACATACATCACCCATTACTTTTTTAATGAGTAATGGAAGTCACATCCATCATTCATTACTTTTTTAATGAGTGATGGAAGTCACATCCATCACCCATTACTTTTTTAATGAGTAATGGACATCACATCCATTATCCATTACTTTTTTAATGAGTAATGGAACTCACATCCGTTATCCATTACTTTTTTAATGAGTAATGGAACTCACGTCCATCACCCATTACTTTTTTATTGAGTAATGGAACTCAAATCCATTACTCATTACTTTTTCAATGAGTAATGGAAGCCACATCCATTACTCATTACTTTTTCAATGAGTAATGGAACTCACATCCGTTACCCATTACTTGTTTAATGAATAATGCAACTCACATCGTTCGCCCATTTTTTTTTAATGGATAATGGAACTCATATTTGTTACCCATTTTTTTTTAAATGATTTTTTTAAAATGGAAGTCACATCCTTCACTCATTTTTTTTTAATGGATAACTAGCCTCACATCCATTACCGATTTAAAAATAAATGCTTAACATCCCATTACTTTAAAAAATGTGGCTACATATTTTGTATTGTATTGTGTGTGATTTCCGAGCGCTCAGTCCTATACGGACCATTGTGCTCGTGCCCATTTGCGGGAGGGCATCCGGTTATGTCGGTTGTTTGGTTAGGCATGCCTCTTTTGCGAAGTGCAAGAGGACGCCCACCCCAACCGCTTCTAGGTCTAGTGATTCGAGTACGGGTGCCCCTAGTATCCTCTTACGAATATCTTTGAGCTCCCCGCATCTCGCGATCACGTGGAGGGGTGTCTCTTCCTCCTCCTTACATCTCGGACAGAGCGGTTCTTCACTGAGTCCCAGCCGTCTGAGATGTTTTCCCGTGTACCAGTGTCCAGTGACAAGGCCCACTACAGCTCTGAGCTGCTGTCTGTCTAGGTCTACTAGTGTAGAGCCTAGCTTGCCCGAGGGACCTTTAAAAGTAGCCCTCGAGTGTCCCATGCCTTCTGTCTGTAGCCAGAGGTCCGCAAAGCGTTCCTCCACCCACTTTTTTGACAGGGTCATAATATGATCCATGGCGATTGGGAGATGGCAAATTTTTGCCGGTTCGGTCATCTTGGACCCGTCCCTGGCGAGGATATTTGCCTCCTCGTTTCCTTGGATGCCTGCATGTCCAGGCACCCATAAGACTTTTAGCTTGTTGCCGCAGGCTATCTGCGACAACAGCGCGTTGCATTCGAGCACCAATCTAGACTTCTTCACCACGCGGTGAAGTGACCCGATTGCCGCCCGACTGTCACTGCATATATATATGTGCTTGCCACTGTATCCTTTGTCCAGGATTATCCTGGCACAGTTCCAGATAGCGTACACCTCCGCTTGGAGCACCGAGGCAGTGCATCCCAGTGCCAAGGATATCCTTGTTCTAGGCCCACTGCTCCAGACTCCCGCTCCTGCTCCCGCTCCTGTTTTGGATCCATCTGTGTACCAGATGAGCCCCCCAGGAGGTAGAAGTTTGTTCCTGTCCTCCGCCCATTCCTGCCTGCTAGGGTAGAGGACTTGGTACTTGTGGTCGAACTGGTATTGGCGGTCACAGCAGTCGCCGCCCTGGTCTAGGATCCCCTCAAGGTCTCCATTGTCTTGCAGCAGTGATGCGTGGCCCTCCAACGCCCTCTTCCACTTGCCATTAAAATGTAGACGTAACGCAGCTTTCTTTGCGTTAGCCTCTGCTATGATGTGAGGGGGCGCCATGTTTAAAAGGGCCCCCATGGCCAGTGTCGGGGTCGTTCTCATCGCCCCCGTGATTCCTAGGCCCACGAGTCTGTATATACCGTCTAGTGTCTTCCTGTTAGAGGCCCTCTTCAAGGCGGGCCACCAGACCATGGAAGCGTACGTGATTTGGGGCACCAGGATAGCCGTGTAAATCCACTTGACTATCCTCGGCGTTAACCCCCAAGTTTGTCCAAACATACGCCTACAGGCCCAGAAGGTGGCAGTGGCCTTCGAGGCCTGTTTGGCGATGTGGCTTTTCCAGCTGAGCTTGCTATCCAGGATAACTCCCAGATAGCGTACCTCGGAGGAATATTGTAGCTCAGTTCCAAAGATGTAGGGGGGCCTCGGTTTGAAGCCTCTCCTACGTGTGAAGAGCACCATCTCTGTCTTACTTGGGTTAACCCTTAGCGACTTCGATGGGCACCATTCTTGCATGAGGTGGAGAGCTCGCTGCATTCTCCATGTCATCTCTGCCGAGTGTGAGCCTTTGACCATTATCATAATGTCATCGGCGTAACCTACAACGTTTACCCTGAGCCCATCGAGCGCCGCCAGTAGCCCGTCAACGACCATTGTCCACAGCAAAGGAGACAAGACTCCTCCCTGCGGACAGCCCCTCTTGACGTGCGCCCTGGCGAGAATATGGATGATAATAACGACAATAACGAACCCGATAAAAATAATGAAAGTATTGATGAATTCAAAATTTATGAAATAGGGTACGATAGTGCTGATATCGGACTTGAGATCTGCAACGATCCAGAAAAAATTAAAGAAACATTTGTTGTTCCAAAATTAATGGAAGACAGTGAATATTACCAACTAATAACTACTCTGAATAAAAGACAATATCAGTATCATGCTGAAGTAATGTATAAATTAAAAAAGAATGACACTTAATTTTATCATTTCATTAGTGGAGGTGCAGGGGTAGGAAAAAGATTATTAATAAACGCACTTACTCAATCTATGATGCGGTTATCATTGAATGTTAACGACGAACCTGATCGTCTAATTCTTATCAAATGTGCTCCAACTGGCAAAGCAGCATTCAACATAGGTGGCATGACACTTCATTCAACATTTAGTTTACCAATTAACCAACCCTCAATGAATACCTTGAGCGCAGATACAATTAATACACTCGCATGCTATTTAAAAGATGTACAAGTTATTATTATTGATGAAATAAGTATGGTAGGACGTAGAGTATTCGATCAGATAAATCAGCGACTGCGGCAAATACTTCGTAATGATAAATTATTGGGAGGAATGTCTTTTATCGTGTTGGGGGATTTTCATCAATTGCAACCTGTCTTAGATGGATGGATATTTGAATGCGAGAAAAGTTCCCTCGGAATACTACAAGGTCCGTATTTGTGGTCACAATTTCAATTATACGAATTAACAGAAATAATGCGACAAAAAGAAGATAAAAAAGAATAATTTAGCTTCTGGAAGAACAACAAGAGAAAATGATGAACTTTTTATATCTCGTCAGTGTGATAAATTAAGTGAAAATGAAAATATCCCAAAAGATAGCATGATATTATATCCAACCAATGAATTGGTTAACGATTATAATACATATTATTTGAATTCATTACAAACCGAAGGGTGTATAAGTGAATGTATAGATAATTGCATTAGCGAAGGAACAGTTGAGAGTAAGAGAAAAATGTTGCAGTATACGAAAACGATTGCCGCAAACAAAACTCAGGGGTTATCGAATGTCCTTCAATTGAAAATGGAAGCAAGATATATGTTAACTCTAAATATTCGAACCGAGGACGGGTTCACTAATGGAGCATGTGGTCGATTAAAACACATAACATATGGATTTTACGCAGGAATATTGTGTTCGGAGGAATATTGTAGCTCAGTACCAAAGATGTAGGGGGGCCTCGGTTTGAAGCCTCTCCTACGTGTGAAGAGCACCATCTCTGTCTTACTTGGGTTAACCCTTAGCGACTTCGATGGGCACCATTCTTGCATGAGGTGGAGAGCTCGCTGCATTCTCCATGTCATCTCTGCCGAGTGTGAGCCTTTGACCATTATCATAATGTCATCGGCGTAACCTACAACGTTTACCCTGAGCCCATCGAGCGCCGCCAGTAGCCCGTCAACGACCATTGTCCACAGCAAAGGAGACAAGACTCCTCCCTGCGGACAGCCCCTCTTGACGTGCGCCCTGGCGGTTGTCTCTCTGAGACCCGCGGTAACCGTTCTAGTACGAAGCATCAGGTGTATCCATTCGATGATGGACTCATCTACTCTGAATTCCCTTGCTGCGTCGCATATGGCATCGAAGGAGGTGTTATCAAACGCCCCTTCGACGTCCAGGAATACGCATAAGGCCGACTCTTTCCTGCCGAGTGTCCTCTCTATATCTTTGACAATACAGTGGAGGGCAGTCTCGACAGACTTGCCGGCCTGGTACGCGTGCTGTGAGGTTTGCACCGGTCTCTTGACCAGTGCTCCCTCTCTAATGTATCTATCAACGAGCCTCTCCAGCGTTTTCAGGAGGAAAGACGTCAGGCTGATAGGTCTATATGACTTAGCCTGGTCATAGCTGCCCTTCCCCGGTTTCGGCATGAAGACCACCCTGACCTCTCGCCAAGCTTTAGGCACATATCTCAGCGCCAGGCATGCACGGAAGATGCGGTTCAGGCGCCTGATGAGACGTTCCCCCCCCCCCCCCCCCCTCTTGTAGGAGGCCCGGAAATATCCCATCCACCCCTGGACTCTTGTACCGGTCAAAAGTCTTCACCGCCCACTCAATCCTGCTTGGTGTGACAACCTTGGCTGCCGTTGCCCAATCACCCGGTTTCGTGATGGGAAGCGCATCCATTTGAGGTTGTCCCCGGTCCGCGAGCTCCGAGCCCGGGAAGTGTACCTCAAATAGGTGCCCCAATACCTCCTCGTGGTTCTCAGTTGTCCTGCCATCTGGCAGCGTGAGTCCCTCGAGCTTGTTTGGCGGGCCTGAAGTGAAGACCTTGCGGAGTCTAGCCACATGGGGTAGGGCCTCGATCTCCCCACAGAACTTCCTCCAGGCCGCCTCTTTGGACTGCTTTACGAGTTTCTTGTACTCTCTCTGGGCCTTCCTATAGGCGTCCCAGTCGCTGTCCTCTTTTGTCTTTACGGCTTTGTTTAGTAGCCTTCGTGATTGGGAGCGAAGTTGACTCAGCTCACCATTCCACCAGGCCACCTTTTTCTTGTATTTCCTTCGCCTTAGCGGGCATGCCTCCTCAAAGGACTGGACCAGAGCGGTTTGCAGTGACTCTGCCTCCCGCTCCAGCGCGCCCCTTGTCCGTGGCCACCCACAGGTATCCCCGAGCCTGCTTCTTAGCCCTGCCCGAAAGCTGGGCCAGTCCGTAGTCCTTGGGCTCCTGTAGGTTTCCGTCGGGTTTTGGCCGACATCTCCCGCCAGGTCGAAGTTTATAAGCCGGTGGTCGGAGAGTGTATCCTCCTCGCTCACCTGCCATTTCACTATCGCTAGGGCCACCTTGGGTGAGCCCAGCGTCAGGTCAAGTACCTCCTGTCTTCGTGAGGTGACGAAAGTTGGTTTGGATCCTCTGTTCAGAATCTCCAGTTCCGTTGTGGAGAGGTACTCTAACAGAGCACTGCCTCTCTCGTTTGTGTTGGAACTTCCCCATATGGTGTGGTGAGAGTTTGCGTCACACCCGACCACCAGGTTTAGTCCTTTTTCCTTGCAGTAGTCCACCAGTTCATTGAGTTCCCTCGTTGGAGGAGGGTCCTCTGAGTCATACGGGAGGTACGCCGATGCTATTACTAGCTCCGTCGTCGCACCGCCCATGCGAATCCTGATGGTAGCTGCCGCAAGGTCTCTTGTGCAGAACCGGCCTAACTTAAGGGCACCGTGCCTCTTGTTAACGAACAGGCAGGCCCTCGGACCTGGTTCTACGTTGGCATGGATCAGTGATCCTAGGTCTGTACTTATCCCCTTTACTTGTCCCCTGTATACCCAGTGTTCTTGTATTAGGGATATGTCTGTTTGAAGCCTTGCAAGGTCCCGGCTCAGAAGAGCTGTGGCCGCTTTGCAGTGCTGCAAGTTAATCTGCGAAAACCTGGTTCGCCCTGCAGTCACAGGGACCGCAGGCTTCCCCCTGCTCGCGTTTAGTTGAGGGTGGGGTGGGGGGTTAGGATATAAAGGAGTTGGGGGTCGAGGATTGGGGTAGGGGATAGAGAGGTGGGCCTGGTCAGCCATAGTTTAACCGGTCCCTTCCTCCCTATTTGCCAGGGTGGCAGATTCCCCGGGCGTCGAGCTGGGCGACGGTGGCTGGCCCTGAGGGGTCAGAACGAGCACCTTTTGAGTGCCCCTTCGTGCCCCCTCAGCGCCCTCCCTCGTCACCGTCTGCACGGCGCTGGGCCTGCCCCTTGGCGCCTTAGAGCCCTGGCTTGCCGGGGGTCCCGCGGGTCCTTTCGGATTCGCGGTCCCACCCTTCAGCCAGTGCCCTCTGGGGCGACTGGTGGCGCTAGGCATGTTCACCTTTGCCGGTGCCCTTTGCTTCGCGCGACCTGTCCCCCCACGCGCTCCCCTTGGAGCAAACAGAACCGGGGGCCGCAGGATGGGAGCCCTGGGCTCGCGGTCTGTCCGCGGGGGCACGCGCTCGTTCGGCCGCGGGGCTTCGCCGTTTTTCGCGGGTGCCCTCGGCCTGGGCCCGCCTGCTGCCTCTGTCCCCTTACTTGGGGGCTTAGCCGCCTGCACAGCCCCCGTCGAGGGTCCCGCGACCGGACTCGTCCCCGCTACCGTTGCGGCGCCCGTGCCTTCCGCGTTCCCCACCGTCCTTGCGCCGGCCCGGTAAAACCGAGCCCGCGCCAGTCCAAAGTGGGGGCTGAGGCTTGCGCTCTCCAGCACCTTCAAGGAAGACGCGTCCACACCTAAAACTAGATGGACCGCGTCCTTCACCGTCTTCCTGTCCCACACCCTCCACATGTGAGTGTGCAGTCCAGGATTCTGGCGCTGCAACCGCTGGCGGATTTCCTCCAGCGTCTTGCCCGTTGCGTCGTGGAGGACGGCCGTCATCTTCGTTAGCTTCGGCAGCTCCTCCCTTCCCAGAACAAGAAGAGAGGCTCCGTCCCAAGGCTTCAAATCTGGGGTCACCCTCCCCAACCACAACCTGGCCCCCTCGTCGGCGCAGGTCACCCACAGGACTCCCTGGTCGCAGCGGTAGCCCTCGAAGCGTGGTGCCTCGATCCCCGTGGGAGTCGAGTCCAAAGCTCCGAGTAGCGCCGCCACGACCTGTTCGCTCTCCTTCTGGTTAAGGACCGTGTTGGGGTAACCAGATGGCACTATGGCCACCTTTTTATCCGCCATCACCGCGTCCTTAAACCCAGTCGGTCGTGGTAAGACCCTGGCTTTCTTAGGGACCTTCAGGCTCTCCGGAGGGGTGGAGTCCGATGGTCTAGGTCTCTTCGAGCCCTGTCCCATGGCCTCACTCCCGCCCGCATCTTTATGCTCGCCACTTTCGGGTCTCCTGGAGTCCAGTTCCCCCGAGCTAGTGGCGGGCTCTGTGGCCTCCGTGGTATCGCTGCTGGGTTGCTCCGAGGGCGGGCCCTGCTCCGCCAGTTTGGCTTTGCGTGCCCTCCTCTTCGCCGCCCCGCAGCGTCCCTTCTTCGGCCTTTTGTTTGAGGAGTCCGTGGGCCCGGCTTGCGCTGATCCCTCTTCCTCCTCCTGCTTGTCAGAGGCCTCGCTATGGATGCCCTCCTGGTTCAAAGGGGCCGAGACCCCTTCGCCCCCGGTGTGCTCCACAGTCGAGACGCCTGCGTTGTTAGAGGTTGCGGAGTCCCCTTCCGGGGTCTCCACCTCCTCCATGGGAATTGTTGTGTCAAATGTTGTCTCCATAAAACATTGGCCATAGTTGACAGGATTGCGTAGGTCCACCCCCCCCCCCCCCCCCCCCAGAGCCTGCGTTAGGGGGGGTAAGGCTGCATACAATTGGGGGTAGCCTGGTACCCAAAGGGCATCGTACGCGACACTACTCCCTAGTGCCATGCATCCCATTGGCACGATGGCTTACACCGTGGGATTGGGGAGGTGGTCCGCGGCAGGGCCTTAGATCCCCCTAGCGGATTTTATCCCGCCGGGTTCACCTATAGCACCCGCAGGCCAGTCCCAAGGGAGCTCCCGTCTTGGGTCCAGTCGCCTCTTGGCGCCCTAGCCCCGCATCTGCGGAGGTCCCCGTGTCCTGGTCCCTCCTATCCGCCACCCGGAGACGCGCTCGGTTGGCAGCTCAACCGAGTTACCCGTCCCCCCTCACGGGGGTCAGGTAACACCGAGGGCTACATATGTACAAAAATCTACAAAAAATGCAAAAAAATGTAAAAAAATAAATAAATCGAAAAATCGTTTCAAAAATGAATCAATAAATGGGTGGATAGGAAAATCGTTAAAAAATTGACAAATAAGTAGATAAATCGATACATTGATTAATAAATTCTAAATGACGAATATAAAGTCGGCCATATTAAATCCGTCATTTAGAATTTTAGAATTTTAAGTTCGGATTCGTAATCAGCGACCTTAATAAGTCCCAAGTGCAGAATTTTATCTAATTAAAGTATTTTTTGAGTTTTGTTCGGTCATATAACATTCGCCATTTGAAATTTCTGAATTTTGCATTCGGATTTGCAATCAGTAACCTAAAGAGGCCGTGATACTTTGCTCGGGACTTCGTCGCCCAATGTTAAGGTAGTCCTTGCGTCTAGTGTCCATTTCGCATAAATTCGAGAAATATGAGAGAGGATTGCGAACACTTCACAATGATCTAAAAATCGGAAATAATTCATGCGCATTATAGGCACTCATAACACGAATTTTGCATAATAATAATTCTAAAACGTTATAAACAAATTGATGGAAAATGAATTGTTTAACAAATATTTCGAAGATCCATGTTTTTTTTTTTTTTTTTTTTTTTTTTTTTTTTTTTTTTTTTTTTTTTTTTTTTTTTTTTTTTTTTTTCTGACTTCCGTTTCCGGTGCGAGAGAGTGTAGACGCGTGTGACAAGGTGTGAATGATAAGAGCAGAGAAGGAGAAAAGAAGGGGAGTGTGAAGAGAGCAGCGAGAGTAGATAGTGAAGAGGGAGGCAAAGGGTACCAGAAGAGGCGAAAAAAGAGTGTGCGGGGGCGCGAATAAAAGAAGGAAGAAGGAAAGAAAAAGAAAAGTAAGGTTAGAAAGGGACAGCGACAGAGGGGAAGTGGGGGAAGGAGAAAGTGGGCAACGGACGGAGACAAGCGCTGAGGCAGAGACGAGAGCAGGTAGGTGGGGCCATCGGACGGGAGAAAGGAGAAGCGCGTCGAAAAAGGGAGATAAGCAGACGTCGGTGAGAAGGGAAGGAGAGCGAATAGGCAGGGGAGAATATAAGAGACGCGGGAACAAGGAATAAGAATAAACGGGAGAAAGGAACAGGCAAGAGATAAATAAACAAACGAGGGTAGAGGATAAATAAATAAATAAATAAATAATATATATATATATATATATATATATTTTTTTTTTTTTTTTTTTTTTTTTTTTTTTTTTTTTTTTTTTTTTTTTTTTTTTTTTTTTTTTTTTTTGAAAGGAAGAATGGCGGAAGAGGACAGGAGGGAGGAGGAGGCGAAGAGAAGGGGAAGACCGCCGAACGTGCAAAGGCTGACCAGGGAAAGAAGCGCGAGCACAGGAGAGATAGGAGAGATGTGGAAGAGGAAGAGGGAGCAAATGGAGAAAGAGGAGGAGGAGAGAAGCGTGGGAGAGGTAGGCGAGATGTTGAAGAGAAAGAAGGAGCAGACGGGGGAAAGGGACAAGACTGAGAAAGAAGAGGAGGAGAGGGTCTTCCAGAAGAGCACGCTGGTGGCAAGGTCGCCGCAGCGGAAGCAAGGAGAAGAGGTCTCGATAGCGGAAATGTTAAGGGAGATGAGGATCGAGATAAGGAGGGACATACAAGAGGTGAAGAAACAAGGGGGGGAGGCGAGGGAGGAGATAGGGAGACTGAGAGAAGAGCTGCGGAAAGGAGAAGAAAGATGGAGGAAGGAGAGGGAGGTGATAGAAGAAAGAATGGCGAAGATGGAGAAGAGACTCGAAGAGGCTAAAAGACAGGAGGAGAAAACAGAAGACCTGGAGAAAAGAATCCAGAGGATAGAGAGAAGAGCGGCAGAGGGGGGGGACGGGGAAGGGGGGCCAGGGGGGTCGAACGAGATGACAAGAAGGGTGGAAGAGATGGAAAGAAAGATGGAGGCGAAGGAAAGGGAAGAGAAAAGAAGGAACCTCATAATCAAAAGAGCGGTGAGAGAGGGGACGGCGATGCAGATCGCGAGAAGACTGCTGGAAAGGATGGGAGTGCAAGCGAAGATAGAGACGGCGAGAGAGGTCGGAAAGAGGGGCGCGGCAGGAAGGGGGATGGAGGCGATGGTGGAGGTGAAGATGGAAAGCGTGGAAGGGAAGGTAGAGGTGATGAAGAGCCGATACAAGCTGAGAGGTAGCAGGGAAAGGGTAGAGGACGACCTCACCTGGAAGGAGAGAAGGATGCAGTGGCTGCTAGGGGAGAGGGCTGAGGAGGAAGTGAGGAGGGGTAAGAGGGTGCAGGTGAAATACGGGAGGCTGATAATAGACGGGGAGGTGTGGACGTGGGACGAGAGGAGGGAGGTGCTGAAGGACGGAAGGGGAAGGGAGAGGGGGCAAGAAGCAGAAGAGGGAAGAGGAAGCGGAGAGGGAGCAAAAAACAGCTAAGCGCGGCAGACGAGGAAGCGGAAGTGAAAACACGGGAAGAGAGGGGGGAAGAAAGCGGCAGGTGGAAAATAGGATTCTGGAACGTACACGGGATAACGAATAAGGACGAGGAGTTCTGGAAGGAAATAGCGGAGTGGGAGGTGATAGCGCTACTGGAAACGTGGATAGAGGAGAAGCAGTGGGAAAGGATAAGGAGAAGGCTGCCGGCAGGGTACGCGTGGGAAAAGCAATGGGCGAAAAGGAGCGGAAAGAGAGGAAGAGCAGCAGGAGGGATATTGATAGGGGTGAGGGAGGAGATGGCGGGAGAAGAGGATCCAAAACAAAGATGCGGGGAGGGGGTGATGGCGAGAAAGATAAAAGCGGGGGGGGAGGAATGGACGGTGGTAGCAGTATACGTGAACGGAGACATGGAGAGGAAGATGGAAAAGATCAGGGGGTGGATGGAGAGACAAGGGGAACGGGTTGTAATCGGAGGGGACTTCAACGCGTGGACGGGAAGGAAAGGAGGACGAGTAACCGGAGAGGAGGGGGAGGAAGAAACAGGAAGCAGGAGATCGAAGCACGAAAAGGAGAACGCGGAGGGAAAAAAAATGGTGAAAATGCTGGAAGAAGTAGGGTGGGAAATCCTGAACGGGAACGTAAAGGGGGACGAGGAGGGGGAGTACACGTTCACAGGAGGAAAGAACGCGACGGTGATTGACTACGTGTTAGCGGATGGACTGACAAGAAGGGAGATAGAGAGCATGGAGGTTGGGGACAGGGTGGACTCAGATCACCATCCGCTGGTGGTGACGATGATGAGAGGAAGAGAGGAGAGAAGAAAAGGAAAAGGGGGAGGAAGGAAAGTCGGGAGCGGGAGATGGTCAGACAAAATGAAAGAAGAGTACAAAAAGAAGATGGAGGGGATGGAAGTGGAGGGGGAGGGGATAGAGGAGGTGATGGAGAAGCTGAGAGAGAAGATAAAGCAGGGAATAAAAGAGAGCGAGGAAGCGGGGGGGAGGAGCAGGAAAAAAAGGAAAGAAGGATGGTGGGATGGCGAGTGCGGGGAGAAGAAGAAGGAGGCGAGACAAGCACTAAGGAAATGGAGGAGAGGAAAAGCAACGAGAGAAGAATGTAGGGGGAAAAAAAAGGAATACGAGGAGACATGCGAAAGAAAGAAGGAGGAGGAAAGGGAGAGACTGGTGAGGGAGATAGCGAGTGCGAAAACGGAAAGCGAGGTTTGGGAAATAGTGAACAGGGGGAGAAAAAGTAGGAAAAGAGTAAACGAGAAGATAGGAGCGGAGGAGTGGAAAGAGCACTTCATGAGGCTACTAGGAGGAGTGGACAGAAGGGTGAGGATGGGAGGGGGAAAGGCAAAGAGGGACGGGGAGGAAACGGGGATAAGCAAGGAAGAGATTAGGAAAGCGGTAAGCAAGATGAAGGAGGAGAAAGCGATGGGAGGCGATGAGATCCCGAACGAAGCGTGGAAGTGCGGGGGGGAAAAGATGAGGGAAATAGCGTGGGAGATATGTAGAAGGGTGTGGGAGGGAGGGGGATGGCCGGAAGAGTGGAAAGAAGGCATAATGGCACCAATAGTGAAAAAAGGGGAGGGGCGGAGGGCAGAGGATTACAGGGGGGTAACGCTGATGCCAGCGCTGTATAAAGTATACACGACGATTCTGGAGAGCAGGCTGGAGGAGGAAGTGGAAGGCAAGGGGGCAATACCGCCAAATCAAACGGGATTCAGGAGAGGGATGGGGACAATAGACAACATATATGTACTTAACCACATAGTGAGCAGGCAAGTGGCAAAAGAGAAAGGGAAGTTGGTGGCACTCTTCGTAGATCTGAAGGCAGCGTTTGATTCAGTAGACAGGAGGGTGCTGTGGGAGGCGATGGAGGAGCGGGGGGTAAGGAAGGGACTAAGAGAGAGGGTGGAGGAGGTATATATGGAAACAAAAAGCAAAGTGAAGGTTGGGGGAGAAACGGGCGAGGAATTCTGGACGGCAAAGGGGGTGAGGCAAGGGTGTCCGATGAGTCCGCTGCTCTTCAACATCCTGACGGCGGACATGGAGGAAGAACTGCAAAAGGGAAGGTGGGGAGGGGTGAGGGTGAGAGGGAGGAGAATATGCTCACTAGCATACGCGGATGATGTGGTGCTGGTGGCGGAAAACGAGGAGGAGATGGAGAGCATGATAAGAAGGCTGCAGGGATATTTTGATAGGAAGAGACTGGAGGTAAACGTAGGGAAAACGAAGATAATGAGGTTTAGAAAAGGGGGAGGAAGAATGAAGGAAGTGAAATGGAGGTGGAAGGGAAAGAGGATAGAGGAAGTGAAAGAGTTTAAGTACCTAGGGTACACGTTTCAGAGGAATGGAAGGCACGAGGAACACATAAAGGACAGGGTGAAGAAGGCGGTGGGGGTGATGAAGCAGGCATGGGGTATAGGGAAGAGAAAATTCGGGAGGAATTGGGAAAGAAGGATGTGGCTGTTCGACACGCTGGTATGGACGGTGATGGGATATGGGGCAGAGATATGGGGATGGGAAGAAAGGGAGGGGATAGAAAGGGTGCACGAGAGGTACATCAGGTGGACGTTGGGGGTGGACTGGAGGACACCGGGATACATGGTGAGGGAGGAGACGAAGAGGGAAAAGATGAGGATAAGAGCAGGAAGGAGAGCATGGAGGTTCGAGGAGAAACTAAAAAGAGGAGAAGGAAGCCAGCTGGCAAGGGAGTGCTGGGAGGACATAAGGGAGAGAGAGAGGGGTAGAGAACAAGGGAGGTCGGAATGGGAGAGAGGAAGAACGACGTTCAAGGAAAGGCCGGGAAACGGGGAAAGAGAGGAGGCGGAGGAAGGGGAAGAAGGGCTGGAGAAGTGGGTGAAGGAGGATGAAAAGAGACAGGAAAGAGAAAGAGGAAGAAAGATAGAAAAATCGCAATACAACCGATGGTATAAAATAATAAGGGCGGAAGGGGTGCCAGAGTACCTGAGAGCGGGATGGAGCGAGGAAAGGTATGGGAGAATCGCGAGATTCAGGTTAGGAAACGAGATGAGGGAAGGAAAGTACTGGGGAACGGAAGAGGAGAGGAGCTGTAGGATATGCGAGAGGGAAAGGGAGTCGTGGGAACATGTGCTTGATAGATGTAGGGGGGGAGGAGAAACGGAAAGAGGGATAGAGGAAAGGGTAAGAGAAATTCTGGATGAAGGGGGAGGGGGGGAGAGGCGAATGAAGGAAATCGAAGAAGAAAGACAGAGAAGAGAGGAGGCAGAGAGGAATGCAGAATGAAAGAGGAATGGAATGAATGGAACGGAAACGGAAGTCGGGGAAAGGGGAAGGAAGAAGAGAGGAGAGAGGCGACGGGGAGGGAGAGCGAAATAAAAAGAGAGCGAGCGAGCGAGCGGGCAAGAGGGCGAGCGGGTGAGCGAGAGAGCGTGCGAGAAGGCGAGCGGGTGAGCGAGAGAGCGTGCGAAAGGGCGAGCGGACGAGCGAGAGAGCGTGCGAGCGTGCGAGCAAGCAAAGGAGAGGGCGAAAGAGAGGAGAAAGAGAAGGAAGGAAAAATGTAAAGAAGGAGGTGTAAAAAATGTAAAATAAATGTAAATAATAAAGAAGCGAGAAGGAGAGAAATGGAGTAAAGTAAGATTAGAAAGTAAGGAAACGTAAAAGGAAATGTATATAAGTAGAATAACTAGAGTATAAGAAGAAATGTAAAAACGGAACGGAGGTCCTTGTAACCCTAAAGGGAACAATAAACACACATACATACATGTTTTTTTTTTCTGAAAATGTTTCGTTCGTTTTTCCGAACATATAAAAAAAATTGCAGATTTTAGAGCCCACTTTGAATTTTCACATATTTTCCCCAGAAAAAACGCACAAAATAATGGACTACCTTCAGGTAGTCCTTGCGACCAATATTAATTTCGCATAAATTCGAGGAATATGAGAGAGAATTTCAAACACTTCTCGATGGTATAAAAGTCTGTAAAAATTCATGAACATTAAAGGTACTGAAAAGATTAATTTTGCGTAATAATAATTCGAAAATGTTATTAACAAATTGATGAAAAAAAATGGTTTAACAAATATTTCGATGATCTAAGTTTTTTTTCATGAAAATGATGCCTTCGTTTTTCTGAATACGAATGAATTTTTTCAGATTTTAAAGTTCACTTTGAATTTTATGCGTTTTTTATGGGGAAAATATGTGAAAATTCAAAGTGAACCCTAAAATCTGAAAAAATTCATACGTATTCAGAAAAACGAAGGAATCATTTTCATGAAAAAAACTTGGGTCATCGAATTATTTGTTAAACAAGTTTTTTTTTATCAATTTGTTAATAACATTTTCGATTTATTATTATGCAAAATTAATCTTTTCATACATTGATGTTCATGCATTTTTTCAGATTTTGAGACCATCGAGAAGTGTTTGCAATTCTCTCTCATTTTTCTCGAATTTATGCGAAATCAGTACTAGACGCAAGGTCTACTTTAAACACCTCTAGGGCTGTCTCTCTCGCATCTAGCGCTGTTTCTCGCACCTTTTCTTTTTTCGATTCTCCTGAATAAACGGCATCGAGTATAAAGGAACCAGAAGCTTAGCCCAATTCTGCAATCCTTCAGCACATTCTATAAAAAATTGAGCTCTGTCAGTCGAGTATTTCGAGAGAAAATTGGTTTCAAAATCTCTGAAGGGGGGGGGAGTAACTCTGCCTCTTGATAATCCCCAGGTACAGAATCTTAATGAAATCAATTACGTACTTTGCATTTTGGTCGATCATTTTAGATATGGATTCGTAATCAGCGACCTCGAAAATCCCCGAGTAAGATATTTCATCGGATTTAAACTTGTCGCTTCGTTGCAATAAAGTTTTGAAAATTAATGAAAATTAATGATTTTTTTTATAAAAGGTTAACAAAAAATACCAAAATCGTTCGGTCGTTGTTCGATCAAAATCGTTTTTGGTTACCGACCGAACCGTTTTCTATAATAATAGGTTCGCGCGGCCAACGCGCGGACGATTAGCGCTCACAACATACTCTCCCTCTTCTTCTCCCTCCGCCAAACTTCTCCCACCGCAAAAATTTCAAGACGTATAGATAAAATAGGCGGTGTCACTAGCTGCTCTGATTCTCGCATTGTGTTGAAGTGTAGTGATCAGTGTGAGTTGATTGTTTTTCGTCACGGCAGGAGGTCTGATACGGTACGTACTCCAATACTCATTCATGCATGCAATATCGTAACCGTATTGTGTTATGCGTATTGATAATAATGAAGTGTATGTGTAAGAGAAAATAAACCTAGAAAAAAAGCAATAGACCACCAGATTTATAGAGTAAAAAAAACGTCTCAAATTAATCGTTTATGCATTTTCTTTGTACGCACAAACAATTATCTGTTACAAAAAATTCTGTACGTAGATAAAACAAATTATTTTCTGTTACACGTACAATTATAAATAATAATTTAATTTAACTAATATAATTGATCATTGTGTAGCTGCGGACCATGTCGGCGAGCGACAATGACGAGCCCCAGCGAAAACGACCGCGCACCGCGGGAGCTTGCTCAGCTTTGTTTATGTCAACAAGGTCGGCCGCGTACACGAGTTCGGACGATGAGCAGCCTTCCCAATCGGACGAAAATGCGAAGCGCACAGGTGAATATATTATATAAAATTCTACTGAAGATACTGGAAAGACTGGTTTTGTATAATAATATCGAAATGTTGTTAACAAATTAGAACAAAACTTATTTGTTCAACAAATTACCCAGAAACCCATCTTTTTGTGTGAGAATGATACGTCAATTTTTTTAGAATTTTGTCAAATTTTTCAAAATTGTGTTTTTTCAAGAAAAATGAGGAGCATAAACCACATTTTTTTAAATTTGGACAAAATTCTGAAAAAACTCATACGTACTCAGAAATATTAATGAATAATTTTCGTCAGAAAAAAAAATTGGTTTGCCGGGTAAATTGTTGAAGAAATAATTTTTTCATTAATTTGTTAATAACATTTTGAAATTATTATTATGCAAAATAATATTTTCAGCACCTTCAACGTGCTTGATTTTTTCAGATTTTTATCAGATCGAGAAGTGTTTGTAATATTCTTTGAAACTCACGTTTGACGAGTCTGTACTGCTCGTACTACCTTGCGTCTAGTGTCCACTTCACATATACACGCGAAATATGGGAGAGAAATGCGAACACTTTTCGGTGGTCAAAAATCTGAAAAAATTCATGCACATTAAAGGTACTGAACAAATTAATTTTGCATAATAATAACTCTAAAATGTTATAAAAAATTTAAGGAAATTTAATTGTTTTATAATCTCCCGGTGACCCAAATTTTTCTTAATAAAAATGATTCGTTCACTTTTCTGAATACGTATGAATTTTCTCAGACTCTTAAATTGACTTTGAAATTTGTGTTTTTGCACACATATTTTCCATATAAAAACAAAATTCAAAGTCAAATTAAAAATCTAAAAAAATTCATACGTATTCAGAGAAACCAACGAATCATTTTCATTTAAAAAATTCGGGTCACCGGGAGATTTGATAAACAATTTTGTTTTCATTAATTTTTCATAGCATTTTTTAATTATTACTATGCAAAATTAAACTTCTCAAGATCTTTAATGTGCGTGCATTTTTCCAGATTTTTGCACCAACGTGAAGCCTTTGCAATCCTCTTATTTTTCTCGAATTTAGGTGAAAATGAGCAGGAAGCGAGATAACTATTTTAATTTCGATCCGGTTATGAGGAATTGATCGATAAATCACAAATCGATAACGAGGCGCATGGCCGACTCGATATTCTCCAATCAATAACGAGTCGAATTGCGTATCGTACCAGACTAGCAATCAGAGTTGTAAATACTGATTAGTTAAAAAAAGAATTATTCAGTACACAGAGAAAAAAAATTAATGGATCAACCAAATCCAGCGGTCACCGGCTGTCAAATAAATGTTTAATTAGAGCAATGACCATTTTTTGTTTCTTCAACAGTTTCTCGGTTCAGCAGACCAAACGATGGTAAAGGTGAAAGAAAATATTGTCAAGCTGACTAAATGATTTAGTTGACAGTCGGTGAACACTGGATTTGTTGAATCAACAAATCTCTTTTCCCAGTGTACTGTTTGTTTTGTACGTCTGATTTAATAATAATAACCTGCGACGATTATAAAACGATGTGTGAACTTTTGAATAGCCTCATAGATGCCTTATTCCCGATAAAAAAATTGTGAACAATTACGACAAAAATGGAAGAGCGCGGCCCTCGATTACTTTCGTAGTCGCCTCCGGTACAGTCCGGAGTAACGTCGGATTTCAAGATTATTCCGAAAGTTTCTCAATGACAAAAATCTGGAAGAAGTTAGGCATATTGAAGATACTGCACACATTGATTTGCACAATAATAATATCACAATGTTATTAACAAATTAGTGAAAAATATAATTGTTCAACAAATTACCCGGCAACCCATTTTTTGATAATAACGGTTCATTAATTTTTCTGAATACGTATGAATTTTTTCAGAATTCTGTATAATTTTTTTCTTAATTGCGTTGTTTTTTGGACAAAACGAAGGGTAAAAACCGCAATTTAAAAAAATGAGACAAAATTCTGAAAATATCATAAGTATTCAGAGAAATTAATGAATCACTTTTATTAGAAAAAAAAAGTTTGGTTGCCGGATAATTTGTTGCTCCATTAATGTTTGCATTAATTTCTTAATAACATGTTGATATAATTATTGTGCAAAATCAATATTTGCAGCATTTTCAATATGCCTAATTACTTCCAGATTTTTATCATGAGAATTCCGCCAGATTTTGTCATTGAGAAACATTCAGAATTCTTTTGTAATCCGACATTTAGCCGGACTGTACCGAGGCCACTATTCTAAACGCATCTCACCATTTTTGTTGAGAATTTCCATGAAATTATATCGAGAATAAACATTCTTTGCAGCCGTAAAAAATGTACATGTTATATTATAATTACTCCATGTTACTATTAATAATTAAAAAGTATTAAGGTAGTTCGAGCGCCTAAAGTCCATTTCGCATAAATTCGAGAAAAATGAGAGAGCATTGCAAAAACTTTTCTATGATGTAAAGATCTGAACAAATTCATGCACATTAGAGGTACTGAAAAGATTAATTTTGTGTAGTAATAATTCTTAAATGTTATTAACAAATTGATGAAAAAAAATTTGTTCACCGAATATTTCGATGACCCAAGTGTTTTTTAATGAAAATGATTTCTTCGTTTTTCTGAATACGTATGAATGTTTTCAGATTTTTAAGTACTCTTTGAAATTTGTTTTTTTATATGGACAATATATAAAAATTTCAAAGAGTACTTAAAAATCTGAAGAAATTTATACGTATTCAGAAAATTGAAGGAATCATTTTCATAAAAAAAAACTTGGGTCATCGAAATATTTGTTAAACAATTTTTTTTCGTTAATTTGTTAATAAGATTTTAGAAATATTATTATGCAAAATTAATGTTTTCAGTACCTTTAATGTGCATGCATTTTTTCAGATTTTAAGGTCATCGAGAAGTCATTGCAATTCTCTCCCATTTTCCTCGAATTTATGCGAATTAATACTTGGCGATAGAACTACCTTAATAATGTTGTTGTCGGTTTTTGTCCTTTTTAAAGCGATACATTTTACATGTAATAGTAATCGAAGCTACGCAGAGTTTGTCTGGTCTTGTAATATAATAATTTTATGTGTAAACAATCGATCGAATAATTGATGGTCGCCAATCAAATCATTTTACAGATGATAGAGAAATTTCGGAGCAGATCGACCGCCTCACCCAGGTGTCGATACAGGACGATGAAGGGGATCCACGCAGTCGTTTGGAAATAGAGTGTGCAAAGCGGCCTATGATGGATGGGAAATATTTCCAACTGCAAAAGGAAGGGTCCGACGTCGACGAAATCATTTTGGCGGTGTGCCAATTTTGTCAACCGCCGAAGATTTTGAAAACGACGCTAAGGTCGACGTCCAATTCAACTACGCATTTAAGGAAAAAAAAATCGAGCATGTAAAACGTGCTGAAAATATTGATTTTGCATAATAATAATTCCAAATTGTTATTAACAAATTAATGAAAAAATTAATTGTTCGACAAATTGCATGGCAACCCAACTTTTTTCTGATGAAAATGATTGATTCATTTTTCTGAATACATATGAATTTCTCCAGAATTTTGTCCAATTTTTTTTAATTACGTTTTTATAGCAAAATGAGCGTCGAAAACCGCAATTCAAAAAAGTAGACAAAACTCGGAAAAAATGCATGCCTATTCAGAAAAATGAATGAATAATCTTCACCAGGAAAAAACGTTGGGATTGTCACACTATTAGTTGCGGGATTTTCTCTTAGTGACCTTCACAGCCTCCGTCACAGGAAATCCCGCGACTTAATTCTGATGATATAAGTGAAATATATTTGAATAAATCGATCATTTAAATTGCAGAAACGACATCCAGACGAGTTTGAAGAGTACAAACAGTACGCCGCAACAAAACGTACATCGTTGACCGTCGACCGGAAAAGGTGGTCCTGTACATTCTCCCAAGAAGTCTGGGAATCGAATTGTACGTCGTTCGTGCTAGACGCCATGATACCGCTGTCTACGGTGGAGAATAAATCGTTTCGGAAAATCTTTGACGGTATAAGATTCTTTTTTATTTCGTATGATTTTAATCGTTTAGCACAGAATTTCACTTTTTTAATTATCTTGCAGACTTCAACATTAAGAAAAATGGGACAACTTTGAAGCCCATGACGCGACATACGTTGTTAACGCGCATAAACCGCGTCGTCGAAGAACAGCTGGCCGAGATTAAACGTATTATTGAAGATACAGAATACGTTTGCACAACAGCTGACGCGTGGTCGGGAAAGAAGCGACGCTTTCTCGGAGTAACGCTGCATTGGGTGAGTTGAGTTTTTTTTAATAAAAAAATAGAAGTAAAAATATTGTGATTAGTAGATATCTGAAAATAAAATGTTATGATTAAAGCCCAGTACGCGTCTTCATAGACGTCCCTGGGAACTATTACATAGCCTGGAAATAAAATTTGACGATTAAAGACCAGTACGCGTCTTTAAAGACGTCTCTGGGAACTATTACATACCCTGGAAATAAAATTTGACGATTAAAGCGTCTTTACAGACGTCCCTGGGAACTACTAAATGCTCTGAAAATAAAATCTTATGATTAAAGCCCAGTACGCGTCTTTACAGACGTCCCTGGGAACTACTAAATACTTTGAAAATAACATTTTATGATAAAAGCCACTTAAAGTTAATTCATGTGTGCTGGACTAAACTGAACTTTTCCGGTTTTTAGGCACTCACGTTTTAAGAAAACGCACCAAGAGTGCCTATTGAATTCGCTGTCCAAGGGTGTAAATACGTTTTTTAAGGAAAATGTTAATATAATTTTATTTTATCCACTACTTTTTAGTTCACATTTCTTAAGCATGCTAAAATACATATTCTTGACATAAAATAATAAGGAATTTGCATTACTAAAGACATTTTTTCCTTCAGACAAGATTTTGTGTTACCCGGACGTCCGTATCACTTAGTGGCTCTGGACTGAACAGAGCGAACAAGTTGAAATTTGGAATATTTCTTAGTCTAGCACTGGGAAGTATGCCCATGAAGTGTGTTAATTTTCCAATCATTTTATACAGGAGTTCACTTGAAGAAATTTGGCACTTTTGGTCATCAAGTTGTATACGGGTCTCAATCTTGGCCATCGATGGAAGAATTTGGCTGAAACTTGCTGCATAATTCTAATTCAACTTAATCTTGATGCACTTTTTTTAGTTTTTTTCTTACACACTTTTTAAGTGGTGAATACCTAAAACACTCAAATCATTAAATTGAAAATTGTGTCCGGCTGTCAGTCTTCGCAGTCAATAAAGTAATTTGACTAAAACTTGCAGCGTTCTCATATTTTACCTTAATTCAAATGTATCTTTCCTCATATTAGCCCTTAGATCATTTTAGAATGATGATTACCTACCATAATAGAATCAAAATATTCAATTTTAATTAATTTCACAATTATGATAACAATAATATTTTTCTCTTCAAAATAATTATCCGCTGTACATTCCACATATTATAATGTCAAAATAATTGATTCCGAAATGATTTTTCAATTTTTATATTTATTAATTGCACTGATACAGTTTTATTGTATTATTAATTCATAATTAATATACCAAACTGAAATATGAGTATAAACATAACCTAAACACAAAATTCGTAAAACATATTGACACCTTCTCTACGGAACTATATATGTTTGAAATGTATACTTTTCATTAAATTATTCGTTATATTTTATTCACTGGCACTCATAACTGTATTCACTATTTATTGTCTGGTTTCGTCTGTAAATTTTCACTTGTCACTGCCAATGTTTTTGTCAATTTTATTTACTCATTGTAAATCATCGCGTAATTACCATATAACACCTGCATTCATGATTTTATTGATTTCTAACATTTTTTTACACTCAATTATTAAATTAATTAACTACTATAAAAAAATAGAACCCAACAAATTCAGGTGTTTCACGATTGTCACCTGATTCATAATTCACGCCGCGACCGCAATCGCGCTGCCGGCTTGCCGTCACTCGACCAAAAAATACGATTGCCGAACGTACTAAACGCGCGAATTTATAAATGCCGATTGACCGTTCACCCGAATGAGAAAATATCCGACGAGTCATAATACCGAAATATTTATTAGCCGAACGGTGAAAACGCCGAAAAGTTTTTATGCCGAACGGATGAAAATACCGAATTTCATTTCAACAGAATTGTAATGTTCCCGAATGCACCATTTGCCTGAATGTATCGAACACTCGAAAGTCCGTTCTCCCGAATGGGATTTTGACAGAAAATATTTTTCACTTAAGTAGAGTTCTTCATTACCGACACATGCTTCTAACCATGTCGGTATATTGGAGTTCTAGAATTCGATCTAAAGTCGCCTCGTCCACAGATAGTTTTCGTCTCTTAATAAGCTTAATAATCATTACATCATGTGGATATCGACTGGTAAATATTAAGGGGCTGCTGGAATAGATTTTTTTACCGACTGGTCGGTAAAAAAGTACGGTTTCGTAGTTTACGGTTTACGTCGTTATTGTATTACAAAAATGTCTCAAATTGCACAGGATTATAATATCAACATAGGCGCATCAGCGTAGACTCGAATTTTGGGTGAAAACGCTTGAAAAACAAAGAAAATCGTAAATTTGTAAGTCTATCGAAAACCAATATGGCCGCTAGAACTGTCAACTGTCACCTTTTTCGTATTATATAAATATTTCCAGGAATCCCATACGGAAAACGAGAATCTACGCCGATGCGCTTACATTGATATAATAATCTTGTGCAATTTGAGACATTTTTGTAATACAATAACGACGTAAACCATAAACTACGAAACCGTACTTTTTTACCGACCAGTCGGTAAAAAAATCTACTCCAGCAGCCCCTTAAGATGCGAAAACTATCTGTGAACGAGGCGGCTATAGATTGAATTCTAGAGAACTCCAATATACCGACACAGTTAGCTGCATGTGTCGGTAATAAAGAACTCTACTTAGGTGAACAAGTGAATATTTTTCCACTGCGTACTTGACTTTGGCTATAACTTACAGCGTACTCATATTTTATCTCAATTCAGATATTTCTTCTCTTATATTTGCCATAAGATCATTTTAGAGTGATAATTACCTACATTAATACATTTTAATAAATTAATTTTTATTAATTTGATACTTATTACGAAGGAAATTCAAATAAATATCGTGGACTATTAATCACTAACAAACACTAATTACAAACTATCAAACGATACCGCGTCCCTTGTGTACGAATTCACTGACATTGTTTTTTGGTAAGTTTACCGTTCCAGGATTTTACGGTAATTCCACATCTCTAGTCTCGAGACAAGTCCAAGTACCGTGGAACCTCTCACAGCGTACCAAATGCGGGGACATGTACGCTAAGTGAAGAGCCAATCAGGCACGCGAAACGTTCGTGCCTCTCACTCTCTCTCGCAAAATCATCCAATCACAGCGCTGGTACGTTTCCCAATGTACGTTATGAGGGTGTGCGCTATAAGAGGTTCTAGTGTAGACAAAATCTACTTTACCGACCGACACGAGACGCTTCAAGACTCTTTTACCGGAGACACCGTGTTTTGACCTCATTTCGATTGACACACATCGTTAATATAAATGAATAATGTATATTTTATATTGAATTATTTGTTTTTTGCTTATTTTCACTGGATCTTATCACTGCATTCGCTGTTTTTTGGTCTCCCTGGTAGGACGGTACACGATCGATTACACGATAAAATTAATGGACAAATGCACGTTCAAATACGCGCGTGTAATGTCTTCATCTATTTTACCGTATATTTTTTAGAAAATAAACGGTCAGATTTTTTTGGACCGTGTATTTGTGCGTTCATTTGTACGCGCATTTGCGATTAAATCCACGGCGCCCGGACCCTGTATACTTGTGCGTTTATTTGTACGTGCATTTGCGATCAAATTTACGGCGCCCGGACCGTGTATTTGTTCGTTTATTTGTACGTGCATTTGCGATTGAATCTACAGCTGACCGTGTATTTTCTTAAAATTACACGGTCAAATAGATGAAGACATTACACGCGTGTATTTGACCGTGTAATGTGGCGTGCATCAGGGCTGTTTTCGTCTCAAAATGTTCACCTGTCACTGTGGCTGATGTATCTCTCGATTTAATTTATTTATCATAAAACAATCGTAATCACCAAATTACAAATGCGTTCACGCCCTAACAGTTCGGTCCAACCGTATACCGACTATGATCCCCACCGGGTCGTTTTAGGACACGGGATCAACTAGTATTTCATCGAAACCAACCACCGACCAACCAAGATTTAGTTGAGAACACGGTTTGTCGGTGGTTGTTTTCTTCAAAATACTGGTTGTTTTCGTGTTCTAAACCGACCTGGTTGGATTTTTCGTGGTTGGTCGATCTGCTGGGGCGGTTTTATTAATTTCTTATATCTTTTTTTTTTTAACGATAACCCTTCTTTACACTTTGTTATTAAATGATTTAACTATAATAAGAAAGTAGAACTTAATGACGATTTACGACTTTTCAAGAGACACGATAGCGTCTCGAGACAAGTCCATTTCCACTACCTTACCGACCGAGACGAGACGCTCTAAGACTCTTTTACTGGAGACACCGTGTTTTTTTACCTCATTTCGATTGACACACATAGAGATTTGAAATAACGGTAATTTTTATAACAGTTCAGAAGACCAAGAAATAACCGTCATTTGACGGTTTTGTGACGTCATTTTTTGCCTATTTGGTCGAAGTAAAAATGACAGTCATTTCGACAAGCGTCATGTGACGGTTCAAACGGTTTTGTGATGGTCAAATGACCGTCACAAAACCGATCTTCGTCGATTAATCGACGTTCGGTGTTGTTTTTTTATGAAACATCGACTAAAAAAAATCGAATATCAAATTTATACTCCACATTTTCTATTGACCATTTTATGGGTCAGTTTCTATTGATTCGAATGACTTTTTATTTTTTGAAAATGACCGACATTGAATATCACAGAATTATATAGATATGAAAATACCGGTATTTTTATTTTTTGTAAAATAACAATGAAACTACCGTACCTTTACCGTCTTTTATCCACATTTTTTTTCTACAAACTTTGTGTTGTGAAAATACGGTCACGAAAAATGCTCGTAAGTTTGACCGGTTACAAATTTTTGTTGGTGAATTCACCATAAAAAATGGTAAACTGTCTATAACGAATTTTTTGGTAAAATTACAGCAACGTTGTTTCGTAAATTCACCGTATCTTGACGAGAATTCTTAATCACTAAGAGACTATATGACTTTATTACCGATGTCGTAAATTTAACACCGGTCACATACCGTTTTTAATCGTAAAATTACTGGTCATGTATACCACTCACGTCTCTAGTCCGAACCGCATCGTGCGGAGTGCAAAGCGCGACGTCCGAACGGCATCGTGCGGAGCGCGAAGCGCGACGTCCGGACGGCACGGTGCGGAGCGCGAAGCGCGACGTCCGAACGCCACCGTGTAGAGCGCGAAGCGCGACTTTCGAACGGCATCGTGCGGAGCGCGAAGCGCGACGTCCGACCGGCGCTGTGCGGAGCGCGAAGCGCGACGTCCAAACGACCCCCTGCGGAGCGCGGAGCGCGACGACCGCGTGAGTGCCTTAAAATGACACCAGGGAAAAATGTCCCGAAGGGACATTTTTGCCGCAGTGTCATTTTCGGGGGGTTTGGGGGCGGAGCCCCCCAATGGGGGTTTGGGGGGCGAAGCCATCCAACAACAACCCGGCGCCCCGAAGGGGCGACCGGGTTGCTTGTTTCTATTTAGATAGACGAACGTACGCTAGAGAGGAGGTCAGCGGCCATTGCTTGTAAGCGTTTTCCCGGAACGCACTCCTACGACGCGATAGCACGGTATTTGATTGAAATCAATTCGTGCTTCAACATCGACTGCACTAAGCTAATAGCTACTGTCACCGACAACGGCGCGAATTTCGTGAAAGCCTTCAAAGAGTTTGGAGTTGACGGGATGGATGGATGTTCGCTGGGTAAAAATAGTTTATTTATGATTTTCGTTTTGCTATTTTGTATTCAGATCAACGTAATAATCAGGATAATTGTGATAATTACGATGGTACATATATGATACACATTGGACTTATAAAAATAAATCATTTCTTAAAGTTGAATTCATCTCAAGTTGAATGACATCGGAGTTTGATATTCTAAAAAAGGCAACAAAAAAACGATCACCATTATTATCAATATTCAAAATCTAAATAAATAAATAAAAGTCTAGAAATACAGAAGTATTACCCCTTCTCGTTTATTCTATCAGCCACAATGTCAATAAGAAATCTGAAAAAAATTAAATTAAAGTTCCATTTACGATCTGTATGTATGCATACCTGTGTGACTATAGAAAATTGTTTAATTTTTTAGATACTCCGTCAACGAGTACGCAGGATGTCGAAGCGACGGAAGACTCTGCAATCGGCGAGCTTCTGTCTGAAGACCCTGCAGAAATCGACGACGAGTTTAGCAACGAGTGCGAAAAGCAATTGCCGCAGCATTTGCGATGCGCGAGTCACACCCTGAATCTCATTGCCACAACCGACACAGCAAAGGCAATTGCTCGTTCATTGGAGCTTGCTGAAATACACGGAAATGCTATGTCTAAGTGTAATGCTTTGTGGAAAAGCTTACGCTCGCCCAAGTTCAGCGAGGCGTTAAAAGATTACTTGGGCATAGCATTAAAGAGGCCAGTAGTGACGCGCTGGAACTCTTTACTTGACAGTCTCCAGCAGCTCGTGTCGTGTAAGAAGAAGTTGTTGAACCGCAGCAGTAGAGATGAAGATCCAATCTCAATTAGAGATACGTTTACTCCTCACGAATTTCGCTACCTTGAGGAGTACATTCGATGCACGCTCGATCTTGCGAAAGCGATCGATCTGCTTCAAGGCGAAAGCTACTGCCATTATGGCTACCTCCTCCCGACTCTCGTGCAGCTACGACGACAAATGTTGTTGTTGAAAGAAACACCAGCATCCAAATCTGCCAACCGATTGTTGTAGGGACGATTCGTGCTCTGGAAACAAGATTCAAGGCTATGTTTGTTATTACCGAGCAAGGAAAAGCTGCAGCTATCGCCGCCGTAACTCACCCGAAATTCAAAGTACGCTGGCTCCGTTGCCTGCCGAGAACGAAGCAGAAGGTCGTATACGATCTCGTAGTCGACGCTGTCGCTTCAGTATCCACCGAAACGGCGGAACCCCCAGTTCCGGAATCGAAAGGACCGGAAGATGATTGGGATTTCGGAGACGACCCGATGATTTTCGAAAATCTCCAAAGTTCCGTCAATCACGCTACTTCGGAAGTTGAAGTAACGCGATATCTCGAGGACCCAGACGTCAACTTGAAGATGCTGCAAAAATATCCGGCCATTCGGAAGGTATTTTGCAAATTCAACACACCGTTACCTTCGTCAGCCCCCGTTGAACGCCTCTTCAGCTACGCCACGATGTTGGATCTGCCGAAATATAATCGGTTGACCGATGAACATTTCGAGCAGCGAATACTAGCAAAAGTAAATGCCTCGAAAAATTACCATTAAATTGGCGCAGGTACGGATATTGTAGTGACACTATTTATACTTACAATTACATTGAAATAATAACTGAAACATTTATTTCCTAGTGAGTAGAGGTGAGGCCGTCAATTGTTTCGCGCACACCTCGGGACGCGATTGGAGAACAATTTATCGCCGATAAGGGAGTCTGCAGGCATATCTAGTCCAGCCATTGTTGAGGCTGCGCTAATAAAGAAAAAAAGACAAAAAAATCGAGAGTTCGTTTTGTCCCCTTACCTATTCAAATAATGAAATAAAAAAAAACCGAAATGCTAAAAAAGTATATACGTATTTTTGTTATTGTCACTTACCTGTTGCAAATATTTTTTAAACCGCTAATTTGTCAAAGTTTTTTTTATCGATTTGTTAATAACTTTTTGGAATTATTATTACGCAAAATCAAGATTTCAAACACTTTCCGTATGGTTGTATTTTTTGCAAATTTTTATTCCGTTGGGAAACTTTCGAAATACTCTCTGAATCTCTCCAACTTTCACGTTTTCCGTGGACTGTACCGCTCGGAATACCTTAAAATTCGCTACTGAGCGAGCTACAAATGCGGAACTCCATCAGACATCTCCTTCTTTGCATCCATCTCTTCTAGTAATATTATATTTATTAACAAATTTATCAATTTTTCGAGCGATTTTGCGGTTTATTTACTTATCTATTAACTTTTTGAATGATTTTCAGATTTATTTATTTATATATTTATTTATTAAGCAAATTTTTCTAAAGTAATGGGGCGATAAGATATGCATTACCAGATCCATTACCCATTACTTTAAAAATCGATGATGGATCTAAGTATCGTTATCCATTTTTTTTTAAATGTGTGATGGATGGGAGTTCCATTACTCACTGAAAAAGTAATGGGTAATGGGTGTGAGTTCCATTACTCATTAAAAAAGTAATGGGTAATGGATGTGAGATCCATTACTCATTGAAAAAGTAATGGGTAATGGATGTGAATTCCATTAATCGTTAAAAAAGTAATGGGTAATGGATGTAAGATCCATTACTCATTAAAAAAGTAATGGATAATGGATGTGACTTCCATTACTCATTAAAAAAGTAATGGGTGATGGATGTGACTTCCATTACTCATAAAAAAAGTAATAGGTGATGGATGTGACTTCCATTACTCATTATTAAAGTAATGGGTGATGGATGTCACTTTCATTACTCATTAAAAAAGTAATGGGTAATGGATGTGACTTCCATTACTCATCAAAAAAGTAATGGATAATGGACCTCTGCTCCATCACTCATTAATAAAGTAATGGGCAATGGTTCCGAATTCCAGTATCCATTTTTAAAGTAATGGGTAAGAAAAACGATAATGCATTACAAAAATAATGCATTATCCCCAACTCTGCAATTGACGATATCGAAGAATGACTGTCATTGCACATCTCTAGCAGTGATGATGAGATACCGACGGTTTATATTTCATTTTTTCTCTTGATGTTTCATAAATAAACCACATCGAACGTCGATTAATCGATTTTAGGGAACATAGAAAATAATAAAAATCAATTATTCGAAAAAATAATAAAATAATATCGCCGTTCGATTAATCGATTAACGATTTATTTTTTTCGATGTTTCTCGTGTCGTCACAAGACGATCGTTTCTGTATCAATTGACCAATCCGAAAAAATGGATGGAATTTTACGTAGTAATGACGGGCGATGTTCGTCGATTAACCGTCCGTGTGTAAACTATATTTTTCCATACACGGTCTGTACACTAGGTCTTTTAGGGAACAGTCGAGTTTTCAAAATATCCTCAGCCTTAAAAAAATCTGAAAAAATTCGGGGATACTTTTCGAAGTGTTAACTACACGGCCCGAAGTCAAAAGTTTATAACTATTGTTAAAAAAATTAAATTGTAGTCGAAAATAGGGAAAATACGGATTTTTGTTAAAAAATGCATAACTGCGCAATAAACAAATATACAAAAACTGTTATAGGATTTTGTAGCTTAGACTATGAGCTTTTAAAAGAAATATGGACATTAGCGTGGGCTTTGAAGAGTTAAATGTTTCAGTACCTGTACATGGGGAATATTCTAAGAAGTCAGTCATGTTATACCTAGCAAGTCCGTACACCGAGAAATTACCCAAAAAGCAAATCATGAAAATACCGGGAGATCAAAGGTTAGCCACCGAAAGAGCACTGAGTGCTTTTATTTCGAGTATTATGGGATTATCACAGTGTGACATTTTCAAAAAATATTTTTTTTTGTTGCATTAATACACGGTTATAAACATTGTGTTAAATTTCTAAATCGATATTCAAATTATTTCGGTCGCTTCAGCGTTTCTTAGAGAAAGGAATTACAGCGTGACCAGTGGCGTGTCCAAACTTTGAACGCGTTTTTCTCGGAATGATGTTTTTCAAAACGGTGTCTACTGCCGAGAGAAGATTTTTCAAGCTATCGATTTCAAATTTTGACAGAACATTCTTTTTGCCATTGTTTATCGTCCTATGGAAGCTTTTTTTTAACTTTCCATTCTTTTCACGATAAACGATAAAATTGAGGCTGGAAAAGTGGAAACCGATGAGGACCTTTTTTTCTACAACATTTTTGATAATTCATCTTAATAATAAACAATTAATAAATCACCTCAAAAAAACATGATGTATTCTTTATTGCTGCTTTCATTTATAAAAAAAAACCAAACTGATTAGCTTATCCTAATCATGAAAATAAAGAATCGCGGAAATCAGTGATTTTTTGGTCGGTCACATTGTGATGATCCCTTAAAGCACCGGAATGTTGGTCGAAAGCACCGGAAGACCATCGACAATTTGAATGTTCAAACCGTAAAAGCACCGGATTTTCGGTCGAGAGTACCGAAAAAGCACCAACAATATATAATAGATTTTTTTTCTTCGCTGTTTCTCAAAATCGACTAATCGACGTTTGATGTTGTTTATTTTGTTTTTATGAAACATTGACAGAAAATCGAATATCAACCGTCGGTATCGTATCGTCACTGCCATACCGACCGATAGACCATCATCCTACTGGCCAAGGGTCCTCTTTGGAATTGGTCATTTCTTGTGGTTTCGCTGCCTGAGTTTTGAACGCGATAAATTTATGCTCTACATTTTTTATTGTTCGAGATAATTCGCGGAATCGCGAACACCCATCTAGTCGCGGAATGACGGTCCTTTTTTTGGTCAGAAATTTGTTAAAAAATTTTTAACATTGAATTCGAATATGTACGTCCATATTGAAGCTAAACATTGAAAATCGTGACTCTTAACGTAGATCAGCTGATGTACAACATTTTCCGAGCATTTATAAAACTTTCTGATAACTTCCTGTAACGGTCAAATGACCGTCACAAAATAGACCTCGCATCTCTACACATAATTCGGCAATACGAAAGCGACGGTCACGTGACGGTCATTTCTATGTCAATTGACGGAATCGAAAAAATGGATAGCATTCTACATAGTAGGGATGGGCGATGTTTCTCGATGAATCGACGCTCGGTGTTGTTTATTTATGAAATCGACTAAAAAAAATCGAATATCAACCGTCGGTATTTTATCATCACTACTATACCGACCGACGAATCTTCATCCTAGGGCGTTGGGTTCGATAACGCATAGAGATGTACGCTCATTTTCCGACCGGACATTTTTTGGACATGTGACCGTCACGTGTCGGTCAAATGACCAACCGAAAAATAACGCTTTCGTGACAACAGACCCGCCACAAGCTCTATGAAGTTAGCCATACAATATTAAGGAAAAAAAAAAAATACTAATCGATTGGTGGACGTTTGGTGATGATTGTTAGATCAATTGTATCGTTTGGAGGTCAATTGTTTAATTACAATAATTAAAAAACGAAACAAGGCCCAAAATTAGCCAAACATTTTTTTTTTTCTATCCAAATCGACTCTACTAGGGCTTATTCGACGCGGAATCGTTTGGCGATTACGAATAACGCAACCAAAACGTTTGGAGATCCTTAGTTTTCAAGAAAAACTAATAAAATGAAGTTCCAATCGACAGACCCGGATGACAGCATGTGGACAAGGCTTTACGGTCGGTAAAATAGATATTTCCGAACCTTCAAAAAATACTAGTCGATTGGTGGTCGTTTGGTGGTGATTTGTAGATCAATTACATCGTTTGGAGGTCAATTGTTTAATTACAACAATTAAACAACGAAACAAGGGCCAAAGTTAGCCAAACATTTTTTTTTCTATCCAAATCGACTCTACTAGGGCTCATTCGACGCGGAATCGTTTGGCCTTGTCCACATGCTGTCATCCGGGTCTGTCGATTGGATCTTCATTTTATTAGTTTTTCTTGAGAACTAAGGATCTCCAAACGTTTGGGTTGCGTTATTCTTAATCGCCAAACGATGAGCCTCAATCGCCAAACAATGAGCCCTAGTAGAGTCGATTTGGATAGAAAAAAAAATGTTTGGCTAACTTTGGGCCTTGTTTCGTTTTTTAATTATTGTAATTAAACAATTGACCTCCAAACGATACAATTGATCTACCAATCATCACCAAACGTCCACCAATCGATTAGTATTTTTTTTTTTTTTTTCCTTAAAGTTGTATGGCTAACTTTATAGAGCTCCCGCCACATAGCTTTGTTAAAAATAAACACTTCGATGTTAACTTTGCTTGAAAAAATCTGACAAATTCCTGACTAAAAATAAAATGACCGTCAGTGTGCAACTATATATGGTCGTTTGACCATATTTCGGACGACGAAAGACATTGACGGTCATTGCACAACATAGAATTGAGGAATTACAGTATGACGGTCATTTTTGTGACACTTGACGCGAACGAAAAATGACGGTCATTGTGCATCTCTAATAACGCATTGTTAGCAGTTTATTCGTGCTGTGATGTGATTGGCCGAGACTCTCAGACCGAGTCCAAGTCCATTTGACCTTGTTAGAGATGCGAGGACCATTTTGTGACGGTCATTTGACGGTCATAAATAAGATAAAAGACCGTCATTTCCAAACCAGATAGGTGTTTTTGTCACTTTTGGACAGTCACAAGACGTTTGTCGAAATGACCGTCATTTTTACTTCAAAAAATTGGCAAAAAAAAATATGTCACAGAACCGTCAAATGACGGTCATTTCTTGGTCTTTTGACCGCTTCTAAAAATGACCGTCATTTCGCATCTCTACATGTGTGTCAATTAAAATGAGGTCAAAGCACGGTGTCTTCGGTAAAACAGTCTTGGAGCGTCTCGACTCGTTCGGTAAGGTAGGGAAATAGACTTGTCTCGAGACGCAGCCGCGTCTCTTGAAAAGGCGTGAATCGTGATTGGTATCTACTTTCTTATTACAGTTTATTAATTTAATAATAAAGTATAAAGGAAGGTTATCGTTAAAAAAATATAAGAAATGTAATAAAACCGTGAATGCAATGGTTATGTGGTGATTATGATAAATGAATTAAATCGAGAGATACACCAGCAGTGACAGCAGGTGAAATTTTAAACACGAAAACAGACAAAGAAAGCGAACACAGTGATAAGTGCTATTAAAAATTAGCAAATAACAGATATTTTAATAAAAAATATACATTATTCACTTATATTAACGACGTGTGTTAATCGAAATGAGGTCAAAACACGCTGTCTTCGGTAAAAGAGTCTTGGAGCGTCTCGTCTCGGTCGGTAAGAAAGGGAAATGGACTTGTCTCGAGACGCTTTCGTGTCTCTTGAAAAGGCGTAAATCGTGATTGAGTTCTACTTTTATTTTGTAGTAAAATAATTCAATAATAAATTGTAAAGAAAGGTTATCGTTAAAAAAAAGATACAAGAAATTAATAAAACCGTGAATGCAGTGGTAATGTAGTGATTACGAGCGGTGATTCATGATAAATAAATGAAATCGAGAGATACCTCGACACACAATGATAGGTGAACATTCAGAGACGAAAAGAGACGAAAAAACAGTGAATGCAGTGATAAGTGCCAGTGAAAATAAACAAATAATAAGTAATTTAATCAAAATATACATGTCAAGCACATATAGTTCCGTAAATAAGGTACCGGTTAATATATGTTTTACGAATGTTGCGTTTTGGTTATGTTTACTCATATTTCAGTTTGGCATATTAAATATAAATAATGATTACAATTAAAGTGTACTAGTGCAATTAATGAATATAATGAAAATGAAATAATATATAAAAAGTCCAGCGGGTAATGATTCTTACGAGAAAAAAATTGTTGTTGTCATAAGTGACAAATTAATTTCAATTAAACATTTTTATTTTTTTATGGTAGGTAATCAACATTCCAAAATAATCTAAGGGCCAATATAAGAATAGGTACATCTGAATTAAGGTAAAATATAAGTACGCTGCAAGTTTTGGCCAAATTACTCTATTGACTGCGAAGATTGACAGCCGGACACAATTTTTAATATTATGATTTGAGTGTTGTAGGTATTCACCACTTAAAAAGTGTGTACAAAAAAAACTAAAAAAGTGCATCGAAATTAAGTTGAATCAAAATTATGCAGCAAGTTTCAGCCAAATTCTTATGTCGATGGCGAAGATTGGGCTCCGTATATAATGAATGATTAAACGAACTTACCTAAGTGAAGTTCAATCATGATTGTATGAAGCGCCTCTTCCGAAGAGATCATAAATGTAGTACCCCCACTTTGCTCAAGTGTCTCCACCAATATAAAGCTAGAGAAAACAAATTTCCCTATGCCACGTGGTCTGTCGTCGCCGTGCGCGCCACCGCGTCCATCTTCATTCTTCAAAGCTCTGCCGTAACGTAAAAAACGGGAATCTCCCTCGAGATGAATGGGAGGGAGGGTGTCACGTGCCGTGACTAAGGGTCATTCTCTGCGCACATTTATTTATTTATGGTATAATATGTTATGGTATAATATGGTATAATATGTTAACATTAGTTATTAGCGTCGAAGCCGGGGCTACTTGCGCAAGGCTCCATTAGTGTCAACGTTGCAGTCAACGCGGACATAGGTGGGAACTTGTGGCGGAAGTAGATCGAACGTTTCGCCATCGGTCGAACGGCGGATTGCAACATCTGAGGAAACCGCTGACTCAAATTTCCCTCGCCGGCCTGCCCGCCGTTTATAAACACGTTGGGCCGGACGGCGAGGCTAGTTCGTCTCTAGTTGGGAATGACAGCTAACGCTTGACTTCCAGAGCAACTCCACACAGTCGCTTCACGCAGTGGTTTAAATCTCGCGGGAATAGTTCCGCGGTTCCTCACACAAGTCGCCGTTCGTAAGTCGATGGGAACCGTATCGAGACCCTGAGTTTCTCACGTAGTGTTTATCAGTCGACGTGTGTTCGGTTTAAGTTATTATATCCAGCTCTGCCACGAACTGTCAGTCGTGTAGTTTTAAGTAGTGACTTATCGAATAGGATGAATGAGAGGAGCAACAACGGAATCAACGATTGTAAACGTGTGTGATGGTGTGTGAGGGAGTGTGCCTGCTAGGGAACGTCTCTGTACGTGTGCTTGCGTAGGGAAATCCATTCCAATCACTGAATTACCTTCAACGGGTTTAATTGTATCATTTCCGGCCAGTATCAATATATAGTTATTTGTTCAAACGAACTCAACATTCCCTGTTCATTGACTATCTATCCAGCATCACCTCCCAACCTCAAGGACCGGGCCTGTACAGGACGGCTGTCGGAAACTTACCCTAAACAAAATAAATATAAACCTTCGTGCTTCCCACGAGGGATTAACTTTGTTCAGCGTGCAAATAACGCCCTGCACGTCACAGGGACTGATCTCTTCGGAAGAGGCGCTTCATACAATCATGATTGAACATCACTTAGAAGTTCGTTTAATCATTCATTGTATTTCGCGCCTCTTCCTCGAGATCATGAATGTAGTTGTTCAAAGCCCGTTACGGCAGTCATGATTTTTTTATTTATTTCAGGCAACAGAAAAAATAAAATCTTCTTGGATCTCTACTTTAGGATTCCAATACAGCTTCTGCGAACTGATCACTCTCCGGCGTCACCTCTCGATCATAGAATCGTGCGAATGTCTGAGATTCTTTTGACCAGCCCGCAGTTTTCCGTATGACATCAATACTGACACCTTTACGTTTTGCTGCCGATGTCGCGGCATGTCGCGTACTGTACGCCGAAAAAATGTTTACATCGATGCCGCTCTTAAGCATAACTGTTTTTATCCATCGACTGATGGTTTGTGTACCTACCGCCTTATACGGTTTCTTAAAAGATATAAATAATCTTACGGTTGGGCCTCTTAGCTCTTTCGTTTTTTCTAAGTATGCCAACATTACAGTCGCCACACAGATCGATTCGTCTCGCGTAAAAAATGGTAACCGCAAAACTGGTTGTTTCCTCTTGGGACCCGAAGTCTTAATCGCGTCCGGAATCTTTATCTCTAACGAATCTTCAATAGTTCGATGAATATTTCTTGTATCAATCAACGACAACGTTTGTGGGCGATGTCCTGTGCTTAATGCCAGTAAGGTCACTAGTTTTAGTGTGATTTTTTCCAAACTAATAACCTCCTACGGGTACCAAGTCGATAAATAGTTTAAAACGATTTTAGGATCCCAAGTTGAATCGTATTTCGGTGCTGCTGGTTTTAACTTTGCAACCCCACGAAAAAATCGTCATATCTGCTCGTTTTTTCCCAAATCAGGACCCATAATTAGGGAAATGGCCGACCTATAGCAATTCAACGAGCTATATGACGCTCCTCTTTTAAACTCCTCGGTGAGAAACGACAGCACGTTATTAGTGCATCCGCTAAACGGCTCGATTTTTTCTTTGATACAAAAGGCCCACCATTTTTTAAGACCCGAATCGTATTGACGGAGTGACGACTCAGCCAAGGACGCTATCAGAATATCCACTGATTCGACTGGCACTTCTTTTCTGACGAAAGCTTCCCGGACAGCTTCCCGGCAACCAGAGTAAGTTGTTGCCACAACGGATGCTCCTCTCTGCGGGAAGAACGAATTAAGTTAATATCTGGTTCAAAAATAATCGGCTCGGTCTCGAGGAGAGATAAAAATAAGGGGAACCATGGTTGTGCTTCCCAATACGGCACGATTACTATCCCATTAGACCCTTCCCTCTCGATCTTTCTCAACACTCTTAAAATAATTGAAAAAGGAGGGAATTCATAAAAGAAATAGTTTTTCCATTCCAATGTAAATGCATCAATAGCTATTGAGTCAGGATCTTGTCGCCACGACACGTATCGGCGACATTTTGCATTTGATTTAGAAGCGAACAAATCGATCTGTGGTTGACCGAAAGAACGAACAATCTTCCGAAATGCACTATTCGCAATCTCGAATTCTGTCTCCGGCTGCAGCCTTCTCGACTCATAGTCCGCTTCGACGTTCTCACTCGAACGGATATACGACGCCATAATCCATATTTCTCGGCGCTCGCACCACTGCCAGATTTCTTTAGCTAGAGAGCTCAATTCTTCGTGACAACTACCCTTCATCCGGTTAATATACACATTGCTGTCGTATTGTCCATGCGCAACAAAATGTTTGTGCGCCGTTTATCCCTCGCGAAGCATTTCAACCCGAAAAAGGCCGCTTATAGCTCTAGTATATTAATATGTGACTCCAGATCCTTGACGTTCCAGTAGCCGTGACTACGACGCCCTTCGGAAAAAACGCCCCACCCGGTACGCGAAGCGTCCGTGAAAATCTCAAAATCGTACACGGGCTCGTTAATCGATGCGCTAGCGCATCGAATATTCGCTTTCCACCAAGCAAAATCGTCGGTTAAACTCTCAGAGAGAACCATCATTGCGTCGAAATTATTATCGTTAGCCTCGAGCATACGCGCTTTTTCTTTTTCGAATCCTCTCACGTAAACCATCCCATATTTTAAAGCTGAACACCGAGAGATTAACGTTCCTACGAATGCTGCAAACTCTCTTATTTTACAACGAGTGCGTGTACTAAATTTATTTAACAAATCAATTGTCCGTTGAATCTTTTTTTCCGGCAACTCAATTGACATCTTTGTCGAGTCGAAAACTAACCCTAAGTATTTGCAACGTTGGGTTGGAACCGCCAGACTTTTCTCCTGGTTAATTATGAAACCTAGTTCTTGTAACAGCGATTTTGATTCACGCATGTTCTCCAAGCAACCTTCGTAGGAGCTGCCGAGAACCAAAATGTTGTCTAGATAAAAAACCGAACGAAACCCGCGCTTTCTTAAGCAAGCCGCGACTGGTTTTAATATTTTCATAAATATATACGGTGCGATGTTTAAACCGAACGGTAAACACGTGAACTCGAACAATTTCCCCATGTAAGAGAATCGCAAATACTTTCGACAATTTTCTGCCACAGATACGAGATAATACGCGTCTTTCAAATCTAACGTAGCTAAAAAATCGCCTAGGCCAATCAGTCTTTTTGCGACTTTCCAATCCTCGAGTTTAAAATGGTCTGTCGTAATAAACTCATTGAGTTTTTTGAGGTTCAAGATTAACCTATGCGTGTTATCCGGCTTTGGGATTAAAAAAATATTCGACAGAAATTGTTCGTTCTTCGGCGAACACTGTACAATAGCTCCTTTTTCAAGTAATTTTTTAAGCTGACTCTCGATCAACAATTGTTCTTGCTTCGACCACGTGGGCTGAACTGGGCTGTGCTCTTGATGAGGACGTGCCGTGAATGGGATTTCAACGCCCCGAATCCACCTCCGGATTACAGGGTCGTTGGACACCTTCGACCATGCGTTAGCAAACAATTTTAATCTGCCCGCCGGTCTACTTACGTTCATCGACGTAACTATCGACGCTTGCTCTGCTATTTGTTCGACTCCTTGTAGTTGTACGATTTCTTCGAGTCCGCTGTTTTCGACGAAGCCTGTTTGTGCCCGCTCGACGTCGTTGTTTTTTTCTTGTACGTCGACTGATTCGGCGGGCCCTTCGAGTTTTTTGCCTTCTTCTGCGAGTTATTTTGTTGCAGCGGTTTTGCTGGAGGTTTTAGATCCTTTGTTGTTTTTTCGAGATTCTTTGCTGTTTTTATTCTCTCCTCTAGATCGACGCCAAACAACCATTCATCCACTGGTGTATTAGTAAGCGTAGTTTTCAATGATGAATTCAAATTTGTCAGAATTAAATTCTTTCTCGCCAAAGATTCTTCTCGATGAATCGGAGCGAGTAACCTCCCCGCGTTACTCAGCAGCTCGAGTAATCCAATCTTTTGGGGATTCTCAATTTTTAGCGCGATTGAAATAGCTTTTCCCACGGCAGCCAAGCTTGCAGCTACACGCTCTTGTTTCTCCATTATTCGCTGATCCCGTCTTATTATATTTTCTTGGACCGATACGTTGACCTCCACGTTCAATTTGGGAGTCATAATAAACGGACAATTCTCTGGAATCGGAAATTTTTCCAGCAGCATCTTTGGGTCTTCGGACGGAAGCCCTTTTTGTATAATTTCCTCCCAACGAAGCGCTACATCTTTGTGAACTGCAGTATCCGTCTTTTTTTCCGTAGTTAGACGAGGACCAAGAACGCTCAACATTTCCTGTTGCAGCTCGACTTCGTGGTCTGCTATCGGTGTTTCATTTTCCTTTGCATTTTCAGACACTCGTGTCCCTGTCAGATCTTTCTCCGTCGTCACAGCCTCTGCGTCTACTACGTCGTCGTGTAATACTTCGACTTCTTTATTCTGAGGCTCCTCGTGAGCGTTCGGCAACGACCTTGACCGCGCTGCAATCAATGTGGATCTAATTACCGAATTTTCCCGAGAACGTGAGCGTCTTCCCAAATGCGGGCTCCTCGACTTCTGTCGAGATGACGACAGCTCAGACGAACGTCGTCGCGCCTGACGCGATACAGAGCGCTGTCGGAGCATGACCGGATGACGATCGGTGTCGACCATGTCGAGATGTCGGTCGTCTGGACGAGAGTCGTTGCCGCGAGGAATACTGCGACGACGCCGAACTCCGTGAAGATCGTTGCGATACCGACCTCCGCGGCGAGCGCTGCAACGAGCGCTGCGATACCGACCGCTGCGAAGAAGATCGAGACATCGACCGACTCGGCGACCGTCGAGGCGGTGAGGATCCCGACGAATGTCGAGATGGCGAACGTCCACCTGAAAAAAACCGACAATTCCGATACAGATACTCATCCGATTATTGCCCCGCAATCAGAGTTGGGCGAATTTGTATTTGACCATTACTAAATTACAAACACGCAAAACAATGAGTAATTAAATAAAATGTAATTACAAATGCTTAAAGTAATGCGTAATTGAATAAAATTTAATTACAAATGCTCAAAGTAATGCGTAATTGAATAAAATTTAATTACAAATGCTCAAAGTAATGCGTAATTGAATAAAAGTTAATTATAAATGCTCAAAGTAATGTGTAATTGATGGAATTTAATTACTCATTACTTCGAGCATTTACAATTGATGGCAAAAGTAATTGAATTACATTGATGTAATTGAATTACATTGATGTAATTGAATTACGTTGATGTAATTGATTTTTTGTTAATTGCGTTTTTTTTAAACAAATGAGGGACGAAAACCTCAATTTAAAAAAATTAGACGGAATTCTGAAAAAATTCATACGTATTCATAAAAAATTAATGAATAATTTTCATACGAAAAAAAAGTTGGGTTGCCGGGTAAATTGTTGAACAATTATTTTGTTCATTGTTGTTTTTCGGGTCGCTGATTACGAATCCGAGCTCAAAATCTAGAAATTCAAAAAGTGCATTTTGGTCGGCCATGTTGAATCTGCCACTTTCAATCTCTGAATTTGAACTTGGATTCGTAATCAGTGACCCAAAAAACCCCCGAATCCGCAGTTTTATTTTCATCAAGTTACTTTTTCCATTTTGGACTGCCATGTTGAATCCGCCATTTTCAATCTCTGGATTCGAACTCGGATTCGTAATCAGTGATCCAAGGAACCCCAACATACCGAGTTTCATCTTCATAAAGCGACTTTGTGCATTTTGGTCCGCCATATTGGATGCACCATTTTGAATTTCTCGATTTTAAGCTCAGATTCGTAATCAGCGACCCAAAATACCCCTGATCCCCAGTTTTATCTTCATCAAGTTACTTTTTCCATTTTGGTCCGCCATGTTGAATCCGCCATTTTTTATTTCCGGATTTGAACTCGGATTCGTATTCAGTGACCTAAAAAACCCCTGCATACCGAGTTTTATCTTCATCAAGCTACTTTGTGCATTTTAGTCCGCCATATTGGATCCGCCATTTTTAATTCCTGGATTTCCAGCTCAGATTCGTAATCAGTGACTTAAAAAACCCCTGCATACCGAGTTTCATCTGCATCAAGCTACTTTGGGCCTTTTGGATCTGCCATTTTGAATTTCTGTATTTTGAGCTCGGATTCGTAATCAGCGACCCAAAAAACCCCCGAAGCGAACGTATATTAGGAAAAATGTATGTTTCAAAGGGTTAAGAGGCAATGATACTTCGCTCCGAACTTCGTCGCCCAATGCTAAACGCCTATAGGGCGGTTTCTCTCGCACCTAGCGCCGTCTTCCTCACACCTTTTTGTTTTTCGATTCTCCCAACCAAATGGCTACAAGTGCGAGGCGCGTGGGGGGGGGGGGGGGAGTTCCACTGCCTCCTAACGCCTGATTCCCGGAAAAGCAGTTCACTCAGGAGTGCGGAGCGCCGCTGTGGCACTAGCGTCACGCCGGAGAAACGATTTCAGCGGCCACAGTTAAAGCCACTCGAATATTCAACATTATACTTCTAATGTAGCGTGTGAGTGAAACTGCGTCAGCTCTATTCGTGCTCTTTTATACGATATAATGTAATTTTTAACAGACATCATGGCTGCGGAACAGACGGTCCCTGGCGATGTTAATCCGGTGGAAAACATTGATAGAATGTCCGATGACGACGATGACAACATAGTGGCCTTCAGCCAGCTGTCATTTGAAAATTATTTGCCGTCGAATCTTCCGGCAGATATTCCCGAAGAGGAAAGAGCTTTTTGAGAAGCGTGCGCAAGAAGACCTTATATAGACGGCAAATATTTCAAAGTCGATTTCGAAAAGTCTACCCCCGATGGTAATATTATTGCCGTTTGCCAAACGTGTGTACCTGACAAAACTATAGCTGGTAGGCTCACGGTATCCTCGAATTACACGACACACTTGAGAGTAAGTCAAGTTTATGTTTTACAATGAAATGGAACTGTTATGTACACATTCTACAGATTATTCAGAAGCGGTCTATTGCGTTTAAGGGATCGTCATAGTGTGACCCTCCGAAAAATCAATGATTTTCGCGAATTTTTTTTGTTAAGTTGTAATGAACTAATTGGTCTGGTTTTTTTTAAATAAATAAGTACATTCTTGAAGAATACAAAATGATTTTTTTACGTGCATTTCTTTAATGTATAATAATGATATAAATTGTTTACATAGCTCGTGTAAAAAAAAGGTCCTGCATTATGTCCACGATTGCGGCCGCTATTTTGATCTGAACCAAAAATTTCAAAAAGATTATTAATCTGTAGGAAATTCGCTATCGCGCTATGAGAGCTTTTTTTTTAATTTGACAAAATGGCGGCGGTTTGAACGAAAATTATAGAATTTAGCCCTTTTTTTCGACAGTTTTTCGTAAAAAAAAATAGGAAGATTTAATAAATGAAAAAAAGCTTCCATAGCGCGATAGAGAATGACGTTAGAAATGTTCTCTCAAAATTTGAAATCGATTTCGTTATAACTCTTCATTTCAGAGTGGACACCGTTTTAAAAAACAACATTCCGAGAAAAACGCGTTTAAAGTTTGCACACGCCACTGTCTCGCTGCAATCCCTTTCTCTAAGAAAGGCTGTAGCGACCGAAATAATTCGAATTTCGATAAAAAAAATTTAACAGAATGTTTATAACCGTGTGTACTATCCGATAATGAAAAAAAAAAATAGATTTTTTTTTATTTCCCACTGTGACGATCCCTTAATTGCAGAGACGACATGGCCAATTGTACGAACAATACAAGCACTACCGTACAATTAAACGGGCGCAGTTAAATAGTGACGCACCAAGTGCTTGCAAGCGCACCACATGTTCGTTTTCTCAAGAACAATTCGATAGGAACGTTACAAACTACGTTTTAGAAAGCGGGGCACCGTTGAGGACAGTGGAGATGCCAGCTTTTCGGAAAATGTTTGACGGTACACAGACGATATATAAATCATTCACATCATGTTTTTGCGGAAGAGATACAACTTCGCAACTAGAACGATTGATTCTATTTAATTACAATACATACTGTGAGGAATTTCCCCGCTGGGACTCATAACCCCGGCTCTTCACCACCGCACCGGTCCGACCGAATTCTATAACTGAATTTAATAAAACCCAAAACTCGTCCAAAATCTACACGCCACGAAACTCAAACTAAATCATTCACAAATAACACGGGACTGTTAATCGAACGGTTGGGCGCCAGGTACCGAAGTACCGCCGGTGAACCACCGACTTACTTTGTCGTCGATAAAACAGGTCCCGTGGTCGGACTGGGCGGCGATGCGGTGTCAAGCCATAAGACACGCGACTAACTCAGGCTCCGCGAGCTGGATATGGTAGAGGGGCTGTTCGAAATAAAGGGTGACAACAACGCGAAGCTTCGGGAAAACCGTTGGCATTTATTCACCAAAATTCCCGGGCTGCACTCGATTTTGGGTCGAGGCGCAAGTACGGTCACATTTAATAATTTGACAGTCGTCGTAGAGAACCGACACGCTTTACAGAATAATAAAAAAAATAAAAGGAGAAATCACAATGGGAAATTAATCGGCAATAAGAGATAACCGCACTTCGATAGCGAAAGCCAAAACGGGAGCCAATAACCGGGAAATATCGCTGAGATAACCCACGGAAAATAGTTGAATCGAATTACAATAATTGAACTTAATTAATAAACGAAAAATATTACGGGAAAAGATTACGAACTAAAGTATAATAGAATGGTAGAAAAATCTGAGGGGGGGAGGCAGCGTCAGATAATTCTCGAGTCGCAGAAACAGAATGACGGGAAAGAAAGAGAACCGGCAATTATTCGAGCGGTAACCTAGAGATAACCGACCACTTAATACAATAGCGCCGAAGAAGCAACATAATACGAAAATAACACACACAAAAGATTCCCCGAACTCAACGCTCCCCGAAGATAACCGCATCGGACGTCGTAGGTAGTGAACCGTAGGGGGGGGAGCGTGAGCCGGGGGGGCGCTCGACGTAAACACGGGCGACCTTGAGCGAGCTACTCGCCGGCTTCGCGGAAACAAAGCAGGGAACCGTGTACGCGAACTATCTCGTTTAGCGAGAGCCTCAAAATTATTTACGAAAACTATTTCGGATAAAACCAGAGAACCGACTTTAGAAAATGCACGGGAATTGACTCGGCACCGGGGCGACAGGTGCACGCGAGACGCAAAATAAACTACAACACATAATTCTCAAAATATACGATAACGTCAATTCCCCGCGCACCGTCGCTTAACCCGGCCCGTCGCAAAAATACTAACTAAATTGAATTGAGCACTAATGAATTAATTACTTGAAATGAAAGCAGCTGGCGTCGACCAAATTTTGGGCCGGGAATCGCTCGTGCCCGGAGACGCCGGGTGGCCGCGTGATCCGCCATTCCGCGTGTCTACAATTTACTGACCAAAAATACGAGATTCAAAAACCCACGCGGGTCTGGTGATCTCACCTGGCCGAACGACTCCCGTCCTCACAAGAAAAATAAATGGGTGGTCAGGCTCACCGGAATCTCCGTCGTCACTCACGATGGCGATGAAAAACTCTGGTCTCGGGTCGGCGTCGTCTACTCGGGTCCGCAGTCCGTCGAGGAAGTGAAGTCGAGTCGACGCCGGCTCAGTGGCGTCGCGGCGGCGATACCCCCACCCTGCCCACTTGCCGACCGGCTCGCGCGCTCGCACCGTTTTATTGGCGCTCGCTATGCGGCGTCTGTGGCCGCGCCTGCGCATCGCGTCGCGCGCGGCGGCGCGTGATTTGAACGCCACCGCGTTTCCTCAGCCCGGGAATTGTTGGCCGAGGCGCGCGGCGATGCAACGCGCGCGTCCGCCACGTCCTTACTGTCTGCCCTATTTTCGGGCCGCAGCACGTAAATGTCCGGAACGGAGGTCTTCCCCTTGGACACCGGAAATAGCGTCGAGGGGGCGTGGGGGCCCTCACACCGGAATCCGTGGCCTTGGGTACATCGGTGATATTGGCCCCACAATAAAATGTCGCAACGCTGCAATTAGACGCCCCTCGACAGGAACTCTCGGAGCCCTTTCTTGGTGGGGCGCCGGGGTGGCCGGGCCGCGACCTTCCGTGCCGGCGGGATGGTCCAGCGCCAGGCTGGGAAGTCGGGGGAGGCGGGTGACACAGTAAAATCTCGGTCTTTTCTCCGCGCGCTCCCTTGGCATCCAATTCCGCGGACACCGATGTTCTGGTGTCCGCCTGCGACTCGGACGCGCCGAATCTGGCCGAAAATTAGGTATCCGATTTGGGACGATAAACGAGAACTGGATGAGATAATTCGGAGTCTCCAGGTGTTCGAGAGCCAGACAGTCGATGAAAGCGACGTGGACGGGACACGCGCGAGCGGAGTGTGCGGGGGCGGCGAGCGGCGGTTCGTGGACAGAGCGTCCTGATGTAGATGGTGGAGTAGAGAGATTCCGGGGCGAAAGGGAACAATATAGTCTAACACAGCTGAACTAATTTAATATTAATAACGCAATAAAATTGGGAACGAGAAACGGTGAATGGCTGACTCGAAATTGAAATAATTGTCCCGCGAAACGCCGAATAATAATTACTTAACCGCAGAGAACCGACAATAAAAGACAACAAAAATTAGAGAGCCGTTGCATCCTCGGCGGACCTGCCGAGATCCGGAGCGACGAGCACCGACCCAAGTGTCGTAAATCCGGCACTCCTCGCCGTTACACAGTGCGCAGGTGGCGAGGCGAAAAATCTCGTCACAATACATTTAAATTTCTAGATTTAAAAATAAAGCAGGGCGATGGATCCCTTAAACACATGTCGAGACCTAGGCTCGGTGCGACCATCGACTTTATATGCGATGAGTTTTCGGCGAAAATTCGAAAGACTATGTCCAAAAACAAATATTTCTGTACAACCGCTGATATTTGGACAGGATCGAATCGACGATTTATCGGAGTTACAGTACACTGGGTATGTTTATGTTTTATATTAATGTTTTACTGTGCGTATGCACAAAAGGAAAAAAAATCTGGATACTCAAGTTGTCGATCTCTGCTTTGTTAGCTTCAATTTTGCATAAGCCTAGTTCGCACATCGGTATATCATTCCTATACATGCTCATTATTGTTACTTGTTATAACAAACAAATCATTATTTCGTAGATCGATAAGGAAACGCTGGAACGCAAATCGGCTGCTATAGCGTGCATGCGTTTTCCTGGTACGCATTCACACACAGCAATCGCAGACGCACTTATCGAGGTCCACGCGTCTTTCGGTTTAGATAATCACAACATCGTAGCGACTGTAACTGATAACGGATCGAATTTCGTCAAAGCCTTCAAGGCTTTTGGAGTGGACATAGACGAAATTTATCCATCTGGTATGTTTGTCCAAGTTCAACTTTATTTGTGAAAACCTATCTACAATCATACTGCAGTATACAAACGGCTGTAAAATATCCATCAACAATGTTTAATTTCACCATGTTATCTTTATTCTTAGATGAAAATCACAATGACGACAGTGACAGTTCCGATAGTGCCAGAGTCGATGTTGATATTCAGCCGGAAGAACCACTCGAGAACGAAGCTTTTAATAACATAGAGGGGCTTCGAGTTATGCTGCCGTTTCATATGCGCTGCGCTAGCCATACGTTGCATCTGGTTGCATCAGTCGATGTAAACACGGCACTACAAGCATCGCCGGATCTCGCTAAGATACACGGGGAGGCTCTGAATCGGTGCACTTGGTTGTGGAAATCGCTACGATCTCCGAAAACGAATGAAGCACTGAGGCTATACTTGGGCAAAGCATTGCTCCGACCAGTCATCACTCGTTGGAACTCTCTCTATGACTCTCTAAGAAGAATAATTGAGCTCAAGGAGAAAATACTTCATCGCGATATGAACCAAATAGTTCAGCTGAGAAACCCACTGAGACAGTCCGACTTCGTGTATCTCGAAGAATATGTCGAGTGTATGAAGCCGCTAGCAGAGGCCATCGATATTTTGCAGGGCGAAACGTATTGTTTTTATGGCTACCTTCTACCGACATTGGTCTCCTTGAGAAGGAAAGTAGAACATTTATTAGCCAAAAACACGATTGCGACGTGCCGGCCCTTGCTTCAGGCGATGAATAGTTCACTAGAAGTTCGATTCAAAGATTTCTTCGAAATCGAGGGCGCCGGAAAGCTTGCAGCGATAGCCGCTGTCACCCATCCCAAGTTCAAAGTGCGTTGGTTAACGTGCTTGGATCCACTCTTACAACAAAAAGTGCGGGACATCGTTCTCAAAGCAGCGTCTGACTTGAGACCTCGTGATCCAGATCCAGAACCCGACGCTCCTCCTATCGCCAACGATTACTTTGATTTCGGCGACGAGGCAGCTGAAGAGCCAGATCCCTTTGGCCAACACGGAGAAACGGAAATAGAGCGCCTTAAATTTTTGTCAAGAGTTGACACGCATCTCGAGAGCTTCAAAGATTTCCCAACAATTCGTCAGCTGTTTTTGCGGACCAACACGCCCTTGCCGTCATCGGCACCGGTGGAGCGGCTCTTCAGTTATGCCACTATGATGGACATACCTAAATGTAACAGGCTGACAGATAAGCACTTCGAACAGCGGGTTCTCTTTAAGGCCAATGCATCAGGAAGGTATTTGTAAAAATAAAATGTGCGTAGATGAAGTAATACTATCAATCTCTCGTAGATTAAACCTACAGACTTTTTTAATTCTACAGCACGCCCCGGGCGACAACGTGAACGGGGAACAGGTTCTGCCCGATAACGAATTTCCTATGAACGTTATGAGGAAGATGCAGTGAAGAATTGCGAGAGACAAATAATGAGTGGCGACGATGTGTATTTGTGGCAATGTGTTGAATATAAATATAATGTAAAGAAAGCGTTTACTCATTTATGTCTGTCTGTCTGGCCCGTTCCAAAACACAGTCACTCTTCTAAACATTATGCATCGTGAAAAAATGCAAGTATGGTCGTGAACCTCCAATAACCGGGAATTTAAATTACCTGGCGGTCATGAAGGGTATAGTAATTGACCGAAATTTTGATTACAATTAGCGTAATTTAATTTGCGCTGTAATTGAATGCAATTAATGTAATTTAATTACGTGGATGTAATTGAATTACATGAAAGTGATTTAATTACATAAGTGTAATTACATTACTCCGGGCATCAATTACTTTCGTCATCAATTACGAATGATCAACGAAATTAGTAATTGAATTATATTTAATTACGAATGCTCAAAGAAATTAGTAATTGAATTATAGTTAATTACGAATGCTCAAAGAAGTTAGTAATTGAATTATATTGAATTACAAATGTTCAAAATAATTAGTAATTCAATTGCATATGATTACAAATGCTCATAGCAATGGGTAATTGGATGTGTAATTAGATGTCCGAAGTATTTGCTGCTGCCCAACTCTGCCCGCAATTTGGTTATTCGCACAGCGACATTTTTTACTACAATAGCCAGAAACTTTCCAACGAATTATGAGAGTCAAACTCTCTTCGTTATAATCCGTTGTGTTCCGCCTTCCTTCGTCAAACGAAGGGGTGCATTCGGATAAAAAACCCGAAGCGCCGTGCTGTCCGATAAAATCGTTAGCACATCCAAAAATATTGGATCGGAACCACGGCCCGCGTTCTTTGTCAAACAAAGCCCACGCGTCTATCCTCTCTCGGTCAAACCGAAAGTGAGGTTAAGGCCGTACTTACGATTGGCATCCTTCTCTCGCCTCAGATGCTTCTCGAGACGTCGAACCTTCTGCCGCAGTCGGTGATTCTCCTTGTCCTCCTCCGATCTGGACCTCTTCTTCTTACTTTTCTTGCCCATATTTAAATATTTCTTTCTTCTTATCAAAGTACGTGCGAAGTCACTTGCACCAAGCGAAAGAATGAAGATGGACGCGGTGGCGCGCACGGCGACGACAGACCGCGTGGCATAGGGAAATTTGTTTTCCCTAGCTTTATATTGGTGGAGACACTTGAGCAAAGTGGGGGTACTACATTTATGATCTCGAGGAAGAGGCGCGAAATACAATTTGACGACCAAAAATGCCAATTTTCTTCAAGTGAGCTCCTGTATAAAATCACTAGCAAATTACCATACTTCACGGGCATACTTCACAATGCTAGACTAAGAAAGATTCCAAATTTCAACTTGTTCGCTCTGTTCAGTCGAGAGCCACTAAGTTATACGGACGTCCGGGTAACACAAAATCTGGTCCGCAGTAAAAAATATCTTTAGTAATGCAATTTCCTTATTATTTTATGTCAAGAATATGTATTTTACTATGTTAAAGATATCTGAACTAAAAAAAGTTAATACATTTGAAATATATCAATATTTTCCTTTAAAACCTAATTTAGACCCTTAGAAAGCGAATTCAATAGGCACTCCTGGTGCATTTTTTTAAAACGTGAGTGCCTAAAAATGATGCAAAGTAGACTTTGCACATTCCTTCCTCATTCATATTCATTTTTCGCAAAGCCACCTCCATGAGAAAGAAGCAAAGTGCAAAGTTCTACTTTGCACGTTGGCACAACCGCCGCCAAATTTAAAAGCGTGCATCAATTAACGTAGACACTAGTTAGTCTTTCTAACCTCATCTAACCTCCGTGGTCATGAAGAGTTCTAAATTTTCAATTTATACGTAATATGGATTTCATGGATCATCCTCTCTTAAAAAGAACATTGATAATTCTTTATTGAAAAGGACACAAGCGTCCTGGTTGGTCGACCGCGGCTTCGATATATAAAGTCGATTTCGGGCTGGCATGTCCGTTGAAGGGTCACGTATTGCGCACACTTTGAATGGCTGTATTGGACATTATGCTGTATAAAGGACATTATTCAATTTTTACATTGAAATCTTACGAAACGCGTGTTCACGTGCCAGAGTACATTATTCCACTATGCTTAAACATAGCAGACGCGTGTTCTAGGACAAGAGCACACTATTCCACTATGCTGAACACATAGCAGTGTTCTAGGACAAGAGCACACTATTCCACTATGCTGAGCACACAGCAGACGCGTACCCACGAGCACACTCAAGTTTAGGCTCTGCCTGCCATCGACTTTACATATGTGCCGCCACCGATCAACCAGAACGATTTAAATGTCTTTTTTGAGGAGGGTCACCTATAACTTGTAAGTTAAAAACGTGAACGAAAAAATTGTTAACGCTGCTATTACGAATTATAACCAATATTTGTATTTTTAATTATATATACTGCGTATGCACCAGATTCCATAAAAACGTTTGAATTGTAGAAAATAAAAATGTCTTAGATGCTCAACGACTCGGGAATCATTTGCCGGGCGCTTCAAGTCCAACATCCTGAACAAAAACAAAATAGCAAATAAATGCTAAAATTCAATAAACAAATTGCCAAAAACTAATTGAAAAGAGACTTATATAAGACTAAATCCCTAAAAAGATTAAATCCCATATTCAATCGTAAACTCCTTAATTGTTAGTAAAACCTTCAAATACCTCAAATTGATTAAAAAAAAAAATTCCTAAAGTTGGCTCTAAACATTAAAAAATCGATAAATGCCGTCTCTGAACGAATACTACCAAGTCCTAAGTTGGACTTCGACTGATAGGCGAACCTCTAGAGAGGATATTATCGTGTTTTAAATTTAGTTCGCATTTATAAAGTACACTTAGTGACATTATCAAATGCAAAGTTTATCAAAGTTATTTTTTTAAGAATAAATATGACTTGTTGTTTAACGATTACGGTAAATTTTCTTTGCATCCGATAAAGACAGTGTTTTTTGCTGAGTGCACGCTTATAAAAACGTACACTTCGCAAAAAATACTGTGCAGAAATGTCACCTGAAACTTCCGAGTCCCTGCGTCGGCGCTTCCGTTGTCCATGTGACCGAGACCGAACTGGTAGCGACCCGGCAGCAACTAAGTGCTGCCGGCGTCGCATTCGCCGTTCGTTCTTTTTTCATGCGCAAGTCTCTGCAAATGACAAATATACAAAATCAGTTATTCCTAAGCCAAGGAATAACTGTTAGCACCAATAACGGTTACTTTCTGTTCCTGGAGTTTGGGTCAGGGTGGGTTGGGGTATAGGGATACGGGTCGAGCTCGGGCAAGGCTGCGGTGAAATTGGGAGAGCGGGCGGTCGCGCTGTATTCGACGGTTGCGGCGGATTCGGGGCAGGCTGCTGCGCCGGGTCCGTGAGTCGTGACGGGTTCGTCAAGCCCGTCGAATACGTCGGGCGCGTCGGGGTGAGTTCCTGGCTCGGGCCGGGCTGCTGCGCCGGATTCGCCAGGGGCGACGGGTTCGTCAGGCTCGTCGGAAACGTCGGGCGCGTCGGGGCGGTCTCCTGCACTGAAAGAAAAAAGTAGTTGGAGGCACCAATAAATGGGTTCCGACAACCACTCGAAAGAGTTGATATAGCGTCAACTACTCAGTGGGTTATGAGAACTACTCGTTCGTTATCGGAAATACTCGTTGGTTTTACCGACTACTCAGTTGGTCGAAGGAACTGCATTTCCGTCGGTAACGCACGTAGTACCAGTAACCAACATTTTGTTGGTTATCTTATCCATTTTCGTGGTTATCTGTATCATTTAAACGATCCTGTCCAACTTAATATGCTCTTTATTATGCTCATTATTATGATCGGCTCGATTTATTTCCGAAAAATACAACAAAAATAAAAAAATTCATAAGGAAGGGAATGGAATTTCGGTAAATGGTAATAAAAATACACAAAAATTGTTTTCACGATTATTTTTATTGATTATATATCGAAAAAAATAACAAAATAAAAGATAATTTTGCAAAGCATGTTTTGGAGTAGCGAATTGTTGCCCACTGCCAATTCGATGCAAAATAGAAACGAATGGAGTAAAAAGAGACAAAGCATCATGGAACTCAAACTTGTCTGTTTCTGCCAATTCCCAAGCATCGAATCTACGCACGAATTGTGTACTCGAGTACATTCTGCACCCGAAGATGATTTTTTTTTTCGTTTCTCATTGTACTCATTGCACATAGCGGTCCGGACATTCTCATAATCCTGCCATAGTGCACCATATTGTGATGTTTGGCTTTTAAAGTATCTTTGAAAAGTTTTTTGTAAAGGGTGTGGTGTTCTTTCACGTATCTGTCGAGAAGTACAACACATTCTAGTTGTATCTTCTTTGCCGAAACTATTAACATAATATTTCGCAGAATCGTAACAAAATCCCACACCTCATCTAACACTATACTTTCACCAACAAGGAAGGGGAAGATATAAACAAAGTTCGTCATTTCACAGCCAGTCATTGAAAGTTTTCTATCCTTAACTTCCGTCCACTTTATAAGAGGCGGTTTATTAGTGATGTTATTGGAAGTGTAATTGAACGTGAGCATACGCTGATTCACTAATTCTAGATCGATCTTTCTTTTCGCATCAAAAACATAGTAGTGCAACACGTGTGCCATACCGTATTTAAGTGCCCCCTCTGCTAAATCATGCAAGGGGTCCATGTAGTAATTCTCGTACACGTGAAAATATTTAACCTCGTTCCAAATAGACGAGAGAGTACTCGGACGAATGTCTCAGACGATCAACTTGTTCGGTGCAGTCAGCGTTAGCTTCCTTGCCGGGAATATCGCATATCCGACAATATCGGGAAGTTCTAAAACTTTCGACGCAGTCGAATGCCGAGTTTAGCCGTGCTTCCCACGTGGTCAACCATTTTGCACATACTTCCTCCCACGGCTCTCGTGCAGTTAGCAGCCACTCCAAATCTCCGTTGGTCGTCTCCGCCGGTTTTAAAACCACGCCTAAACGTAAAATAAAGGTAATAGTAATTGCAAACTAATGTACCCACCGCCATGCACCACCAGTCCATAGTTTACAGTGATTTTTAGTACATGATTTAAGTAATCGAAAAAAAGAAAACGTTCACCGTCAGGTGCAGCCGCTCGTCGATGAGTGTCTCGAAGACCTTCCGCGATTAAAGTTTTCACCAGGTTTCTGTACACATTGTACAATTTGCCCTTTGCGCCACGACACCCAAAACCGAATTTCGTCTGGGTATGTAATAAGCAAACTGAAAGATACATACATGCAAATCTATACATTACTCAATTTATAATAATTTCCTCAACAATTCAATCGCATGGGTAGAAATAATTCGCCTACCGGGTCGTCACCTTCAAGGATCTCGCAAATCTCCGCTGCTAACTCTTTGAATCGTTCTGGTGTTATTCTGGAATTATTATTCGTTCTATCAATATTTTTTTTTTAATATCGAGTCAGTTATTATATTTTTTTGAGTGCATCCTCTTTAGAGTAATCTTATTATCGGACTATTTTCCGATAATAAGAGTACCAAGATAATGAATGAATGCGATTATTTTTTTGTGCGTGTAATATGGCCAGCCTATGAGCAATGATAAACTCAAGCGATAAATTTAAGTCTGCAGTATTTTTGAAGAGTTGAACATGGAAATTTCAAAGATCTTACATCGTGTTAGTATCACCGCGCATTTCTTTTTTTATTATGATATGGCTGATTGTTTGCGCATCAGCATCCGTAAACTTTCCGCTGTCGAAACGCGCCAAACATTTCACCACGTCTACGCCCCCTTCCAGATATTTGGAAACAGACTGTCAACGAAAATAGAAATGCATTAGTATCGCCACAAAAATTAACATACATAATCAGAAAATAATTAATTAAAATTAATATTAATTCATGAACAATAAAACTTACATTGGAGATTGTTCTATTAACTTTCTGCGTTTTCGGTGTTCCGACGTTTACAGCTTCTGCAGTCGCGACGATCCCCTCTGATGGTTCACCACACAGTTCGGCCAGCAGTGCGCAATCGAATTCAACGGTATCCCCCGTTATAGATACCGCAGCAGAAGTGTCAGTGTCGAAGGTGGTCGTGGTCTCCTCAAAATTGAACTAAAGGGCATAAATTGTATAGTATATCAACTTATCAAAAATGTAGTATTAATTATCTATGATAATGTCTATTAGACATAATGTAAATGTCATTCTATTAAAATTCAGAACGCTGTTACGTCCTGGCCGTAACGCCAGTTTGACGATCAGAAAATTTCAAAATTTTTACTGGAAACTCCTGAGAATGAGAGAAATGAAGGAAATGTGTAGAATCGATAGATTTTGTAAATTTGTAAACTCCGAGCTAATGAGTTACTCTGTGGAAATAATCCGGGTACGAATGGTTAAAAGAAGGAATACGACTATAATAACTAAATTGCTGGCAAGGTAGAGCCCGGTAGGAAAGGATTCGCCAGCGCTCCATGTGACGCAGCGACGACTTTTCGTAACTGGAGGCCACCCTGGGCCGGTCATTATCGACCGACGCTCTATGGGATCTTGCAGTCGTTTTCGTTACCATCGACCTAGATCCATGAGTAGCCGAACTACCATGACGCGGTGTTCCCCCACAAGGAACCAACAAGGCACGTGTGCGAATGCGTCGCTCCCGACGCGCGTCAGGCTGGTACGCTGGCTATACACATATCTCTCCCTCTATCTCGCTCTCACTATGAGTAAAGCTCCAGTCACAACTGTAAAAATCATCTAAACTATATTGAACGAAAATAATGGATAAAGGAAATTTAGAGACTAATCTCACGCCTTGAGGATAATATCAATAATCGCAGAATAAAACAGATTGGAGACTTATTTCCGAGAACAACAATGCAGCGTATGAACATATCGTTTAAAGAATAAATAATTCGTTTTCACTCAACACTGACAATTCACACGGAGTTTATAACGTCAAGAATGACCCGCGTTCACTAGGAATTTAAGATAGACGATAAGATAATAAAACAAAGACGGTTTAAACAAAAGGGAAAAGATAAAGCACAAATAAAAAATAACAAATGAGAGGAGACAACAATATATAAAATGAACGCATTAAATGACGAACATGATCCAATGCCGTCTCGAGATAGTAAAACAAATTAATTCAGAAACGAATAAGAAAATAATCTTTAAGAACAACAAGAAAGAAGCTTGGATGAACGAGACTGGCAACCAGCGGCGGAATCGCGAAATGACCAAAAAAATTAAATATCAATTAAATACGTGTAGCTAAAAAGGAGTTCACAATCGGGATTTTTCGCATTAAACCAGAAATCGATTACATGGATCTCTGGTCAAGTTTCTCGTAGTCTGACGGAGAACAAGGGAAACCGGGCAGACGCGAGGAGGTGTGAGCTGAGAATTAATATTGAAACCGGGTGGTCAAATTAATGATTAATTACGTTGAATAATTAAATAAATAAATTACAAGATCCATGAAAGATTGCTTGGGGAACATGGCGAGAGCCCTAGACTGAACTCCAAAATGCATTTCGAAACGTTTTAACATTTAACCAGTACGAACTAGCGAATTTAAAAATAACTCAGGGTCAGAAGATGCCAGACTCGTACATCACAGCGCCGAGCGTGTCCGAGCGGGCGCGCCGACTGTTTACACGACGCGAAAAGGGTCATGTGTCTGTGAGCGCTGCCGTGCCTCGTGGTAGTGGGACCCTCCTGGCCCCCGCCTCGGCTAGAATCTCATAATTCAGTCTTTAAGGCTTTGTTTTTCTGACTTTAAAATGCAATACCGTCGAAGATTACAATTGAAATCACTTCCTGATAAACGCAATTAATAGAGGAGAAATCAATCCGCATTAGGGATTTTACTACATCAAAATCCGACTGTAACTTCATCAAGGTCCATTATCTCGAAAACTATGCAACGGATCTAGTAGAAAAGCACATTGTTATAAAGGGGTTAACGCGAATAGATAAATCCGCGAAAGACCGACTCCGATATCTCTATTTTTCGACAGCAAAACCGGTAATTTATGTGCAACGGCGTATAACGCTAAACCCCTTTAAAAATGCCACCCAGAATCGGGCGTAGCGATTTTGGCTATGAAAACTATCTCAAACGAACAAGAAGCGTCCAAGGAATGCAACGACTATACTTTCACCACTCTAACGTTAAACAAATTCCATCAAATTAACAATTTAAACTATAAACCCCTTAAAAATGCCACCCAGAATCGGGCGTAGCGATTTTGGCTATGAAAACTATTCCAAACGAACAAGAAGCGTCCAAGGAATGCAACGACTATACTTTCACCACTCTAACGTTAAACAAATTCCACCAAATTAACAATTTAAACTATAAACCCCTTAAAAATGCCACCCAGAATCGGACGTAGCGATTTTGGATATGAAAACTATTCCAAACGAACAAGAAGCGTCCAAGGAATGCAACGACTATACTTTCACCACTCTAACGTTAAACAAATTCCATCAAATTAACAATTTAACTATAAACCCCTTAAAAATGCCACCCAGAATCGGGCGTAGCGATTTTGGCCATGAAAAATATCCCAAACGAACAAGAAAAGGTCAAGGAATGTAATGACTATAGTTTTATCACTCGAATGTTAAACAAACCCCGTTAAATTAACAATTTAACCGTTTCTCCCGTAAAAAGGCCGCCCAGAATCGCGCGTGACGATTTTGGCCACAAAAACCATTCCAAATGAACGAGAAGACTTCAAGAAATGTAACGACTATACTTTCGCCATTCTAATGTTAAACAAACTCCGTCAAATTAATCATTTAACCGTAACTCCCGTAAAAATGACCCTAGAAAGATCTTTCACATATGTACTCGTCACAAGGAGGCGAATACGAATTCGGAACAATAGATAATTGCATTTGCGAATTAAAAGCCAAAAAGGCAATAATTAAAAATGCGCATTTAAGCGCCTCAGAACTCAGCGTCCGAATTCGCCTTCCCCTCCGGGAGGAGCATCACGGTGGGGCACCGAGAAGACGAGTTAGTGTGCACACGTGTGCGTGGACACGAGCGCGGCCCCTCCGTTGCTAAGCCGCGTTCGGTGCCTCCTCTTCGCGCAAGAAGAGGCCGGGGCACAGCATAGACTAAACTATACCGCATACCATTCACAGGCCCGGTTAGGCCATTACGCCGGTCCGACCGACGAACTAAAGCGCTGACAGCTTGTGTCCCCGAATCGGTGAGCTTGCAAGCTCGAATGTATGTGTAAATGGGAGGAACGGCAAATACCCCCCGAAGATGGTGGTGACCAAAACCGCAGACTAAATAGGTCACCCCCACCAATTTTCCTTTAAGATTCGGACGAGACAAAGAGTCCGGAAAACTATAAAAAAGGAGCGCTCCGAGGCGTTCAGCGCAGTCCAACCCGCCCCGTAGGATCAGTAACATTTACGGCAGTCCAACCCGCCCAGTAGAATCGGTAACATTTACGGCAGTTCATCCGGCCCAGTAGATCCAGAGTTAAAGTGTTAGAATCTTTAGACGAGCATTCTGTTACTTTTCGTTGAAGTTAGAACAAAATCGTAGACTGGCACTTTGCCACTTTTAAGCCCCCTCGGGACTTTGATAATATTCAGACTTCTCATTTTTATCATTTTTGTACGACTCTTTGTCTCAGCCACCCAGACCAATTAAATTTGTACGGACCTTTGGTCCCTTGCACTTAAACATTGTTAACAACATTTTTCGGATTAATACCGACCCGACATTTTTGTTCCGTTTGGACGATTTGTCCTGCGGTTATTTAAACGTGGAATTTCCATTCTCTATTGTATTTTAGTCCTTTGATCATTTAAGAATAAACCGGCAAGACATTTGTGTGTTCCTAAAGAAAAGTATTAAATTCATTATACCCGTGAACCGATTTCGAGTGCCTGGCGACCCCAGATCGACGTGGGAACGCCGAGGAACGTAAGTACCACCTTCTTGTAATCTTTCTGTCACATTTCGGCCGAATATAAATAATTCTCAGTCCAAACCGGACGAAATCGCGTAAACCCCTATCCTTGGATATTGTTCGCAAGGGCAGTCCTAAAAAGGGGGTTGCAGTTCGGTGTTTGTCGACCAGACGCGGATATTGGGAGAACTTTCAGTTTTTCCAGACCGGGGCGCGACAGACCTCCCGACCGAACTGCCTTAAACGTGTAAATCTGTCGGGGATGCAAATCTTCTACATATTTGACGTAACAACGCACACCCTGTAAGAAGCGAGCTGTTAGCGCAAATTCACAAACGTTCGTACAATTACTTACAAATGAGAAAACTTGTATCAGTTATATTTTCTCATTAAGGCTGCATCACCTAAAAATCTTAAACGTTCTTAAATCTTAAAATGGAATGTCCATCATACTCATTTTTATTTTATATACATTGTAGTGTATATCACAGTAAAAGTAATAAATATGAGTGTCCCAACCCTGCCTAATTGTGAAAAAAATACCACTGAACAAGATCAAGAAATAAAACTTTTTAATAACTATTTCAGAAATTATCTGCCCGATGAAAACTTATCAATACAACCTAACCTCATTGACAAGTGCAAATTTTTGCAACCTGAACTTATCGACAAGTGCAAAATGGAAACAAAAATTAGCATTTGTCGACAAGTGAACATTTTTGTAATCTGAAATCATCGACAAGTGCTAATTTTTGTTTCCATTTTGCACTTGTCGATGAGTTCAGATTACAAAAATGTTCACTTGTCGACAAGTGAACACTTTTGCTTGTCGACAAGTTCCAATTTTTGCAACCTGAACTTATCGACAAGTGCAAATTTTTTTATTCATTGTGCACTTGTCGATGAGTTCAGATTACAAAAATGTTCACTTGTCGACAAATGCTAATTTTTGTTTCCATTTTGCACTTGTCGATAAGTTCACGTTACAAAAATTTGAACTTGTCGACAAGTGTAAATTTGTGTCGACAACCAAAAATTTGCACTTGTCGACAAGTGTAAATTTGTGTCGACAAGCATAAATTTGCACTTGTCGACAAGTGTAAATTTGTGTCGACAAGCAAAAATTTGCACTTGTCGACAAGTGCTGAGATGAGAATGACAATTGCTGACACGAGAGTGCTGAGATGAGAGATGAGAAGTCATCAGTCAGGTTCGACTGATTTCATCGGTCAGGTTACAACAAGAAAATTCATAAAATACATGCAAGCAGTAGCCACCACCATTTGAAATAATGACCAACAATCAGTTTTTCAATATACCGGACAATTCGACTGACTCAACGACTGTTTCCAAGTTTCCAGCTTGTTCATAAACACTTTTCGTGGACCTAATTTTGGTATTATTGGTACCATGTCGTTGATTGTTAACGTTGTAACCGTGGATTTTTATTTCCGCGTTTACCTTCGCCCTATCCGTTCAATCACCGTCACCTGAGAGCTGTTGGGCGCCAGTTGATTTTTTATTTCCCGCGAAATCAACAAAACGCGGCTGTTAAACGTAAACGGAACGGAACTAAAACGGAACTTAAGGGCTCGGGTGAATGAATAGACGGTTTACGGTACACCACGGGTCGCTCAGTGTGCAAGGTTGTGGAGAGAGGGCATGGGTGGCCAAGCGGCGGACGGGCGCGTCACCCGAAAAATGAAAACGTAACACTAAAATTAAGTGTTTAACAGATTTTCTTTAATGAATGGGGGTTCCCTCCCATCGAGAACTCGGATTATACAAATACGTAAATTCTAACATTTTCGTAGCGCAAAAAAACGCAGAAGAAAACGAGAGCTCGAGAACGGAGCGGTAACGTAGCGGTAACGTAGCGGTAACGAGACATAATCAGCGGTAACATGCGATAACCTGGAAATAACGGGAGATAAGCGGCGTTAACCGAGCGATAACATACCAAGGCGGCGGTAACGAACGAGAACTGAGCGGTAACAGCGGAAACCACGATAGCAAAGCGAGAACCGCGAAACGAGCGGTAGCAGAACGAGAACATAGCGCAACAGAGCGGTGGCAGAACGAGAATGTAGCAAAAGAGCGGTAGCAGAACGAGAACGTAGCAAAAAGAGCGGTAGCAGAACGAGAACGCAGCAAACAGAGCGGTAGCAGAACGAGAGTATCATCCGCCGAACGGTAACATGGCCGTCGACGCGGCCGAAGCCGCGCCGAGAGCGCGAGAACGCGAGAGCGCTACGCCGAACCTGCTTGTACGGCAGCCGAGAGCAGAGAGAGAGTTCGCGTGGGGCGAAAGCACCGCGGGAGCCGCGAGCATGCGCGCTGAGTCTTTCCCCCCACGCTACCTCGGAACCGTGATCGCCGCGGAGCGGTAAACGTACTACCTGGTAGAAAAATGTAGCGCAACCGGGAATTTTACCGAGGCGATGTTCGCTCGGTCAAGTGCCCGAGTCAGCGCGGCGGTTCTCAATCGAATCTGTTCTCCGGGGCGAGTGAGAAATCCAATAAACGAAACCAAACTCAAATGCGAAAACTACAAACGGAACCGAAAAGCGATCTGGTGATCCGTAGTAGTTAAACGATCGCGAGTTTACTACTGCGGCCTTCCAACAAAACCGTAACCGAACCCAATGTCTTTCTCACCCACCCGCGTCAGTGGAGCGTCGGAATTTCACCGACCCTTCACAGTAAATGATCGATGCACCTGAGAGGAATTCACCGAGTGCGTCGGGCAGCCGCTGTGTTGGCTCTGATCCACGACGAACTCGGTGACCTGACCGCGAGATCGTCACCATTTCCACTCACGAGAGCTCTAATACCGGATCATAAAACTAATGTACGGTAGCTCAAGCAGTAACAACTACAAAATAAACGCGATAACACAACCGAAAGTGAACAATATAAAGAAAGACGGAGAAATCCGGAGTCGCTGGTTCCGACGAAGCTGCAAAATCAAAGGGCCGCCCTCGGTGTTCGGTGGCTGTGATTTTGGGGCGAGGAATTTCAGAATTCCCGTCACAACTTCAGTAAAATTTCTACCGTGACACCTTCATCTGCCAAAACATTATAATCATAACAACAGCTTTTGTTAATGACCGATAATATTGAATTAACTCGTTCTTTGTGCAAAATGTATGCTATCATTATTTATTACTTGGTTATAAATAAATAAATTTCCGATCAACAGCGAGGAAATATGGATAAATGAAAAGATAGTAAATTTAAGCGCTCAATGACAAAAGTGGCACTGAAAAATATAGATGTATACTTTTCAGTGTTATTTCATAAATTAGTAAAAAGCAAACGATCACATTCCGGGAATTGCAGGAAAAAAATGCTATTCATAATGCTTTTAATAATGGCAAATCATGCAGTTTTAATAAAGACAAAAATTTCATTGGAAATTTCATCTATACGTTACCTGTGCCGCACATATCCGTGTGGCACACGTGACAGAATTATTGAAATTATAATTTTAAAAGTAAAAAATTGGTTTACTGTACCTTCGAATTTCTTGGTGAATTCCTCGCTGCCTAAATGCTTTAGAAGATGCGGCAGGCTGTCGATAGGACCGGCAGGATTCATCTAACAACGCAAAAAGTGAGGTTAGAACCGGCCTCTACGTATATTGCTGGCGGCATCGATCATGAAGTCTATTAATCGTAACTCGACCCTTACTCACTCTTTCTTCTTTTTAACAATAATTTATTGGCACTACTTACCGTATAATTGTCAATGTCGACTCTTCGCTTGGAAAATGTCGAACGCCGAACATCTCACGGTCTTAACGACACTGTAAACACTGGCGTTGTTCGATTCTTCAGAATACCGATAACCCGCAACAAAGCGGTTGGTAGTGGAAACCAACTCGTGAGTTGCCGGTAGCATTCAAATCGCGTGTCACAACTATTGCCCCCGTTCGTTGCGCCACCTAAGGGCTGTTGGTAAAAACAGCACAGCGATTAGTTATAGGAACTAAATCGTTGGTCGTACGTGCTATTTTTCCATTATCGATCGCGAATACATCGGTTCACGTTATCGAGTTAGTTGCTACAACTAATTCACGGTACAGCATATGCTGGAGATGGTTCTCCCAACTACTTATTTCTTTCAGTGTGGCTTGGGCCGGGCTGCGGCGCCAGGCTCGACAGCCGCGCGCGGCTGAACAGCCGCTGCGGGCTCGACGGTTGCTCCGGGCTCGACGGTCACTCGGGGCTGTTCTCCCCTGCCGATGAAGCCTCGACTTCAAAAATCTCGATGTCTACGGGATGGAGAGAGTAGGGATGAAAACACTATTGCTTTCTCATAGAGGAAGCTTTGTTTATATGAATATGAATGTTTATTTCTCTTATCACGTCGAATTTCATTGAATCAACTGAAATATTCTATACAGAAAATTACACGAAACGCTGCTCTGTACTGTAACGGAACGGCATTGCCACCTCCCCCACGATTCGGCGTAGCCGAAATCCGAGCGGGCCACCGTTCGTCACCGAGGCGCCGCGCACGTGCCAGCCTTCCCCCCCCCCCCCCCCCCCCCCCACGAGCCCACCAATCCGTGCGGCCGCGCACCTATATAAACCGGGTCATTTCGGTGCTGGAACCACTCCATCACCTATCCTCTAACCGAAAAGGTTGCTCCTACGAGCCCGTAGTCAGAAGACCCGTAGCATAACGTTTGGCCGCGACACTGCGCGGCCAAACGTTATACTACACTGCCTCGACGCTGCGTCGACCCACCGGCAGCGAATTTGTCTCCGTGGCCGCGACTTTGCGTCGCCCCCACCACCCGAAGTCTCCCGGTGCCTCGACGCTGCGTCGACCCACCGGCAGCGAATTTACTTGTATCCGGGGCCGCGACTTTGCGTCACCCCCCCCCACCCGAAGTCTCCCGGTGCCTCGACGCTGCGTCGACCCACCGGCAGCAAATTTACCTGTCTCCGTGGCCGCGACTTTGCGTCGCCCCCACCACCCGAATTCTCCCGGTGCCTCGACCCTGCGTCGACCCACCTGGAGCGAATCCTATCTCAGGTGGCCGCGACGCTGCGTTGCCCCCACCTCCTAAAAGAAAAAAAATCCCTCGGTGCCTCGACGCTGCGTCGACCCACCGGGAACGCCGCTCCCACAACTCCAAAAAAGAAAAAAAAAAAAAGGGAAGAAAATAATCATAAAAAGATATTCCGAGCGGCAGGTCCCGATACCTTATCGGCCCCCACCCCTCGCTTCAGACAGAGAAGATAAAAACAGGGAAATACGCCAACTAGCTCGCCCCGCGCTCGTACTCCAAAGAATCCAGCGCAGGAGTCCCTCTGAACATTCGTCGAACAGGCGCGAATTAAATAAGTTCAATTCTAATTTCGGTGATCTCCTAAAAATCCTTTATCAGTCAGACGTATCACGTCAATGTTCCTTTTTATCATTCAACTCTTCCCTCGACCGATGATGCGAATCAATTTCTCCAAACGCAACACGGGCAGGAAACTGCCCGAGGTGTGTGAGCAATTATTCTGAGGTCACCTTTGCCAAACAGGAAAATCCCCAGGTCCAACAGAAGAACCTCGCGCACGCGAAATTCAGTCCGCGTCCCCTCGTCAACTCGAAAACGTTTCATTGGCGCCCAAACAGGGACCTGAGGTAAATTTGATCGGGTCGAGCGGATAACGAAAAACAGCAAAAATGCCTGATAATGCGTCGCACAACGCAACGGTCGTCGACCTATCGGCACGGAGGCGCAATACCTCGCCCGGACGGCTCTAACACGGCGCGCAACGATCCAATCGGTCCACGACGCTTCCGCGTAAACACCCGACCTCCGTCACGGGCTCCGGAGAATGCTACGCCCCTTGATCAGTATACGCTGTTGGACGAGCTCCGCGAAATGCGCATCTCCGATCATGAGGCGTACGACCATCAGTTGGGTCACCTCCGCTCATCCATTACGCAAAAAATCGAATCGATGCAGAGTCACCTCGAAACATCGTTGAGCGGGATGCAGCAGCAGCTGCAGGTGATCACGCAAACATTATTACGCGTCGTCGCCCGCGAACAGACAAACCAGAGCGAACTCTACGGGAGTGGAACCAACCCGGGAGGATTCGCGATCTCCTCATCGCACACGTCGAATCACGCGAATCTCGGTCCACCCCAGCATCTGGAATCCTACGCGAATAACATCTCGGCAGGGAGCGAATCCAAGTTATGGGGAGCATCGCGATTGACCACCCCCACATTTGGAGGAACGCCCGGAGATCGCCCTATGCGATTTCTGAACGATATGCGACGATATCTAACGGCGTTGGGTCCGCGGTACGATTTTCGCGATCTCACGGAGCAAAGTCTCACTGGCCTTGCCCGTGATTGGTGGATCATCGTGGAACCCCTCGTCAGTACTTGGCCAGAATTCGTGCGGGAATTCACGCGTCGTTTTTGGAACGACGAGGCGCAAGACCGCGTATACGAAAATCTCCGACACGGGTATTGGCGTTATTCGCCGCAACAGTCGCGCGTCGCATACGCGCTAAGCATAATTGGGTCGGCTCGGGAACTTCGGCCACCCCCATCGGATCGGCAAATAATTCAGCGCCTCGCGGGCCACTTCTCCGAAGACATCCGTAGCGCAGTGATATCGCGTGGAATACGAGACATCCCGTTATTCATGGATATCCTAGAGAGATTCGACCGAGCAGGTCATCTCAACTCGGCTCGTCGTCAACCAGAAAACCCCTCGGGATATCCGGAAGCTCGCGGACAGGGGGACAGGGGGACACGCCCCAATAATTCATTGGCGAAAGAAGATCGCGCCACTGCGGAAAATCCACCGCGCCGCGAAAACGGACCGCCCACGCGCCAGGAGGGACGAACGGGAGCGCCGAATCTCGGATTTAAGAATGCAGGAAATCGCGATAATCGCGATAATGGCCCCCGGCGCGATAACGGCCACAATCACCGCATGCGCGCAATGACGATAGAGGAAAACGCGGAGGAGATAGACGACGCACCCGCCCCGATCGCCGGAGAGTCGGGAAACGAGGAAGCGTCACCTCCCACGAATTCTCCGTGAGCGAGGTGACGCTGGGCTACGGCACTGACGTGCGAGAATATCTACTCGACTCGACTCGATATCTACGAGCCCTTTCTGACAAATCTTTCGATAAAATAAAGCGAAAGCCTCTTTGATTGCTAGCGTATGTGTGATGTTGCGTCGTGAATAAGTTGCATTAGCACCTAGCTTAAACTGCCTATTTTTTTATTCGTTTCTCATTGTACTCATTGCACATAGCGGTCCAGACATTCTCATAATCCTGCCATAGTGCACCATATTGTGATGTTTGGCTTTTAAAGTATCTTTGAAAAGCTTTTTGTAAAGGGTGTGTGGTGTTCTTTCACGTATCTGTCGAGAAGTACAACACATTCTAGTTGTATCTTCTTTGCCGAAACTATTAACATAATATTTCGCAGAATCGTAACTGTTCAAACTCATCAAAACTTTTGTGGGACTCGTAGGAGGCGCAGGAATAAGCGGAATATTGTGGTCAAAATAAGAGTGACACTGGAATACGTAATAAGGAGTTTAATTATAATCGAAAAAGAATAACTACAGAGCCCTGCACGGCTTCTTGTACTGTTGCTCGAGCGGTTCGACAGTAACTGACGAGACAGACCGGCGTCGGCGAGCGGTCGGCTAGTCAAAAAAAAAGTGTTTACAAGTGACCGAGGAAGAGCTCTGTGCGAATTTCGCCAGCGCGTTCCAAGGCGACGAGCTACGCGTCGCGCGATGCTTATAAGCGGGAACAGTAACAAAATCCCACACCTCATCTAACACTATACTTTCACCAACAAGGAAGGGGAAGATATAAACTGTGACAGAAATTCCCGGAGTCTCCGTCCCAGATACACCACCGCTTACATCAGAGGCGGGTCTGCTCGTGACATTCGGTTGCGGATCAGGCATTATGCATTTTTTTTGTTAAATTTAGAGTTCTCGGTTTCGTGTTTCGCTGTTGCCGACAGAGTTCTCGTTACGCTCTCGTTCTGCGTATCAATGTTATCAGTTAGAGTTATCGTGTGTTACGTTTAGGGTGATTAATTCGCTCACGCCGCGGTGAGGACATCAGGGTCGCCGTGGATCAGGGCCAATATAGCGGTCACCCGGCGCACCTGGTGAGTTCCCTTACGGTGCATCACCCGAGAAATGTCGAGGTTCGGTGAAATTCCGACGCTCCAAATAAGAGGATGAGTCAAGTACATTGATTTAGTGTTACGTTTACGTTTGGAAGGCCGTAGTGGCGGACTCGTGATCACCCGCTCACTACGGATCGCCACGATCACATTTCGGGTTCCGGTTAGAGTTACGTTTGTTGTACTTGCACTCATTCCGGAGATCATTCTCGCTCGAAAGCCACCGCGATGCATTTTTGGTGAGACGGACGAGCAAACACCATCTCGGAATTCCCCGCGAATTAGTTCGGTCAACGTTATCGGGTCGAGCAGTACGCTCGCCGCTCCGCGGCGACCACTGCTTGGTAAGGCTAGGTGGGGGTAGGCCCGCGGCCGCGAGCTCGCGGCGCGCCTATGCCTCGCGTTCTTCTTCTGCTCTCGTCTGCCTTTCGGTAAGGGTCTTGGTGTTCTCGCGCTATCGGCGCGGCTTCGGCCGCGCAGTTCTCGTGCGCTATCGATGCTATCGTATGTTACCGCAGGTTATGGGGCGTTATCGAGAGTTAACGTTCGAATTTAGTTTAAGCTATCGAATTTTCCATTCCGTTGCGTTATCGAATTAATTTGGGATTCGGCTGTGTTATTGGTTTGTTGGTTTGGTTGCGTTATCGTTCGAATCTGGTTCTGGGTCTGAGTTATCGATTCGCAGGTTTTGTGGGAGTTATCGATTTATGGATTTTGGGTTGCGTTATCGAGTTATCGTTCCCGTGACGTTATCGGTTCATTTGGTTTCGGTTGCGTTATCGATTTATTGGTCCGGTTTGTGTTATCGATTTATTGGAGATGGTTGCGTTATCAAATTATTAATACCATGGGAGTTATCGATTTATTGATCCCGTACGCTACCGTTGGATTATTTTCGCGTTCCGTTATCGACTTATTGGTTTCGGGATACGTTATCGACGATTATATTTAATTAATCACGCTCTCTTTTTGGGATTTGTGGAGTTTACGGGTGTTACCGGTATTTTTCGTGCGATTTTTGGGAATTACCGACGATCCGGTGTTACCGAGTATGTCGTTATCGTTTCGTTTTGGGTTGGGTTCATTACCGCTTCCGTTATCGAATGTCTGGTGTTCTCGTGATTAATCTATTATGTCCCGGTGTTCTCGGTTTAATAACTCCAGTTTTTCTCCCTCTCGTACGGGTGCTCTCGATCTAGGTTTCGCTGTTATCGTGTTCGCGTTACCGTGCTAAGTGTTTCCCGTTTTTTTGTTTTGCGCTCTCGTCAGTTACCGTCGGGTTTACGAATTTCGTACCCCCGTGACATGAAGTTCGTGTACATTATTTCGTGCGCCGCGTACCGCGCGCATTCACCTATTAAAGATACGCATTTTTCCGTTTAATTTGCTTTCGGTTTACTTATTTTATTTTCCCGTTCATCTGCTCATTGGCTCTCACGCCCTCTCTCCACAACCTAGCACACTGAGCGACCCGCGGTTTACCGTGACCGATCTCTCTGTTTCCAACGCTGCCTACGTTTACGGTTTAGTTTTTTTTATTACGGTTACGTTTCCCTTTAGCGGTTTGTCAATTCCGCCGTTAATCAAAAATTGGCTGGCGCTCAACGGCTCTCGCAGCGGAGGAAACAGGGAGGAAGGGCGAAGGTAACGTGGACGTAAAAATCCACGGTTACAATTGGCGCCCAACGGCTCTCGCAGCGGAGGAAACAGGGAGGAATTATACTAATAAATAACAAATTGGCGCCCAACGTGGGGCCAACACAAGCAGATGAGCGTGGTTTTTTTTTGGTGTATTATAAATTTCGAGTTTCGGTATAGAGTTCGGTTTTCGGTGTAAATGTGAGTTCTCGGTGCGTTATCGTGTTATCGTTTTTGCAACTACATCGCTACCGTTTCGAGTGAACGAAAATAAAACGTTCGTTACTCGCTCTCGGTTCGCGCGTTCTTTGAACTCGTCGCTATCGCGTTAGGACGCTCGAAAAAAAAATATATATAATATAGAGAGAGTGTTGAGCGAGAAGAAAAATGCGCGAACGAGCCGAAAGACGTAAACATCAGCGTACGCGCCGTAGGCGCGTGCCATTCTCGGATTACCGAGAACCGTTGTGCGGGCCGCGCGACCCAAACACAAGAAAAAATGTAAACAGTCGCGCTAAGTGGTTCGCGACGCGTCTCGACGCGTCGGCTCACGCCGCGCTCGAGGATTAACCCCTCGGCCGGAAGGGGGAAAAGGGGAAGACAACGGGTTGGTCTTTCCTGGAAAGATAAGGCGAGCAGTGGTGGCAAATTTCCCCGCTTTTCGGACAAAGGGCCAGTGGCAGGCCCCGGGAGACGCGCCGCTGCCCGATCAGTCGCTCGGCAATCATCGAAGCGAACAGACGTATCTCCTACCCTGGTTTCAACCCGAAATAATTCAAGTGCTATCGTAATAGTGAAGTTCACCGCATTAGTGCTATCGAGTGCCATTCATCGAAGTGACAGTGCTATCGAGTACCGGCGACAGCGGCCATCTCGACTCGTCGTGCTTCGCACGTGTGTCGAATCAACGATCGGTGAGTCCACGCTGCCGATTAATTCTTTATTACACCTGTGACTGTAATCAATCCACGCTCGAGTTATCGAGTGATTTTCCCACGCTATCGTTGCTACCGCTCAGTGAACTTTTCTTTCGTGCTACCGATTTGATTTTTGTGTGTTACCGACGTAATTTTCCGCTATCGTTTATTTCTTTTTTTTTGTTTTTCGCTATCGTTTGCTACCGATTAATTTTCTTTTTTTTGTTGTTTCTGCTCTCGCTTGTTATCGTTTATTTTTTGTTTTTTTGTGGGTTTATTTCCGTTCTCGCTGTGCTATCGCCTATTACCTTTTCTCTTTTTTTCTCTCTCTGTCCCGCGTTTTCGCTACCGTTTCGTTATCGTTTTTTTTTTGGGTGTTACCGATTTTGCTATCGATTCGCATTGGTGTTACCGCATGGTGTATTTACTTATGGTGTTACCGCTCGCAGCGAATTAATTCTCGCTGTACTCGAGGTGTTATCGACGGGTTTTCTTTTTTTTATCGATCCTCGCGACGTCGCTCCGTGACCACTCGCGATGGCTGACCGCGATCCCAGCACAGGCACAAAGCCCAAAAGCAAAAGAACCGCGGTCATCGGCGACGACGAGGACGAGTCCGGTGCGTGTGGCGGTTCCGACTCGGACGCCCAGACTCATACGCGGGCGTCGCAGACTGACCTCGCGGACACGTCGGTCCCGAAGAAAAAACCGTCCACCCGGCGCGTTAAGAACCTTCCGGGGGTTATCGTGTCGCGTCCCAGCCCCGAGATGCTTCGGGCCCCCGACACGCGCTACCCCGCAGACCTCGCGGAAGACGATGCAACGTCGGTCGCGTCAAACTCCGCGCCTATCAGACGGAGACCTCCTCTCCCCCCTGCGCCATCTGCACACGGGAACCTTCGCGCGCCTCGCGATCGAATTATGCCGGATCCCGTCGACTATAATTTCTCGGAGGACGACGGAGAATTCATGGGTGAACGACCCCTCTCCGCCGCTGCATTGCTTAACACCATGAAACGCTGGGATTTGTCCTTCTCCGGGAAACGCGGAGAGGACGTCGAGGATTTTCTGACGCGTATCGAGGAAGGCCGCGCGTTTCTCCCTGTCCGTGACCGCGATTTATTACACGCGCTTCCGTTTTTCTTACGAGCGAACGCTCTCGTCTGGTATCGGGGGCACGTGCGCGAATTCACCACCTGGATTAACGCGAGAGACGCTTTCCGCCGTTGTTGCGGCGAACCGGACTATCAGATCGCGCTACGTAGCGAGATCTCAGACCGAACCCAGGGTGAACATGAGTCAACTGGGGAGTTTATTTCGTGCATGCGAGGACTGTTCTCGCGAACGATTCCGCGGTGGCCCATGGGCGAGCAAGTGCGGTATACGCATCGCAATCTCCTCCCGGAATATCGCGTAGCCATCCCCTGGAGTGAGGATCTCTCACTGGACGCCCTAGAGGTCCACGCGAATCGCCTTGAGCGTATTTTTGAGAATTCGGGAACGCGGCGACCACCGCCCAAGCCGGAACAGTCCCTGTGCCCGAGTTTGGCGTATAAGGGCAGCCAGCCCACGCCTCGCCACCGGCCGTTCCTCAAAGCAAAGGCTCTGAGCGAGGTTAGGGAACCAGATACTCCCGCTGACGAGGAGGCTGAAGAGCGCCTCGACGCCGCAGGTGACGTCCGTCCCGGACGAACACCCCCGAAACCCTTCACCCCCTCCCGGCGTAATCCCGCGGCATCCAGCTCGCGTACACCGGCCCCGGCAAATCCCGCTACCGCTCTCGCACGGGATGCAGTATCGCGACGCCCTGAGCCAAACCCCAGTTCCACGTGCTGGAACTGCTCAAAACCCGGTCACCGCCATCGCGATTGTACCGAACCCCGACGCGTTTTCTGCTACCGTTGCAGTTATTCGGGAGTAACGGCGCAAAACTGCCCTTTTTGTAATATCGAGAACGGGAAGTCCGATACCGCCGCTCTCGCTTCGACGCCAGCGGACTCGCTGTCCTTCTACCTAACTCTCGATGTTGAGGGGAAGTCCATCCGAGCACTCGTGGACTCAGGTGCGACCCGCACATTCGCCGGTCACGCCGGAATGCAGCTCTTTTCGAGCCTAGGGGTGATTTATGAGGAAGTACCACCTCGGAAGGTCATGCTAGCCACCCAGCAGATCGAGACGGTCACGAAAGCCGCCAGATTCGTCGCGAAAATTCACGGTCGCGAGACCGAAGCTATCGCGTATGCCATGCCCATGCTCGCAGAGGATCTCATCATTGGCATGGATTTTCTGCGCGAAGCGCGTATGGTCATCGATTTCTACGACCAGACGTGGTGCTACCGCGATGAACCTGATCGGAAATTCGCGTTCGTTCCCGCAGGCACCGCCTCGCGTGCAATTGTCTGCTGCGGCCTCCGCACTCTCGAGCCGGCGGAGTCTGAAGAGCTATCGAAGCTGCTCGCTACCGCGATCCCCCCTGCTACCGACAAACCTGGAGTTACCGCGCTGACGACCCATTCGATCGATGTTGGCGACAGCCCACCGATCAGGCAAAAGCCCTATCACGCGACCCCCGCGATTCGAAATATCATGTGGGAGGAAGTAGACACCATGCTTCGGGATGATATAATCGAGGCCTCGCAGAGCGATTGGTCCAGTCCAGTTGTTATGGTACGTAAACCCAATGGTAAATATCGATTCTGTATCGATTTCCGACGGGTCAATGCCGTCACCAAAAAGGACGCGTACCCGATTCCGAACATGGCGGGAATCCTCGACGAACTCCGTCAAGCCCACTATATCACCACCCTCGATCTGAGTCAAGCGTATTTTCAAATACCGATGGCTGAAGAATCGAGAGAGATCACAGCTTTTGTCGTCCCTGGTCGTGGACTATTCCAGTTTAAGCGCATGCCGTACGGTTTGACGAACGCGCCCGCTACCTTTCAGCGGCTCCTCGACCGACTGGTTGGGACTGAGATGTATCCTCAAGTATTTGTATACTTGGACGATATTATCGTCGTCACGAGGACCTTCGCCGATCACCTGCATTGGCTCGAGCGCGTTCTCGATAAAATCCGTCTTGCGGGACTAACGATAAACCGCGACAAGAGCGAGTTCTGCCGCTCCCAGGTCCGCTACCTCGGCTTCCTCGTCGATTCGACTGGTCTCCAAACTGACCCCGAGAAAGTCGCGCCAGTTACCGAGTACCCGGTGCCGAAAAATCTGAAGCAGCTAAGACGTTTCCTTGGTATGGCTTCGTGGTATCGGCGATTTGTACCGAGTTTCGCTACAATCGCGGAACCTCTCACTCGCCTCACCAAGAAAAACGAGGCGTGGGATTGGACGGAGGAACAGCAGACGGCATTCGAACAGCTCAAAGCTCATCTTGCCTCTGCTCCAGTGTTATCGTGTCCTGAATTCGAGCTCCCGTTCACGCTACAAACCGACGCGAGCAACGTAGGGGTACGTGCCGTGCTAACGCAAGTTATCGACGAAGCTGAGAGAGTTATCGCCTACGTCAGTCGCGCCCTGACCGAGCCCGAGAAAAGGTACACGGTCACCGAGCGTGAATGTCTCGCGGTCATCTGGGCCATCCGAAAATGCCGCTGCTACCTGGAGGGATATACCTTCACGGTTATCACCGACCATAGCAGCTTGCGGTGGTTACATAACCTTAAAAATCCAACCGGACGACTGGCCCGATGGGCGTTGGAACTGCTCGAGTACGATTTTTCTATCGTTCACCGACGCGGCGCGCTCCATCATGTGCCCGACGCTCTTTCGCGTACTCCTGAACAGGAAGCTGTCGACGCTCTCGCCACTCTCGCCACCGCTGTCGACGATCCCGACCCGTGGTACACGCGACGTCGCCGTGACGTACAACACGCGCCCGATCGCTTCCCAGACTGGAAGATAGAGGACGACGCTCTCTATCACCACTGGCCTAACGACTTCGTCGACTCGGAACTGGAAGATCTCGACAGTTGGAAATTGGTGTTACCGCGAGCTCTCCGCTCCCGTGCTATCGCAGAATCCCACGAGCTACCGCAGTCAGGTCACCTCGGGGTAGACAAAACTTTTCGTCGCGTCGCGCGCAGTTATTTCTGGCCGAGAATGTTGCGGGATGTTGTCGCATTTATCAGCACCTGCGACATCTGCCAGCGCATCAAGGCTGAGCAGCGACCGCCTTCTGGCTCGATGGGCCGACGCGTTATCGAAGAACCATGGGTCTCGATCGCCGCAGATATTATGGGTCCAGTTACCCGTAGTCGTGCCGGTTTCTCTTGCGTCCTCATCATCCAGGACATGTTCACGAAATGGATCGAGGTGGTCCCCTTGCGACGCGCTACCGGAAAAACTATTGGTGGAGCCCTGAGCGATCTCGTGGTTTGCCGATGGGGAACCCCGCGCATTCTATTGACGGACAACGGTACGGAGTTCGTCAACCGTGAGATCCGCGAACTCGCGAAAACAACCGGAATTCAGCTCGTGACAACCCCGCCGTACCATCCCCAAGCCAACCCTGTCGAGAGGGTAAACCGCGTCATCAAGGCCATGCTTCGCGCTTACATTGACAGCGACCAGCGCGATTGGGATACGCACCTTCATGAGTTCCGTTTCGCATATAATTCGGCGCATCACGGCTCTCTAAACGTGAGCCCCGCGTTCGCGAATTTCGGCCGCGAACCCCAGCCTGCGATATCGCTAAAACGAGAGTTAGAAGGCGAACCGGAAATTGTAAAACGCGACCCGCAAGAGTGGTTAGATCGCATGAAGCGATTGGAGACCCTGCGTAAGACGCTAGTGCACGCGCTCAACGAGGCACATCACCAGCAGGCCCATTATTATAATCTCCGGCACCGCGATCGCGAATTCAAGGAGGGAGATCTCGTGTTACGTCGTTCCCACAAGCTCTCTAACGCGGCGAAACACTTCTCCGCCGCGTTGGCTAAACCATTTGAGGGACCGTACGTTGTCTCAAAGAAGCTCTCGCGCGTCAGATACGAGCTCACCGATCTGGCTGGACGTCCACAGGGGGTAATTTCCGTGCAGGACTTGAAGCCATACCGAGTCCCCGCGTAAAGGAGTGTTCGGGAGTCATCGAGTTACCGCGTTATCGTTCGTCTTTTTTTTTTATTTTTGTGTTACCGTCTATTTTTCTGTATCACGGTGTTATCGAGTGTATGATTTTCGGTGTTATCGCTTAAAAAACAACGTTTTCGCGGGAGATATCGTGAAGTCCCAAACGTGCTACCAATACGTGGGCAAAACCCGTTATCGCGTTACCTCTTAGTTCCTAGCATGCTATCGAGTGGTTGTTTCTGTTCTCGTGTTATCGCTTCATTACTCTTATATTAGCTATTTCGGTGTTATCGCATGACTATCCTGCTAACGCGCTATCGTAGTATTAGCCCTCTGAGTTATCGAGTTCTCGCCTACAACTGCTCTCGCTCGGGATAGGCCTCGAGAACAAAGACCGAGACCTCCCCCACTAATGCATGTTCGCCACCTCTGATTTCGTGTTTCCCAGGTTATGGAGAACTCGGAGGAGAACACCACCCATGTGGCGCAGCTGGTCGGCGCGATTGAGGGCGCGATCCGCGATATGGGGTCCGACGTGACTCCACCAAGTCCACCACCCGAGGACATGGAGACAGACGTCGCCGAAACAGAGGCTCCAGCCCCGACCACGGGCCCAGGGCCTTCAGCACTCAACCCCTGGTGCTGGCTCCTGCCCTATATTCGGGTCTGTTACCGGGTGAACCGACGTAATGCCGGTTTTGTCGACGCGCTAGCGAGGACGGTGGAACGCACCGCACAGATCCTGCGTGAATCACCGGATGCAGTTCTCCGGAAGTTCCCGCCACCACCCCTCCTCCGGAGACCAGACCGCTGCCCCAGCAGCAGCAGCAGTAGCAGCAGCAGCAGCAGCAGTAGCAGCAGCAGCAGCAGCCGCAGCACGAGCAGCCACAGTATGGCCAGCGCCGAGACGGTCCCGGAGTTCCCTGCCGTCCCACCGAAGGAGCCCCAAGGCCCCAAAATAATTGCGGACGAGAGGTTGACGACCATTGTCACCCTGAGGTCGGAACCGGACGATGACTTCATCGAGATGGAGCCTGAGGAGGACCTTCTCCCCGAATCCACGGAGGGTGCTTCCGCCGCATCCCCGGATCCGCCGAAGTGTATTGAGCAGTTCGAGACGACTCGGGAGGCTCTCGCGGTCACACCACCAACGACACCACCGGTCGACCAGACGCCCGTCACCGCTCTGCACCCGGCCGATCTATCTCCGCGTGCCCCGGCACGGGAACCGAGTCCGCGCTCGGTCTACGTTTCTCCGCGTGCTCCGGCACAAGGGTCGAGTCCGCGACCTCAACGAGTGGGGTGTTACGATTGCGGGTGGGAAGGGCATACGCATCGAAGCTGTCCGAACCCCACGGGCGATCGATTTTGTTTTGGTTGTGGCGAGCGCCACGTCACCATGCGGACGTGTCCGAATTGTAAGGACCGTTGGGCCAGCAGAGGTCCCTACGTCGCCCCGTTGGGACGCAACGTGCCGCGTGTACGAATCGCCGAGGAGTTGGCTGCAATAGGCCCAAAGGCTCCGGTGCAGCGACCATACACCCCGGAGGAGCGACCAGACCCACCGAGGGATCGTAACGCCGACTACCGTCGCCACGACGAGCCGCGCGCTCTATCGAGGTCCGGGTGCTCCTGCTGTACCCCGTTCAATCGACCAGAGGGTTCCGGGTACGTCTCACCGCGTCCCATGCGTCCAGAGGAGTATGAAGAGCCGTACTCCCATCAACCAGACTATCAGGCCTATTACAGCGCCCGCCCGTACTGGTCGTAAGAGGCGCTATCGTTCGACTCACAGGCCTTTCCGGTGTTACCGTCAACATTATGTTTTAGGTGTTATCGTTAGTTATTTAAGTATCTCTCTGGTGTTATCGTCATTTAAGTACCTTTCTGGTGTTATCGTCATTTAAGTCATTCCGGTGTTATCGTAATTTGTTAAGGTATTTCTTATTGTTTCGCGATTCCGATGCTATCGGCCAAAACCCGTATTCTTTTTTTTTCTCTCGGCTATCGCGCCGCCGAAACCGTGACGGGATTTACCGCAACGTGCCGTAATTCCGGCGACAAAGAAAAATACTTTTTGTTATTACGCTATCGTTCTAGTGCCGTAACTCCGGCCAAAAGTATCTTTTTTTATTTTCGTTATCGTCCTCGTGCCGTAACTCCGGCCGGAAAATCAGTCTGCCAAGCGCTCTCGTTTCTTTTGTTTTGTGATTCGGCTAATAAGCCCTGACTGAACCGTTATCGCACTGATTAGAACTTAAGAGTTATCGCCGTTCTCGTTACGGACATCAGTTCCTCGCCAAATGTTAAGCTTCGTCAAAAGGACATGTTAGTCGGTATACTCGCGTTATCGATCTTTCGGGTCATGTGATCTTAGAGATAGGCTTATTTTAGTTTCGTGTTATCGAAGTTCCCAGTACAAAAAACCAAGATAAAGGTACCTGAGCGCAAAACTAGCGCAGCTTACCAAATGTTATCGCTTAGTTCGAATAAAACAGTATTCTGGTGTTACGGTTACTACTAATTTGTGTCGAGTTTCTTTTTTTTTGATATTTCTAGGGTGTGGGTCCGAATCGGTGTTCCAGGCCTGCCCGTCCTTCCACGCTCTGTCAGCCAAACACCGATGGGGTGAAAGTCATGGAGGGGGGAGTGTGACAGAAATTCCCGGAATCTCCGTCCCAGATACACCACCGCTTACATCAGAGGCGGGTCTGCTCGTGACATTCAGTTGCGGGTCAGGCATTATGCATTTTTAGTTAAATTTAGAGTTCTCGATTTCGTGTTTCGCTGTTGCCGACAGAGTTCTCGTTACGCTCTCGTTCTGCGTATCAATGTTATCGGTTAGAGTTATCGTATGTTACGTTTAGGGTGATCAATTCGCTCACGCCGCGGTGAGGACATCAGGGTCGCCGTGGATCAGGGCCAAAATAGCGGTCACCCGGCGCACCTGGTGAGTTTCCTTACGGTGCATCACCCGAGAAATGTCGAGGTTCGGTGAAATTCCGACGCTCCAAATAAGAGGATGAGTCAAGTACATTGATTTAGTGTTACGTTTACGTTTGGAAGGCCGTAGTGACGGACTCGTGATCACCCGCTCACTACGGATCGCCACGATCACATTTCGGGTTCCGGTTAGAGTTACGTTTGTTGTACTTGCACTCATTCCGGAGATCATTCTCGCTCGAAAGCCACCACGATGCATTTTGATGAGACGAACGAGCAAACATCATCTCGAAATTCCCCGCGAATTAGTTCAGTCAACGTTATCGGGTCGAGCAGTACGCTCGCCGCTCCGCGGCGACCACTGCTTGGTAAGGCTAGGTGGGGGTAGGCCCGCGGCCGCGAGCTCGCGGCGCGCCTATGCCTCGCGTTCTTCTTCTGCTCTCGTCTGCCTTTCGGTAAGGATCTTGGTGTTCTCGCGCTATCGGCGCGGCTTCGGCCGCGCAGTTCTCGTGCGCTATCGATGCTATCGTATGTTACCGCAGGTTATGGGGCGTTATCGAGAGTTAACGTTCGAATTTAGTTTAAGCTATCGAATTTTCCATTCCGTTGCGTTATCGAATTAATTTGGGGTTCGGCTGTGTTATTGGTTTGTTGGTTTGGTTGCGTTATCGTTCGAATCTGGTTCTGGGTCTGAGTTATCGATTCGCAGGTTTTGTGGGAGTTATCGATTTATGGATTTTGGATTGCGTTATCGAGTTATCGTTCCCGTGACGTTATCGGTTCATTTGGTTTCGGGTACGTTATCGATTTATTGGTCCGGTTTGCGTTATCGATTTATTGATTCCGTTGCGCTATCGATTTATTGGAGATGGTTGCGTTATCGAATTATTAGTACCGTGGGAGTTATCGATTTATCGATTCCGTTGCGCTACCGTTGGAGTATTTTCGCGTTGTGTTATCGACTTATTGGTTTCGGGATACGTTATCGATGGTTATGTTTAATTAATTACGTTCTCGTTTTGGGATTCGTGGGATTTACTGGTGTTACCGGTATTTTTCATACGACTTTTGGGAATTACCGACGACCCGGTGTTATCGATTATGTCGCTATCGTTTCGCTTTGGGTTGAGTTCATCACCGCTTCCGTTATCGAATGTCTGGTGCTCTCGTAATTAATCTATTATGTCTCGGTGTTCTCGGTTTAGAGATTCCAGTTTTTCTTTCCTCCCGTACGGGTGCTCTCGATCTAGGTTTCGCTGTTATCGTGTTCGCGTTACCGTGCTAAGTGTTTCCCGTTTTTTTGTTTTGCGCTCTCGTCAGTTACCGTCGGGTTTACGAATTTCGTACCCCCGTGACATGAAGTTCGTGTACATTATTTCGTGCGCCGCGTACCGCGCGCATTCACCTATTAAAGATACGCATTTTTCCGTTTAATTTGCTTTCGGTTTACTTATTTTATTTTCCCGTTCATCTGCTCATTGGCTCTCACGCCCTCTCTCCACAACCTAGCACACTGAGCGACCCGCGGTTTACCGTGACCGATCGCTCTGTTTCCAACGCTGCCTACGTTTACGGTTTAGTTTTTTTTTATTACGGTTACGTTTACATTTAGCGGTTTGTCAATTCCGCCGTTAATCAAAAATTGGCTGGCGCTCAACGGCTCTCGCAGCGGAGGAAACAGGGAGGAAGGGCGAAGGTAACGTGGACGTAAAAATCCACGGTTACAATTATTAATTGTAACTGTATAACCGGACGAGCCCCCAAAGGAGGAAGGGCGAAGGTAACGTGGACGTAAAAATCCACGGTTACAATTGGCGCCCAACGTGGGGCCAACACAAGCAGATGAGCGTGGTTTTTTTTTTGTGTATTATAAATTTCGAGTTTCGGTATAGAGTTCGGTTTTCGGTGTAAATGTGAGTTCTCGGTGCGTTATCGTGTTATCGTTTTTGTAACTACATCGCTACCGTTTCGAGTGAACGAAAATAAAACGTTCGTTACTCGCTCTCGGTTCGCGCGTTCTTCGAACTCGTCGCTATCGCGTTAAGACACTCAAAAAAAAAATATATACAGTATAGAGAGAGTGTTGAACGAGAAGAAGGATGCGCGAACGAGCCGAAAGACGTAAACATCAGCGTACGCGCCGTAGGCGCGTGCCATTCTCGGATTACCAAGAATCGTTGTGCGGGCCGCGCGACCCAAACACAAAAAAAAATGTAAACAGTCGCGCTAAGTGGTTCGCGACGCGTCTCGACGCGTCGGCTCACGCCGCGCTCGAGGATTACCCCCTCGGCCGGAAGGGGGAAAAGGGGAAGACAACGGGGTGGTCTTTCCTGGAAAGATAAGGCGAGCAGTGGTGGCAAATTTCCCCGCTTTTCGGACAAAGGGCCAGTGGCAGGCCCCGGGAGACGCACCGCTGCCCGATCAGTCGCTCGGCAATCATCGAAGCGAACAGACGTATCTCCTACCCTGGTTTCAACCCGAAATAATTAAAGTGCTATCGTAACAGTGAAGTTCATCGCATCAGTGTTATCGAGTGCCATCCATCGAGGTGATATTGCTATCGAGTACCGGCAACAGCGGCCAACTCGACTCGTCGTGCTTCGCACGTGTGTCGAATCAACGATCGGTGAGTCCACGTTGCCGATTAATTCTTTATTACACCTGTGACTGTCATCGATCCACGCTCGAGTTATCGAGTGATTTTCTCACGTTATCATTGTTACCGTTCAGTGAACTTTCCTTTCGTGCTACCGATTTGATTTTTGTGTGTTACCGACTTAATTTTCCGCTATCGTTTATTTCTTTTTTTTGTTTTTCGCTATCGTTTGCTATTGATTAATTTTCTTTTTTTTTTGTTGTTTCTGCTCTCGCTTGTTATCGTTTATTTTTTTGTTTTTTTTTTGTGGGTTTATTTCCGCTCTCGCCGTGCTATCGCCTATTACCTTTTCTCTTTTTTTTTCTCTTTCCCGCGTTTTCGCTTACCGCATGGTGTATTTACTTATGGTGTTACCGCTCGCAGCGAATTAATTCTCGCTGTACTCGAGGTGTTATCGACGGGTTTTCTTTTTTTTTTATCGATCCTCGCGACGTCGCTCCGTGACCACTCGCGATGGCTGACCGCGATCCCAGCACGGGCACAAAGCCCAAAAGCAAAAGAACCGCGGTCATCGGCGACGACGAGGACGAGTCCGGTGCGTGTGGCGGTTCCGACTCGGATGCCCAGACTCATACGCGGGCGTCACAGACCGACCTCGCGGACACGTCGGTCCCGAAGAAAAAACCGTCCACCCGGCGCGTTAAGAACCTTCCGGGGGTTATCGTGTCGCGTCCCAGCCCCGAGATGCTTCGGGCCCCCGACACGCGCTACCCCGCAGATCTCGCGGAAGACGATGCAACGTCGGTCGCGTCAAACTCCGCGCCTATCAGACGGAGACCTCCTCTCCCCCCTGCGCCATCTGCACACGGGAACCTTCGCGCGCCTCGCGATCGAATTATGCCGGATCCCGTCGACTATAATTTCTCGGAGGACGACGGAGAATTCGTGGGTGAACGACCCCTCTCCGCCGCTGCATTGCTCAACACCATGAAACGCTGGGATTTGTCCTTCTCCGGGAAACGCGGAGAGGACGTCGAGGATTTTCTGACGCGTATCGAGGAAGGTCGCGCGTTCCTCCCTGTCCGTGACCGCGATTTATTACACGCGCTTCCGTTTTTCTTACGAGCGAACGCTCTCGTCTGGTATCGGGGGCACGTGCGCGAATTCACCACCTGGATTAACGCGAGAGACGCTTTCCGCCGTTGTTACGGCGAACCGGACTATCAGATCGCGCTACGTAGCGAGATCTCAGACCGAACCCAGGGCGAACATGAGTCAACTGGGGAGTTTATTTCGTGCATGCGAGGACTGTTCTCGCGAACGATTCCGCGGTGGCCCATGGGCGAGCAAGTGCGGTATACGCATCGCAATCTCCTCCCGGAATATCGCGTAGCCATCCCCTGGAGTGAGGATCTCTCACTGGACGCCCTAGAGGTCCACGCGAATCGCCTTGAGCGTATTTTTGAGAATTCGGGAACGCGGCGACCACCGCCCAAGCCGGAACAGTCCCTGTGCCCGAGTTTGGCGTACAAGGGCAGCCAGCCCACGCCTCGCCACCGGCCGTTCCTCAAGGCAAAGGTTCTGAGCGAGGTTAGGGAACCAGATACTCCCGCTGACGAGGAGGTTGAAGAGCGCCTCGACGCCGCAGGTGACGTCCGTCCCGGACGAACACCCCCGAAACCCTTCACCCCCTCCCGGCGTAATCCCGCGACATCCAGCTCGCGTACACCGGCTCCGGCAAATCCCGCTACCGCTCTCGCACGGGATGCATTATCGTGACGCCCTGAACCAAACCCCAGTTCCACGTGCTGGAACTGCTCAAAACCCGGTCACCGCCATCGCGACTGTACCGAACCCCGACGCGTCTTCTGTTACCGTTGCAGTTATTCGGGAGTAACGGCGCAAAACTGCCCTTTTTGTAATATCGAGAACGGGAAGTCCGATACCGCCGCTCTCGCTTCGACGCCGGCGGACTCGCTGTCCTTCTACCTAACTCTCGATGTTGAGGGGAAGTCCATCCGAGCACTCGTGGACTCAGGTGCGACCCGCACATTCGCCGGTCACGCCGGAATGCAGCTCTTTTCGAGCCTAGGGGTGATTTATGAGGAAGTACCACCTCGGAAGGTCATGCTAGCCACCCAGCAGATCGAGACGGTCACGAAAGCCGCCAGATTCGTCGCGAAAATTCACGGTCGCGAGACCGAAGCTATCGCGTATGCCATGCCCATGCTCGCAGAGGATCTCATCATTGGCATGGATTTTCTGCGCGCAGCGCGTATGGTCATCGATTTCTACGACCAGACGTGGTGCTACCGCGATGAACCTGATCGGAAATTCGCGTTCGTTCCCGCAGGCACCGCCTCGCGTGCAATTGTCTGCTGCGGCCTCCGCACTCTCGAGCCGGCGGAGTCTGAAGAGCTATCGAAGCTGCTCGCTACCGCGATCCCCCCTGCTACCGACAAACCTGGAGTTACCGCGCTGACGACCCATTCGATCGATGTTGGCGACAGCCCACCGATCAGGCAAAAGCCCTATCACGTGACCCCCGCGATTCGAAATATCATGTGGGAGGAAGTAGACACCATGCTTCGGGATGATATAATCGAGGCCTCGCAGAGCGATTGGTCCAGTCCAGTTGTTATGGTACGTAAACCCAATGGTAAATATCGATTCTGTATCGATTTCCGACGGGTCAATGCCGTCACCAAAAAGGACGCGTACCCGATTCCGAACATGGCGGGAATCCTGGACGAACTCCGTCAAGCCCACTATATCACCACCCTCGATCTGAGTCAAGCGTATTTTCAAATACCGATGGCTGAAGAATCGAGAGAGATCACAGCTTTTGTCGTCCCTGGTCGTGGACTATTCCAGTTTAAGCGCATGCCGTACGGTTTGACGAACGCGCCCGCTACCTTTCAGCGGCTCCTCGACCGACTGGTTGGGACTGAGATGTATCCTCAAGTATTTGTATACTTGGACGATATTATCGTCGTCACGAGGACCTTCGCCGATCACCTGCATTGGCTCGAGCGCGTTCTCGATAAAATCCGTCTCGCGGGACTAACGATAAACCGCGACAAGAGCGAGTTCTGCCGCTCCCAGGTCCGCTACCTCGGCTTCCTCGTCGATTCGACTGGTCTCCAAACTGACCCCGAGAAAGTCGCGCCAGTTACCGAGTACCCGGTGCCGAAAAATCTGAAGCAGCTAAGACGTTTCCTTGGTATGGCTTCGTGGTATCGGCGATTTGTACCGAGTTTCGCTACAATCGCGGAACCTCTCACTCGCCTCACCAAGAAAAACGAGGCGTGGGATTGGACGGAGGAACAGCAGACGGCATTCGAACAGCTCAAAGCTCATCTTGCCTCTGCTCCAGTGTTATCGTGTCCTGAATTCGAGCTCCCGTTCACGCTACAAACCGACGCGAGCAACGTAGGGGTAGGTGCCGTGCTAACGCAAGTTATCGACGAAGCTGAGAGAGTTATCGCCTATGTCAGTCGCGCCCTGACCGAGCCCGAGAAAAGGTACACGGTCACCGAGCGTGAATGTCTCGCGGTCATCTGGGCCATCCGAAAATGCCGCTGCTACTTGGAGGGATATACCTTCACGGTTATCACCGACCATAGCAGCTTGCGGTGGTTACATAACCTTAAAAATCCAACCGGACGACTGGCCCGATGGGCGTTGGAACTGCTCGAGTACGATTTTTCTATCGTTCACCGACGCGGCGCGCTCCATCATGTGCCCGACGCTCTTTCGCGTACTCCTGAACAGGAAGCTGTCGACGCTCTCGCCACTCTCGCCACCGCTGTCGACGATCCCGACCCGTGGTACACGCGACGTCGCCGTGACGTACAACACGCGCCCGATCGCTTCCCAGACTGGAAGATAGAGGACGACGCTCTCTATCACCACTGGCCTAACGACTTCGTCGACTCGGAACTGGAAGATCTCGACAGTTGGAAATTGGTGTTACCGCGAGCTCTCCGCTCCCGTGCTATCGCAGAATCCCACGAGCTACCGCAGTCAGGTCACCTCGGGGTAGACAAAACTTTTCGTCGCGTCGCGCGCGGTTATTTCTGGCCGAGAATGTTGCGGGATGTTGTCGCATTTATCAGCACCTGCGACATCTGCCAGCGCATCAAGGCTGAGCAGCGACCGCCTTCTGGCTCGATGGGCCGACGCGTTATCGAAGAACCATGGGTCTCGATCGCCGCAGATATTATGGGTCCAGTTACCCGTAGTCGTGCCGGTTTCTCTTGCGTCCTCATCATCCAGGACATGTTCACGAAATGGATCGAGGTGGTCCCCTTGCGACGCGCTACTGGAAAAACGATTGGTGGAGCCCTAAGCGATCTCGTGGTTTGCCGATGGGGAACCCCGCGCATTCTATTGACGGACAATGGTACGGAGTTCGTCAACCGTGAGATCCGCGAACTCGCGAAAACAACCGGAATTCAGCTCGTGACAACTCCGCCGTACCACCCCCAAGCCAACCCTGTCGAGAGGGTAAACCGCGTCATCAAGGCCATGCTTCGCGCTTACATTGACAGCGACCAGCGCGATTGGGATACGCACCTTCATGAGTTCCGTTTCGCATATAATTCGGCGCATCACGGCTCTCTAAACGTGAGCCCCGCGTTCGCGAATTTCGGCCGCGAACCCCAGCCTGCGATATCGCTAAAACGAGAGTTAGAAGGCGAACCGGAAATTGTAAAACGCGACCCGCAAGAGTGGTTAGATCGCATGAAGCGATTGGAGACCCTGCGTAAGACGCTAGTGCACGCGCTCAACGAGGCACATCACCAGCAGGCCCATTATTATAATCTCCGGCACCGCGATCGCGAATTCAAGGAAGGAGATCTCGTGTTACGTCGTTCCCACAAGCTCTCTAACGCGGCGAAACACTTCTCCGCCGCATTGGCTAAACCATTTGAGGGACCGTACGTTGTCTCAAAGAAGCTCTCGCGCGTCAGATACGAGCTCACCGATCTGGCTGGACGTCCACAGGGGGTGATTTCCGTGCAGGACTTGAAGCCATATCGAGTCCCCGCGTAAAGGAGTATTCGGGAGTCATCGAGTTACCGCGTTATCGTTTGTCTTTTTTTTTCTCTATTTTTGTGTTACCGTCTATTTTTCTGTATCACGGTGTTATCGAGTATATGATTTTCGGTGTTATCGCTTAAAAAACAACGTTTTCGCGGGAGATATCGTAAAGTCCCAAACGTGCTACCAATACGTGGGCAAAACCCGTTATCGCGTTACCTCTTAGTTCCTAGCATGCTATCGAGTGGTTGTTTCTGTTCTCGTGTTATCGCTTCATTACTCTTATATTAGCTATTTCGGTGTTATCGCATGACTATCCTGCTAACGCGCTATCGTAGTATTAGCCCTCTGAGTTATCGAGTTCTCGCCTACAACTGCTCTCGCTCGGGATAGGCCTCGAGAACAAAGACCGAGACCTCCCCCACTAATGCATGTTCGCCACCTCTGATTTCGTGTTTCCCAGGTTATGGAGAACTCGGAGGAGAACACCACCCATGTGGCGCAGCTGGTCGGCGCGATTGAGGGCGCGATCCGCGATATGGGGTCCGACGTGACTCCACCAAGTCCACCACCCGAGGACATGGAGACAGACGTCGCCGAAACAGAGGCTCCAGCCCCGACCACGGGCCCAGGGCCTTCAGCACTCAACCCCTGGTGCTGGCTCCTGCCCTATATTCGGGTCTGTTACCGGGTGAACCGACGTAATGCCGGTTTTGTCGACGCGCTAGCGAGGACGGTGGAACGCACCGCACAGATCCTGCGTGAATCACCGGATGCAGTTCTCCGGAAGTTCCCGCCACCACCCCTCCTCCGGAGACCAGACCGCTGCCCCAGCAGCAGCAGCAGTAGCAGCAGCAGCAGCAGCAGTAGCAGCAGCAGCAGCAGCCGCAGCACGAGCAGCCACAGTATGGCCAGCGCCGAGACGGTCCCGGAGTTCCCTGCCGTCCCACCGAAGGAGCCCCAAGGCCCCAAAATAATTGCGGACGAGAGGTTGACGACCATTGTCACCCTGAGGTCGGAACCGGACGATGACTTCATCGAGATGGAGCCTGAGGAGGACCTTCTCCCCGAATCCACGGAGGGTGCTTCCGCCGCATCCCCGGATCCGCCGAAGTGTATTGAGCAGTTCGAGACGACTCGGGAGGCTCTCGCGGTCACACCACCAACGACACCACCGGTCGACCAGACGCCCGTCACCGCTCTGCACCCGGCCGATCTATCTCCGCGTGCCCCGGCACGGGAACCGAGTCCGCGCTCGGTCTACGTTTCTCCGCGTGCTCCGGCACAAGGGTCGAGTCCGCGACCTCAACGAGTGGGGTGTTACGATTGCGGGTGGGAAGGGCATACGCATCGAAGCTGTCCGAACCCCACGGGCGATCGATTTTGTTTTGGTTGTGGCGAGCGCCACGTCACCATGCGGACGTGTCCGAATTGTAAGGACCGTTGGGCCAGCAAAGGTCCCTACGTCGCCCCGTTGGGACGCAACGTGCCGCGTGTACGAATCGCCGAGGAGTTGGCTGCAATAGGCCCAAAGGCTCCGGTGCAGCGACCATACACCCCGGAGGAGCGACCAGACCCACCGAGGGATCGTAACGCCGACTACCGTCGCCACGACGAGCCGCGCGCTCTATCGAGGTCCGGGTGCTCCTGCTGTACCCCGTTCAATCGACCAGAGGGTTCCGGGTACGTCTCACCGCGTCCCATGCGTCCAGAGGAGTATGAAGAGCCGTACTCCCATCAACCAGACTATCAGGCCTATTACAGCGCCCGCCCGTACTGGTCGTAAGAGGCGCTATCGTTCGACTCACAGGCCTTTCCGGTGTTACCGTCAACATTATGTTTTAGGTGTTATCGTTAGTTATTTAAGTATCTCTCTGGTGTTATCGTCATTTAAGTACCTTTCTGGTGTTATCGTCATTTAAGTCATTCCGGTGTTATCGTAATTTGTTAAGGTATTTCTTATTGTTTCGCGATTCCGATGCTATCGGCCAAAACCCGTATTCTTTTTTTTTCTCTCGGCTATCGCGCCGCCGAAACCGTGACGGGATTTACCGCAACGTGCCGTAATTCCGGCGACAAAGAAAAATACTTTTTGTTATTACGCTATCGTTCTAGTGCCGTAACTCCGGCCAAAAGTATCTTTTTTTATTTTCGTTATCGTCCTCGTGCCGTAACTCCGGCCGGAAAATCAGTCTGCCAAGCGCTCTCGTTTCTTTTGTTTTGTGATTCGGCTAATAAGCCCTGACTGAACCGTTATCGCACTGATTAGAACTTAAGAGTTATCGCCGTTCTCGTTACGGACATCAGTTCCTCGCCAAATGTTAAGCTTCGTCAAAAGGACATGTTAGTCGGTATACTCGCGTTATCGATCTTTCGGGTCATGTGATCTTAGAGATAGGCTTATTTTAGTTTCGTGTTATCGAAGTTCCCAGTACAAAAAACCAAGATAAAGGTACCTGAGCGCAAAACTAGCGCAGCTTACCAAATGTTATCGCTTAGTTCGAATAAAACAGTATTCTGGTGTTACGGTTACTACTAATTTGTGTCGAGTTTCTTTTTTTTTTATATTTCTAGGGTGTGGGTCCGAATCGGTGTTCCAGGCCTGCCCGTCCTTCCACGCTCTGTCAGCCAAACACCGATGGGGTGAAAGTCATGGAGGGGGGAGTGTGACAGAAATTCCCGGAATCTCCGTCCCAGATACACCACCGCTTACATCAGAGGCGGGTCTGCTCGTGACATTCGGTTGCGGATCAGGCATTATGCATTTTTTTTGTTAAATTTAGAGTTCTCGGTTTCGTGTTTCGCTGTTGCCGACAGAGTTCTCGTTACGCTCTCGTTCTGCGTATCAATGTTATCAGTTAGAGTTATCGTGTGTTACGTTTAGGGTGATTAATTCGCTCACGCCGCGGTGAGGACATCAGGGTCGCCGTGGATCAGGGCCAATATAGCGGTCACCCGGCGCACCTGGTGAGTTCCCTTACGGTGCATCACCCGAGAAATGTCGAGGTTCGGTGAAATTCCGACGCTCCAAATAAGAGGATGAGTCAAGTACATTGATTTAGTGTTACGTTTACGTTTGGAAGGCCGTAGTGGCGGACTCGTGATCACCCGCTCACTACGGATCGCCACGATCACATTTCGGGTTCCGGTTAGAGTTACGTTTGTTGTACTTGCACTCATTCCGGAGATCATTCTCGCTCGAAAGCCACCGCGATGCATTTTTGGTGAGACGGACGAGCAAACACCATCTCGGAATTCCCCGCGAATTAGTTCGGTCAACGTTATCGGGTCGAGCAGTACGCTCGCCGCTCCGCGGCGACCACTGCTTGGTAAGGCTAGGTGGGGGTAGGCCCGCGGCCGCGAGCTCGCGGCGCGCCTATGCCTCGCGTTCTTCTTCTGCTCTCGTCTGCCTTTCGGTAAGGGTCTTGGTGTTCTCGCGCTATCGGCGCGGCTTCGGCCGCGCAGTTCTCGTGCGCTATCGATGCTATCGTATGTTACCGCAGGTTATGGGGCGTTATCGAGAGTTAACGTTCGAATTTAGTTTAAGCTATCGAATTTTCCATTCCGTTGCGTTATCGAATTAATTTGGGATTCGGCTGTGTTATTGGTTTGTTGGTTTGGTTGCGTTATCGTTCGAATCTGGTTCTGGGTCTGAGTTATCGATTCGCAGGATTTGTGGGAGTTATCGATTTATGGATTTTGGGTTGCGTTATCGAGTTATCGTTCCCGTGACGTTATCGGTTCATTTGGTTTCGGTTGCGTTATCGATTTATTGGTCCGGTTTGTGTTATCGATTTATTGGAGATGGTTGCGTTATCAAATTATTAATACCATGGGAGTTATCGATTTATTGATCCCGTACGCTACCGTTGGATTATTTTCGCGTTCCGTTATCGACTTATTGGTTTCGGGATACGTTATCGACGATTATATTTAATTAATCACGCTCTCTTTTTGGGATTTGTGGAGTTTACGGGTGTTACCGGTATTTTTCGTGCGATTTTTGGGAATTACCGACGATCCGGTGTTACCGAGTATGTCGTTATCGTTTCGTTTTGGGTTGGGTTCATTACCGCTTCCGTTATCGAATGTCTGGTGTTCTCGTGATTAATCTATTATGTCCCGGTGTTCTCGGTTTAATAACTCCAGTTTTTCTCCCTCTCGTACGGGTGCTCTCGATCTAGGTTTCGCTGTTATCGTGTTCGCGTTACCGTGCTAAGTGTTTCCCGTTTTTTTGTTTTGCGCTCTCGTCAGTTACCGTCGGGTTTACGAATTTCGTACCCCCGTGACATGAAGTTCGTGTACATTATTTCGTGCGCCGCGTACCGCGCGCATTCACCTATTAAAGATACGCATTTTTCCGTTTAATTTGCTTTCGGTTTACTTATTTTATTTTCCCGTTCATCTGCTCATTGGCTCTCACGCCCTCTCTCCACAACCTAGCACACTGAGCGACCCGCGGTTTACCGTGACCGATCTCTCTGTTTCCAACGCTGCCTACGTTTACGGTTTAGTTTTTTTTTATTACGGTTACGTTTCCCTTTAGCGGTTTGTCAATTCCGCCGTTAATCAAAAATTGGCTGGCGCTCAACGGCTCTCGCAGCGGAGGAAACAGGGAGGAAGGGCGAAGGTAACGTGGACGTAAAAATCCACGGTTACAAAACAAAGTTCGTCATTTCACAGCCAGTCATTGAAAGTTTTCTATCCTTAACATCCGTCCACTTTATAAGAGGCGGTTTATTAGTGATGTTATTGGAAGTGTAATTGAACGTGAGCATACGCTGATTCACTAATTCTAGATCGATCTTTCTTTTCGCATCAAAAACATAGTAGTGCAACACGTGTGCCATACCGTATTTAAGTGCCCCCTCTGCTAAATCATGCAAGGGATCCATGTAGTAATTCTCGTACACGTGGAAATATTTAACCTCGTTCCAAATAGACCGTTGTTCAATCCCGCTTTCGATCTGCCCCGCTGCGAGGTCGTTCTCGTACTCGGACGAATGTCTCAGACGATCAACTTGTTCGGTGCAGTCAGCGTTAGCTTCCTTGCCGGGAATATTGCATATCCGACAATATCGGGAAGTTCTAAAACTTTCGACGAAGTCGAATGCCGAGTTTATACCTAAATTGTCCCCAGTTATCAAGCCCAGCGCAAAATAAATTTTCTTCTCCATTCCATCGAGCTGGAAAACGATGCCACTGTCTTGCAGTTCGTTTAATTGGTCAACGACAATTTTAAAAATACTGTTGTTTCCGAATGTCTTGCGGTCAGTGGCGTGAAAGAGTGCGACAAGAAAAATGTTTTCTATTGCGGAGCAGAATTGAGGAGGCAGGCAAGGTATGGAGCAATGAATGCCGCCAATTTTCTGTATTCCCCTGTGACTACCAAGTGGGTTATTGACTTCGAAGTCATCGTAATAAATAACAAGCAACCCGGTCGCCCCTGCGGGGCGCCGGGCTGTTGTTGGGGGGCTCCGCCCCCAAACCCCCCGAAAATGACCCTGCGGCAAAAATGTCCCTTCGGGACATTTTTCCCTGGTGTCATTTTAAGGCACTCACGCGGTCGTCGCGCTGCGCGCTCCGCAGGGGGGGCCGTTCGGTCGTCGCGCTTCGCGCTCCGCTCAGTGCCGTTCGGGCGTCGCGCTTCGCGCTCCGCTCAGTGCCGTTTGGGCGTCGCGCTACACGCTCCGCACAGTATCGTTCAGACTGGAGCTGTGAGCGGTAACTAGTACGCAGTGGAAAAATATTCACTTGTTCACCTAAGTAGAGTTCTTCATTACCGACACATGCAGCTAACTGTGTCGGTATATTGGAGTTCTCTAGAATTCTATCTATAGCCGCCTCGTTCACAGATAGTTTTCGCCTCTTAAGGGGCTGCTGGAGTAGATTTTTTTACCGACTGGTCGGTAAAAAAGTACGGTTTCGTAGTTTATGGTTTACGTCGTTATTGTATTACAAAAATGTCTCAAATTGCACAAGATTATTATATCAATGTAAGCGCATCGGCGTAGATTCTCGTTTTTCGTATGGGATTCCTGGAAATATTTATATAATACGAAAAAGGTGACAGTTGACAGTTCTAGCGGCCATATTGGTTTTCGATAGACTTACAAATTTACGATTTTCTTTGTTTTTCAAGCGTTTTCACCCTAAATTCGAGTCTACGCTGATGCGCCTATGTTGATATTATAATCCTGTGCAATTTGAGACATTTTTGTAATACAATAATGACGTAAACCGTAAACTACGAAACCGTACTTTTTTACCGACCAGTCGGTAAAAAAATCTATTCCAGCAGCCCCTTAATATTTACCAGTCGATATCCACATGATGTAATGATTATTAAGCTTATTAAGAGACGAAAACTATCTGTGGACGAGGCGACTATAGATCGAATTCTAGAACTCCAATATACCGACATGGTTAGAAGCATGTGTCGGTAATGAAGAACTCTACTTAAGTGAAAAATATTTTCTGTCAAAATCCCATTCGGGAGAACGGACTTTCGAGTGTTCGATACATTCAGGCAAATGGTGCATTCGGGAACATTACAATTCTGTTGAAATGAAATTCGGTATTTTCATCCGTTCGGCATAAAAACTTTTCGGCGTTTTCACCGTTCGGCTAATAAATATTTCGGTATTATGACTCGTCGGATCTTTTCTCATTCGGGTGAACGGTCAATCGGCATTTATAAATTCGCGCGTTTAGTACGTTCGGCAATCGTATTTTTTGGTCGAGTGACGGCAAGCCGTCAGCGCGATTGCGGTCGCGGCGTGAATTATGAATCAGGTGACAATCGTGAAACACCTGAATTTGTTGGGTTCTATTTTTTTATAGTAGTTAATTAATTTAATAATTGAGTGTAAAAAAATGTTAGAAATCAATAAAATCATGAATGCAGGTGTTATATGGTAATTACGTGATGATTTACAATGAGTAAATAAAATAACAAAAACATTAGCAGTGACAAGTGAAAATTTACAGACGAAACCAGACAATAAATAGTGAATACAGTTATGAGTGACAGTGAATAAAAAATAACGAATAATTTAATGAAAAATATACATTTCAAACATATATAGTTCCGTAGAGAAGGTGTCAATATGTTTTACGAATTTTGTGTTTAGGTTATGTTTATACTCATATTTCAGTTTGGTATATTAATTATGAATTAATAATACAATAAAACTGTATCAGTGCAATTAATAAATATAAAAATTGAAAAATCATTTCGGAATCAATTATTTTGACATTATAATATGTGGAATGTACAGCGGATAATTATTTTGAAGAGAAAAATATTATTGTTATCATAATTGTGAAATTAATTAAAATTGAATATTTTGATTCTATTATGGTAGGTAATCATCATTCTAAAATGATCTAAGGGCTAATATGAGGAAAGATACATTTGAATTAAGGTAAAATATGAGAACGCTGCAAGTTTTAGTCAAATTACTTTATTGACTGCGAAGACTGACAGCCGGACACAATTTTCAATTTAATGATTTGAGTGTCTTAGGTATTCACCACTTAAAAAGTGTGTAAGAAAAAAACTAAAAAAGTGCATCAAGATTAAGTTGAATTAGAATTATGCAGCAAGTTTCAGCCAAATTCTTCCATCGATGGCCAAGATTGAGACCCGTATACAACTTGACGACCAAAAGTGCCAAATTTCTTCAAGTGAACTCCTGTATAAAATGATTGGAAAATGAACACACTTCATAGGCATACTTCCCAGTGCTAGACTAAGAAATATTCCAAATTTCAACTTGTTCGCTCTGTTCAGTCCAGAGCCACTAAGTGATACGGACGTCCGGGTAACACAAAATCTTGTCTGAAGGAAAAAATGTCTTTAGTAATGCAAATTCCTTATTATTTTATGTCAAGAATATGTATTTTAGCATGCTTAAGAAATGTGAACTAAAAAGTAGTGGATAAAATAAAATTATATTAACATTTTCCTTAAAAAACGTATTTACACCCTTGGACAGCGAATTCAATAGGCACTCTTGGTGCGTTTTTTGAAAACGTGAGTGCCTAAAAAGGGGAATAACCGTTTTGCCACTAAAGTAACGATTCACCTTATCACGCCATAACTGCCCTTGAATAAAATTGCACAGGAGCTCGCACTCACTCATCAGATCAGTCATGTAATTTAAGACGGAACGCAAAACGCCTGGAAGACTAAAGAAGCAATGGAGTGTGTCTCTTAGTTGAATGTACTGCGCATAGACCGGAGACGTTACTTTTATTACCCTGCCTTCTACGAACTTACTTTCTACACTTGATCCGACGATATAACTTTTGGGCGATATTAAACCAATATCTTCAAATGTTTTTAAACGCCGATGTTCCGTAGACATCGATGCAAAGGGAACTGTCATTGAATCGAAAATCCGGTCGACTTTATCACGCTGCACTGCAGTGCATTCGAACGCTTCACACAATGCCGGTTTTACGATGGAAATCATATTATCGATCAATTCTTTGGTGTTGTCTAAAGCTTCCTGCACGTACGAACGTGGCAAGTCGGGCGTTGCATAGTATTTCGCACAAAACATTTGAAAGATGTCGTGCAGTTTCTTCATCATTGGGTCTGGAACTGACCCGTTACTCGAACTTCGCGGGATTCCTGCATCTTCGAATGATGGCTCACAAAGATGTATGGCTGGCTCGCGAAAAACGTTGCTTGAGGAACTAGGACCTTCAAGTAAATAATCTTGAGAAATTGAATCTTGTCCGCGAACAGAATCGGTCGTGCCAGGAGTACGGTCTTCAACTAGCTCGCCGATGGTTTTTTCCGTATGCTTTCGACTAATTGATCCCGAGGTTAACGACATTTTGATCGAGGTGTGCAAATCATAACCATGTGAACGTGCTAAATGTCTTGAAAACGATTTCCAGTTATCGAAATCTTTTGAACATCCAGGTTCTTTGCAACGAAATATTTTGCATTCAGCTATCTGGTGACAAATCGTCAGATGCAGATGTAGTGCATGTACCGTCGGAAGCGATAGAGGTACTGCACATTCTGTACAGTAGGGCATTGTCGTTTTATTCGTAATACAAATAAAAAGAACGTTGTACCGATTACGACGTAAAATGTCGCTTCAACTGAATGACTCGACTCGTGTTATTGTCCCAGTCACTCCGAAATCCGTATACTACCTGCTGTAGCAGTAGCCAAGGACCCTCGCTTTGAGCGGGATACTGTGCGTGCAGGGCGTGGAAAGCCTTAAAAGTTATGTCGACGGCTTCAAGCGGACTATCCACACTATATCGCAGATCGTTGATTACAACATACGATTCAGTAATCGAATCTGTCGTAAGTCCGATTACCACTGGGAGAGGCTGGAGAGTTTGCCTCGAATCCGCAGCCTTTTGCCGAAATCGCGCAAGGGTCGGTTCCAGATCATCGATCACCTGGAGGTCACAAGAATTCATTTTATGTAATGCGGAAAAGTAAGAATTTTTCTAACACTGAAAAGTGAATGATGAAAAAATGTGAATGATGAAGTGGAGTGATGAAAAAAAAACGGTTTTTACCTTCAAATGCAGCAAAAACCCTTCTACGATTTCAATCCTCGTAGATCGGTTTGACGACTTTCCCCTTCCTTTCCCCTTTAGGGTAACTGGAGGAAACTGGCTGGCAAAGGCGTGGAAATCTGCGACCTGAGACAATTCTAATTCAAACATTACGAAAATTAAATTATGTAAGTTCTAACACAAGAATTGTTAAAGGGGAGTTATTATTTTTATGTTCATTTTGCTACGTGCTTGTCTAACAAATTAACACACTTCGCAAATTGATCCCATCCGGAGTGCAGCTTCGTCTCGTATCCCGGATACAGTTGGGCAAAATCCAGCTGCAGCTGAAAAAAGATTGTTTATTCGGGATAAGACGTTTAAGCTTTGTTAAATTATGCAAAGGGTGTTATAATTCTTACGAGTGTGTGTCCTTTCGGTTGCTGCAGAGCAGGATACGTATCTATATATGTTCCAATCGCGTCCGATACAGGCTCACTCTCCGTTGATTTTCTTCTTTTTTTTGTGAGACCACTCTCATTCGCTTTTCGCAGCTGGAATAGCCGTGCTTCCCACGTGGTCAACCATTTTGCACATACTTCCGCCCACGGCTCTCGTGCAGTTAGCAGCCACTCCAAATCTCCGTTGGTCGTCTCGGCCGGTTTTAAAACCACGCCTAAACGTAAAATAAAGGTAATAGTAATTGCAAACTAATGTACCCACCGCCATGCACCACCAGTCCATAGTTTACAGTGATTTTTAGTACATGATTTAAGTAATCGAAAAAAAGAAAACGCTCAACGTCAGGTGCAGCCGCTCGTCGATGAGTGTCTCGAAGACCTTCCGCGATTAAAGTTTTCACCAGGTTTCTGTACACATTGTACAATTTGCCCTTTGGCACCACGACACCCAAAACCAAATTTCGTCTGGGTATGTAATAAGCAAACTGAAAGATACATACATGCAAATCTATACATTACTCAATTTATAATAATTTCCTCAACAATTCAATCGCATGGATAGAAATAATTCGCCTACCGGGTCGTCACCTTCAAGGATCTCGCAAATCTCCGCTGCTAAGTCTTTGAATCGTTCTGGTGTTATTCTGGAATTATTATTCGTTCTATCAATATTTTTTTTTTAATATCGAGTCAGTTATTATATTTTTTTGAGTGCATCCTCTTTAGAGTAATCTTATTATCGGACTATTTTCCGATAATAAGGGTACCAAGATAATGAATGAATGCGATTATTTTTTTGTGCGTGTAATATGGCCAGCCTATGAGCAATGATAAACTCAAGCGATAAATTTAAGTCTGCAGTTTTTTTGAAGAGTTGAACATGGAAATTTCAGAGATCTTACATCGTGTTAGTATCACCGCGCATTTCTTTTTTTATTATGATATGGCTGATTGTTTGCGCATCAGCATCCGTAAACTTTCCGCTGTCGAAACGCGACAAACATTTCACCACGTCTACGTCCCCTTCCAGATATTTGGAAACAGACTGTCAACGAAAATAGAAATGCATTAGTATCGCCACAAAAATTAACATACATAATCAGAAAATAATTAATTAAAATTAATATTAATTCATGAACAATAAAACTTACATTGGAGATTGTTCTATTAACTTTCTGCGTTTTCGGTGTTCCGACGTTTACAACTTCTGCAGTCGCGACGATCCCCTCTGATGGTTCACCACACAGTTCGGCCAGCAGTGCGCAATCGAATTCAACGGTATCCCCCGTTATAGAGACCGCAGCAGAAGTGTCAGTGTCGAAGGTGGTCGTGGTCTCCTCAAAATTGAACTAAAGGGCATAAATTGTATAGTATATCAACTTATCAAAAATGTAGTATTAATTATCTATGATAATGTCTATTAGACATAATGTAAATGTCATTCTATTAAAATTCAGAACGCACACCCTGTAAGAAGTGAGCTGTTAGCGCAAATTCACAAACGTTCGTACAATTACTTACAAATGAGAAAACTTGTATCAGTTATATTTTCTCATTAAGGCTGCATCACCTAAAAATCTTAAACGTTCTTAAATCTTAAAATGGAATTTCCATCATACTCATTTTTATTTTATATACACTGTAGTGTATATCACAGTAAAAGTAATAAATATGAGTGTCACAACCCTGCCTAATTATGAAAAAAATACCACTGAACACAACCTGAACTTATCGACAAGTGCAAATTTTTTTATTCATTGTGCACTTGTTGAGTTCAGATTACAAAAATGTTCACTTGTCGACAAATGCTAATTTTTGTTTCCATTTTGCACTTGTCGATAAGTTCAGGTTACAAAAATTTGAACTTGTCGACAAGTGTAAATTTGTGTCGACAAGCAAAAATTTGCCCTTGTCGACAAGTGTAAATTTGTGTCGACAAGCAAAAATTTGCACTTGTCGACAAGTGCTGAGATGAGAATGACAATTGCTGACACGAGAGTGCTGAGATGAGAGATGAGAAGTCATCAGTCAGGTTCGACTGATTTCATCGGTCAGGTTGCAACAAGAAAATTCATAAAATACATGCAAGCAGTAGCCACCACCGTTTGAAATAATGACCAACAATCAGTTTTTCAATATACCGGACAATTCGACTGACTCAACGACTGTTTCCAAGTTTCCAGCTTGTTCATAAACACTTTTCGTGGACCTAATTTTGGTATTATTGGTACCATGTCGTTGATTGTTAACGTCAGTAAAATTTCTACCGTGACACCTTCATCTGCCAAAACATTATAATCATAACAACAGCTTTTGTTAATGACCGATAATATTGAATTAACTCGTTCTTTGTGCAAAATGTATGCTATCATTATTTATTGCTTGGTTATAAATAAATAAATTTCCGATCAACAGCGAGGAAATATGGATAAATGAAAAGATAGTAAATTTAAGCGCTCAATAACAAAAGTGGCACTGAAAAATATAGATGTATATTTTTCAGTGTTATTTCATAAATTAGTAAAAAGCAAACAATCACATTCCGGGAATTGCAGGAAAAAAAATGCTATTCATAATGCTTTTAATAATGGCAAATCATGCAGTTTTAATAAAGACAAAAATTTCATTGGAAATTTCATCTATACGTTACCTGTGCCGCACATATCCGTGTGGTACACGTGACAGAATTATTGAAATTATAATTTTAAAAGTAAAAAATAGGTTTACTGTACCTTCGAATTTCTTGGTGAATTCCTCGCTGCCTAAATGCTTTAGAAGATGCGGCAGGCTGTCGATAGGACCGGCAGGATTCATCTAACAACGCAAAAGGTGAGGTTAGAACCGGCCTCTACGTATAATGCTGGCGGCATCGATCATGAAGTCTATTAATCGTAACTCGACCCTTACTCACTCTTTCTTCTTTTTAACAATAATTTATTGGCACTACTTACCGTATAATTGTCAATGTCGACTCTTCGCTTGGAAAATGTCGAGCGCCGAACATCTTGCGGTCTTAACGACACTGTAAACACTGGCGTTGTTCGATTCTTCAGAATACCGATGACCCGCAACAAAGCGGTTGGTAGTGTAAACCAATTCGTGAGTTGCCGGTAACATTCAAATCGCGTGTCACAACTATTGCTCCCGTTCGTTGCGCCACCTAAGGGCTGTTGGTAAAAACAGCACAGCGATTGGTTATAGGAACTAAATCGTTGGTCGTACGTGCTATTTTTCCATTATCGATCGCGAATACATCGGTTCACGTTATCGAGTTAGTTGCTACAACTAATTCACGGTACAGCATATGCTGGAGATGGTTCTCCCAACTACTTATTTCTTTCGGTGTGGCTTGGGCCGGGCTGCGGCGCCGGGCTCGACAGCCGCCCGCGGCTGAACAACCGCTCCGGGCTCGACGGTCGCTCCGGGCTCGACGGTCACTTGGGGCTGTTCTCCCCTGCCGATGAAGCCTCGACTTCAAAAATCTCGATGTCTACGGGATGGAGAGAGTAGGGATGAAAACACTATTGCTTTCTCATAGAGGAAGCTTTGTTTACATGAATATGAATGTTTATTTCTCTTATCACGTCGAATTTCATTGAATCAACTGAGATATTCTATACAGAAAATTACACGAAACGCTGCTCTGTACCAAATGTGGCGATGATCGGAATGGTGGTTCAAATTTTATGCTGTTTAGCATTTATTTTAACTGTCGTATTCGCTCTTACTTGCACAAAAAGTTGCAAAGTAGAACCTTGCACATTGCTTCCTGATTAATTTATATTTTTCGCAAAGCTTTCTCTATGAGAAAGCAAAAAGTAATGAATCTGCTTCGTCCTTGAGGTGGCTTTGTAAAAAATAGAAAACAATAAGGAAGCAGTGTTTAAAATTTCACTTCTCTACCTTATCCTTACCACTATCGTCCGAAATCACCGGCGATGCTGCCCTGTTCGCCAGCCCTTCGCCCTCTGGCTCCACGACCGCGAGCTTGCGCTCCTCTTCCTCCGCGTCCCCGACCAGCACGGCCTCCGCGGCTTCGGCGGCCTGTGCGGCCTCGCGTCACAACGCGATTTCGAACATCGTCTGCAAATTCATAAATTTTCAGGCACCATCCTATTTTGTTACGCGAACATTTTTAATATTAATAACTTACGATCCGCGTCTGATGCGACTGCATCCGATGATGGATCTGCATATTAAAAGATTAACCATTAAAATTATTTTATTATACGGCATATTACGGTAAAGGATCCCAGGGACCTCCGAATGGACGTGTACTGGGCACTTGTAAACGATTTTCTTTCAGGGTAATAATTGGTTCCCAGGGACGTCCGAATGGACGTGTACTGGGCCTTAATTTTCTCGTGTTTATTATTTATCAGTCTAGTACATCGATGGCAAACAACTTACCATCGTCAGCAGCCTCCACTGCTCTCCCGCCGATCTGGCGCCTCGCCCTTCGCACCAGGACTGGAGCGTCCTGAGGGTCATCTACGGATGCACAGATGAAAATTCATAATTAAACAATTATCATGATAAAATTCTGTGATATTTTTTTTTACCTGGATATACATCTGGAGGATTGAGCATCTCACGCGGCGACGGAAGCTCGTGCTCTAACTCTCCGTTTGAAAAAATATATGTTTATTGATTGATAATACAAGAAAAAGAAAAAAAAAGAACATAATAAAAATTTACCAGCCGCAAGACCCCGCGACGCGTGATGGAGGTCCAAGCGCTAGAACGGCGTAACTGCTGCGCGCAAGAACTCCTTCACTCCGTATCTATTAAGTTAAATAAAGTCCATTATTGTATTAATACTAACAACGGGGATAAATAGAACAACTATAAAAAAAAATCAAATTATCACCTTCCCGAGGCCAGGAGACGCTGGTTGTTCGCAAGATTTTCATCGCTACGAGCCCAGGCCCGATGTTGCGGTCTCCTGTCCGTTTAGCCCGTCGACCTCCATCGCCTGAACTCTGTCAACTTTTCCGCAATCGTCGCGGTCAATTTCTCTAAAATATAACATAATTAACAGATGTTCCGTTACATTTACTTAAATATATAAACGTACTCAGGAATATCCAGATCCTTGGGTGCACCCCTCCCAGCCGCTTCGTCGCGTGTCGGTTAAATGCTTCCGCGACATTGTGTGGTCTTATCGGCGTACCGAAAACGGACACTACCGCAGCGAGCGGCACCCACTGGTTGCGCAAGTAGTGGCAGAAATCGTTGAGCGCACGCAGCGGCCCAGCGGCTAACGGGTCCGCGATTTCTGTCACTACCCGGCACCCTTCCGCGAACCGATCGGCGGGTAGAAGGGGCAGGCCCCATGACAGGTAAAGGACCTCTCTGGGCGGATTCAGCATTCGCAGAGCCTTCCACTTCCGGTATGAAGCCTGCACAAAATATGAAAGTGGCGAATTAAGCAAACTGCTACTATAGCAAACCATGCGACCTTGGAATAAACTGCAAAATGATTATTAACGTAGCATGACTGGTTGGTTCCCAGGGACATCCACAAGGCGCGTACTGGGCATTAATGAACAAATTTTTTTTCAGGGTGGTGATTGGTTCCCAGGGTCGTCCTTAAGGACGCGTACTGGGCATTAATAAATGATTTTTCTTAAGGGTGGCAATTGATTCCCAGGTACGACCGAATAGACGCGTACTGGGCCTGCATCATTGAATGTTATTTCCACATATAATTGTCGATTCAAACTTACACGACAGAAGTGGAACCAGCATCCATGGATTCTAACGCGCGGGAAGAATTGACGGATGCTTGCGATAGCTCCTCTCTCAAAATCGGTCCTCCTCGCAAATTCTCGGGTAACTCAGGGCAGAGATTTATTAAAAATCTCCATATCGTGTCGTACATCTGTTTCGTCCTCCTTTCACAGAGGACGAAAAAAGCCACGAAACCCTGCAATGAAATTCGCATTATGTTGGAGAATATCGTTTTTCCTTCCGACGACGGCTGGCTACGTCGTTTGCGGCAGCGACGCTCGTGGCGGCGGCAGCACCTCGCGGGCTGCCGCACGGCATGGAGCGCGCTTGCGCGCGGGATCTCCCGCTCGATCGGCGCCACGAGGCCGTGCTCGCAACGGCCGGTCGCCATTGTATCTCAGTCTCCGCGACACGCAACCGGCGCTCAAGTTTTGGTCTCATCCGGGTCGACTCATCGGGGTTCTACTCTTTTCTCGTACTGCTCATTAGATTCGGGACAATCAGTTCTCTTATCTCTCGGTATTGCTCGAATTCGGTACAGGCCTCATCCGGGGGAAAACTCCGGCGACGTTGGTGACGTGCATGTCGCGCGTTTTTTCCCACACGGCTCGCTCCGTGACTCAGCTCATCAGGGACGAATTCTCTCGGACGATTAGTATAATCGAGCCGTGCAGTTCGGCTCGACAAACAATTTTGGACCTACTCATCGTGGTTTATACAACGTTTGAAATCGCTCAGTGCGTCTTTTTGTGACATGTGGACTCGCTCAGTGATATTTTCTCAGGCTCTACGGGACTCGCTCAAGCATATTTTGTGTAACTGCTATCCATATTAATAAACATCGTTATTATTTTTTCCCTGTTAATTGGCCGACTCGAGACTTTATTTTATACCTGCTCCACCATCATCCACCTGCGGCATTCTCGAACACATTATAATTCGTCCGGATATAATAACATTGTTTCGTCTTTCCATAAAAATTATTGATTGCTTCATCATAGGCACGATAGCGATTTCCGGGGCGCCGATATTTAACGTTTCTTTCCGGTAATACTTCTCATAAGGAACAAAAAAGTGACTGTGGATTTACTATTCTTGGACCAAAATATAACAGCAGCGGACATTTTCCGCTTTAGTAAGGAATTTTTACGTGTTTTTTCTTTTGTTTAATGATTTAGCTTACCTTATCACCCTCCCTGATAAAGATAATCCATAATTGATGGGCGTTAGGTGTTCGTGGTACCACCTAGGTAACCAGTAACGTCTATTAATCCATTAAAGATAATGAAAGACAATTAGCATACCAACCGCGCAACCATGTATCATTCGAAATAGAAATATAATAAAAAATATTGAACCTAAAACATTTTTTTTACGTGACGCATGTACGGGGATAACTCGATACACGTTTGAACGTAACCAAAATACAGCTTAACTACTACTACTAGTAAATAAGAGTAGTGGTAGCACCTCATCTCGCGCGGCAAATTTCTCTTTTATACTTGGCATCGAGAAGCTATCTCGGCTCTTGATATTAATTAGAATAAATTTGACATTAATATTAATAAGTTACCAAAAACATCCCATCAATGTGCAGCGATCTCGCCATGTTTAAAAACTCCAACATTAGCGGACTCGCGAATATTACAGAGGAAGCGCCACCAGAAGTGACGATTCCCCTGTATATTCCGCGGGTTGGATCCGTATTCGTTCAGCGCAGTGCCTGGGTGGGGTCCGACTCTACACCTCCCGATTCGACACAAAAACAACACACTGAACGACTGTACACAAAAAGTATACACTGAACGACTGTACACACAGGCAGTTCCGTACAAGAAATCTCAACACTGAAAACTTTTCGCGCACAACACAAAATGTATTCACCGATGAAGTGAACACACGAAACTGCACACTGTGTTGCCCTACACGGCACCAAATCTGTACAATAGGTTTTCGCAGAGCGACTGTACACGGGGCCAGCGCTACATAATAAAACTCAACACCGCCAACTATACACCGCGCAATTGTGAAAACTGCACACTACACGATTTAAAGGCAATCAAATTTCGGCACCACAATCTCAACACGCCGAAAAGTCGACACTATAAAGTCGACACGCCGAAAAGACGATACTAAAAAGTCGACACGACGAAAAGTCGGCATAAATATAGTCGACACGGCGAAACAAAAACTGGACACGCCGAAAAGTCGACACCGAAAACTCGACACGACGCAAAAAGACGGTTTACGCCGCAAAGTCGATGCCGAAGGCTCGACACGACGCAAAAAGACGGTTTGGTCCGCGCCATCGAGCAACCTCGAGTTCCTCAGCGTTTTGCTGTCCGACGAGTACCCCTCCTCTTGCTGTTGAGTCCTCGGTCTCGAATTCGGAGATTTCGGAATCAGCGACCGAAAAAGTGAGAAACTACGAAAAAATAGAAACAACTTTCAGCCCACTCTGGGTTAAGGAAAATGTTATATCTGATATGGGATTTTTCAGAGTTTTTTTCAGATTTTCAAATTCCGGCGATAACGATATTTTCATAAAAAAAAAATTAGAACCTTGCAAATTGCTTCCTCAGAATTTTAAACTTTTCACGCATCTATGAGAAAGTACCGTTTATCGATTTTAACTTCCTCATAAACGAAGCTTTGTTAAAAGTGTTAAATTTTGAGGAAGCAAAGGTTCTTCTTTACAGACGTATTTGAGCTCGAAAGACATTAAAAAAATGCAAAATCCTCTATTACCCACATGGAAAAAAGCTAGGTGTAAGATACATGTGGAAATATATTCGAAATACTAGAGGGGCTTCGCCCCCTGCGCGCTTCGCGCGCAAACCCCTGGGGGGGGGCTTCGCCCCCCCCCCCCCCCCCGCGCGCTTCGCGCGCTCCCCCCCCCACGCAATATTTGTATCTCTCTATATTATAAAAACCGCCGCCGCCGCCGTTTTAAATTTAAATTTGTAATATGTTAATTTTGTAATAAAAAATATTTGTAATATTGGCGCACAGCCGCCATTGTTTTTCGTTTTATATAAAATACTTGTAATATTGGCGCACAGCCGCCATTGTTTCTCTTTTTAGATAAAATGCTTCTAATATTGGCACACAGCCGCCATTGTTTTTCGTTTTATATAAAATACTTGTAATACTGTCGCACAGCCACCAGATTTTTGAAAAACATGCCAATACACTAATACATGCATCAATTAAATACTTCTTTCCATACAATATTTTTTATTTCTTCTAAATCTTCTGAATCATTTTCAATATATAATTGATCTGCATTTTCACATCTTGACAATGCCACATACAATTGTCCATGAGAAAATAAAGGCCTTCTAAAATATATACCAACTTTATTAAAACTTTGTCCTTGAGACTTATTAATTGTCATTGCGAATGCCAAAACAATCGGAAACTGTCTTCTATACAGAATAAATGGAAGAGATGAAAATTCGCCAGTATCTAATATTATTCTTGGAATAAAAGCGCAATTACCGGCTTGTGTACCTGTAATTATTTCTACTTTTATGTTGTATTTGAATAACGAAATAATTTTCATTCTTGTTCCATTGCATAATCCATCTTTTATACTTAAATTTCTTATAAGCATTACGATTGCTCCAACTTTTAATGTCAGTTTATGAACTGGAAGTCCCGGAAATCTCAATGAATTCAAATATTCTGTTGGATAATTTAATTCAACATCATTATCTGCTTGATCAACTCCTTTGTGTTTCGCATAGTCAATACTATAATAAATTTTTTTATCGCGTTTAATTTTTTCCAATATTTTATCATTTAATCTATAAACATCATCATTATGGCAAGCCAAAATAGCACGACTTGATAAATCATCTTTTTCGTTAATACTCGAACCATATATAGCTGTACAAATGTCTTCACTTTCCCAATTAGTAGGTATTTCAAATGACTCGATATTTCCCTTTCCAATTTTTAATAGAAAATCAGAAAAATGTTTATCTTTTGAACGCATATTTTTTTTTAAATTTTAGTATTTTAAATAGATGACATACACGTGAATATTTAATCGTTACATTTATAATACTAAACTTTGTTCCATTTTTAACCACCGGAAGAATTTGTCGGAAATCACCTCCAAATATAATCAATTTTCCTGCAAATGGAAGGTGATCTATATTGCAACAATCCCGAATAGTTTTATCAACAATTTCTAATTCCTTTTTAGGTATCATCGAGGCTTCATCCCAAATTATCACGTCACATTCCCTAATTCTTTTTTTATCTGATTCTAATTTAAAAAATGAAGTTTCCATACTACTAAAATCTAAAGGCAATTTAAATGTTTTGTGACTCGTAATTCCTCCTGGTAGAAGAATCGACGCGATGCCTGTCCATGCCATAGCGAGTACTTTTTTTCCATTACCAATAAAATAATGAATTAATGTTTTCTAAAGAATAGTTTTTCCCGTACATCCAGGTCCATCAATATAAATCATCTTATCAGTTCCTTCGCAGTTACCTTATCAAAAATATTTTTTTGATCATCGTTTAATTGTGCCTTTAATTTTTTAAACTCATTTTCATGCGACAACATTTTTTTCCTTTCATTTTCAATATTTAATTCAAAATCATCCTTAGGTTCAGGAAGCCCAAAATCTGTGCATCTCATGTTTTCTAATTAAAAAATTTCCTTAATCTCATATAATGCTCTATTTTCATTATTCTCCACAAAACCCTCACAAAAATATTCTTTGAACTTATTCCAAATTTCTCGTGATAACATAAAGTTATCAGAAAGAACAAACCAAGCAAAGAATTTACGCAATTCTGTAGGCATCATAATACAACATGCTTCCTCAAAAATTCTTAAAATTTCTGTATCGCTTTCAACTAAACCCATTGCAATTGCTGTCTCTTTAAAAGTATTATACCTTATATTTTCATACGTTTTCAAATCTTCAAATTATGTTGCTCCCTTAACATGATGTAATATTAATTTTAAATGAAAACGTTCTACATCTTTTGGACTAACACTGGCAACTCTACCAATTGCTTTTGAGAATATACGACGATTTTCCCAAACTTTTTTCTGTAAATTGAATACGTAATGTTCTGGAATGTTAACATAAATCAACTTGCGTGCATTTTCATCACATTTATTAAGCTTAAACCATGCAGTTAAAGTTGTTTCATATTTTATCAATGCTTCTTCCTCTTTATTTTCTTCGAATGTAATATTTTGTTGATTTTCTACATGGACTGCTAAACGAATGATAGGATGCGATCTATCAGAAAGTGGTAATTCTTCTATACGCCACGCAGCTTCCATAGGACTAATGTACCTACTATCAATATAATCTGAAATTTCATCGTAAATTTTTCTATTTTTCTGTTTTATTTCTAAATAAGCTCGATCAAGTCCTTTGTGTAAATAAGCATAAATATATTTCACACTCATAATTGAAGCGCAATATTCAACGTTGCAATGATATTTATATTTTTTGAGAATCTCTTTGTTATATGGAACTACCATTGAATTGTCGACAGCTATAAAATCATTATTGATTCTCTTATTGTATACATGACCCGCATTACGATTATCTATACGTCTATACTTAGGATAACCATTTTGTTCAAATTCCGTAAAATCACAAAATGGTTTTGGAAATTTTTTCGAACAAATATCTTTTTCTTTATTGTAACACGGAGAATAATCTGTGTGAGGTCCGTGTAACATATGTTTTATCACCAAATCTTGTAATTCGCTATTAGTATCCGGAATTTCTGCGCTTATATATTTATCAATAGATTCTGCCGTCGTTAATTTGTTTTTATAGTCTAACACAAATAACATATGTGCATGAGGTAAACCACGTTTTTGAAACTCTATTGTGTAAACATATGCTAATATTTTTCCAAACATTTTTCCACTAATAATATCCGATAAAAGAGATCGCAGCTTCGCATAAAATAACCGTACCGTAATATTTGGAATATCATTATACGTTGTACCTGGTGGAAATTTACTTAATATTCTTTTTAATTCAGGCCACTTCGGATTGCACGTCATTGTTATAAATAAATCTGGGCGACCAATTGATCTAACTATTGCCATTGCATCTTGGTAATTTTGGTGCATATGTCTAGGACTTCCTAAATACGTAGATGGCAAAATAATAGTACTTTGCGATACGAGTGCGAGAAAGCGGCCGTTATACGCAGGCTGAAGTTGAGCGCGCGAGCCGCACGAGTACCACAGCAGCACGAGCCGAAGGCGAGTGCTGCCTGTGGTACGAGTGCGGCAAGCGCGATCAACTTCATTCTGCGTATAATGGCCGCTTTTGAGCACGAGTATCGCATACTATTTTTTGTAACGAATGCATGAGAAGTGCAATCGAGTGCACTCGAGAAGCCCGTACTGGCCAACGGGGTCCAGGGGCGAAGCCCCTGGTGGGGCCCGGGGCGAAGCCCCGGCGGGGGGTTGGGGGGGCGGAGCCCCCCAAAAAAGAAAAAAGAAATTAATAATGCTAAAAATGTTTTTTTTCTATCAATTATATCTTTTATTCACGCATTAACATCGTTTATACATAAGTATATTACGGGTGATTACCCAAGCGGACTAGAAATTTTTAGTCCAACGAAAAAAAAAAGAAACAAAAATAAAATCAAGCAATAGTACATTCTGTACGTTTAACAAATTCTTAAAATTGTACCTTAAATTATACTTTGAACTCGTTAGGAACTTTAGGAAATTATTACACTCTTTTTTAAATCACATGTGAAACTTAAACTGAAATTAAAAACGAAACGTCATATTTACTCAAAGTAAATATTGTGACTTGACTATAGGCTCAATCTTTTCCAAAGTGAAATGTTACGTTGCAGTTGTTGAGAGCGATGGAGACTTTCTTGTCTGGCATTTTGTTCAGCGACGCAGCAGAATTTTCCTTGTCGTCAACTTCAGCCTTCGAGCAACTCGGTGGGATGGTTTCGATGTCGATTTTATTTCCATTCGCATTCTCATTTTCCTTTCGTGTCGCTGGTGGTTCCATCGCTGTTGTCCAAGATGTTGATGAACTTGGTCGATTCAGGTCGACCGAGCTGCAAATTTGCTGGCAGATTTTCTTTTTGTTGCTGATTGAATCTGCGACGTACCCCATAGCCACTTGATCCGACTTCCATCCTCCATGGCGTTTGAGAGTCAGAAGATCGGCCCCTGCATCCGCCAGCATTGTCGCTGAAGTTCGACGGAATGAATGCCCAGTGTATTTGGCTGGCTCGTCGAGTCCCAAGTACTCTGCTATTATCTTCGGCATGGCTCCAAAAGTGTTGATTCCAATGACTTGGTGCGTGCACTTTCCATTTCTCATCGACAAGAAGAAGCGGTCACTGTCAACATTCTTGGGACGCAGCGACGCATACTTCTTGATGATTTTGCAGAACTCCCCATCGATACTGAACTTGCGGGGGATGTCATTCTTCGTCTTTGGAATCGTCACAAGTATGATGTTGTCGTGGTGTTCAATGTCTCGGAGAGTGATGTTCTTCAGCTCTTCTCTGCGACAGGCTCCAGTGATGCCGAAGATGAGTGCCACCTGAAACCAATTATAAACCAGGATTTATAGGTTATAAATATTGTCATTTTAAAAAGCATTTCGAATCATAATCTTACCTTGATAGCGAGATATTGGTGGTCCGGAGCTTCAGTCAAGAACTTCTCCACTTCACTCGGTTGCAGAATCTTCGACTTTTTCGACACGAACCCCTTGCTCTTCTTTGCCATGAATGTGGCCAACTGCTTGTACTTGCCAATGTTGACGTTATGGAAGTTCAGGATTGTACTCTTGAGCATCGAATATTTCGCTCAAAGAGACGACGGCTTGAACGTTTCCGCGAGCTCGCTGAAATACACCAACATGGTGTCCTCTGAAAGTGAGGTTATCCCTCGCCGTTTCTGCCACTCGACAAATTGCAGGTAACACTGCTTATAAAGTCGTGCCGATTTGTCCGGCAGCAAATTGTCCACCACTTTTTTCGCTGCCTCGCGAATTTCCGCCTCCCCGTCTTCTTCACTATCACCCATGTTCTCAGCGTCGTTGTCTCGACAATTGCGCGGTACAAGTGGAGACGTCGCGGCGTCATGTGCGGTGCTGCGCGCAAGCACTTTGGCGCAAGATTCGCGTGCGAGAGGAGCGCCGCGCGGGATTTGCGTGTGAGAAGTGCGTGCGAGAAGTGCGTGCGAGAAGTGCGTGCGAGAAGTGCGTGCGAGAAGTGCGTGCGAGAAGTAAAATCGAGCCGATTTGCGCATGCGCAGCAGTGTCATGGAATATATGGCTATAAAACGCCACTTACGCCACTCTCACCAGGCACGAGAAATTGCACTTCTCATGCATGTGTTACGTCCCAGGGCGTTATTGGGCTCTCAAGTCAACCCCTTCGTGTAGAATACGAAGGGTTTATATTTAATTTTGTTTTGGGTTCTTTCCGGTCGTCCTCTACAGGACGTTACTTGTGGATGATTGGACTTGGTTAAATAATAATTGGTTGAATTTTGTTTTGTGATATGATAACTAAGTAAAAATTTATTGTGGCCGAAATTAATTCGGTCCTCGAAACGTTATTATAATTTCTCCTTTTTAATGTTTCGGTCTTAACTCTACTTACAATAGAATATTTGTTCGCAGACACTTTCACTCCTTCATTAATTCGGTGGCTGCGAGTGCTTAATTCTACACGACAGATAATCAAATTGTTCGTGGCACAAGATATAACACTTATTATTTAGCACGTAAAGGCTGACCGTCGCGGCGCAAAACTATTCAGAGTTCCATCGTCCCTATCGGCGCAAAGCACGATTTCTATTGGGACGTGGATTTCTTTCCGACAGATTGATAAACTTTGCGAGTGCTTTACGAGGAGTTTAGCCGTTGACAAGCTCTCGCTTCTCGTGTCTAAACGGGACTAACTTCCCCGGCGTGCTCATCCGCCGATCGTGTGACCGGCGGGTGACAGGCCGGGGGAATCTTTTTGCAATTCTCTCGGTTTTCTTATCATTGGACTCGGCGGAGGAGAACGCTCTTGCGATATCTGCCGCCGAGCCACGCGCTCGACAGTCAGCCTTTCTAAGGTTTAAATTTCATTCGTGCCGACGGCGGCAGCAGCGGAATTTTACCGCTGCGGCCCTCGTCAGCACGAAGATTCAGTTGCAAAGACGCAATAGATTTACGGAGGATCATCTTTCTGCAGATCCAGAGTTGCGCAGCGCGAAACTCAGGATCCGCTCGTGACACATGAGTTACATAAAAACATTTTCTAATCTTTCCGATACATTACCATTATTAGGATTTTCAAAACACTTCGTGCAACATGATCTACTATTCCTTGATAGCATTCAATACGCATTTCTTTTGAAAATTCTTTGATTTTGTCTAAAAAAATGTAATCTATTGTTTTCAATAATTATATATGCTTGAATGACGTACTGTTGCGTTAAACGACCACAAAATAAAATCGGATTAAATTTACTATTGGGTCTGTACGCCAAACGGTATGCATAATATTGCAAAGCTGTTAGTCTTTTTGTAGTATTATAATGTTCAAATGATGGATTCCATCCTAAATCTCCACAAGGAAACATTATTGGAAAAGTCATGGGGTCAATATGGAATGATAATTTATTCATATATGTGCAAGAATTATCTCCTTTAGGACATTTTGGATAGACACATAAATCAAATTGAGGAATTTCACCATCTTTTGACACAATTAAGGCTGCACATTCTGCGGTAGTTGGCAAATTATAACGATGTTTATTTAATCTGATATTACGAACAAAGTATAAATAATATTCCGGAACTATTGCATTTTTGGTTATTTCATACAAATTTTTATATTTTTTAGCATAAGGATTATTATTTAGTACTTTCGTTATGATATTCATATGTTTTTTAGACAAATTATTATTTTCTTTCAATCGTTCTTCAGTCGCTTCGTAATCATCATAAATATAAATTTGACCACCATGTGGAGTTTGATTTTCTTTTGTAAGTAAACTATTTGGCGTTATATGACAAACCTGACCTTGTATTTTTTAATTATAAATTCCTTTTTGACATTCATTTATAACATTGGCATTAAAACTTGCAAAAGAAAATCTGTTATTGTAGTAACGAATTAATTGCCTATATTTTCGATCGGACAATAATAATTTTTTTTTAATTTTCATCATAGTCGCTCAAAACAGGAAGTTTTACTTTTCCGAAATGACAACAACTTTTTTTTGAAAATTCAACTTTCCAAAATAATGCCGAGCAATGTGGACAAACATAATCCATGTCCCCAAAATCAAAATAAACAACTTGTATGTGTATGTATGTGTCTTTATTGGCTCCCCGAAGGGTTGCAAGATTTTTTTACAAGGTTGTCTCCTTGGTACACTTTATACATTTTCTTTTTTTTTTTCATTCAGTCTTCCTCTCTTACGCCATTTCCTTCCTCGCTGTCTCACACCATCTTTCTCACTCATCCCTACATTTCAGTTTCCTCTTGCACTCGCACTTCTCTCTCTCCGAGCCTATATATTTTCTTTTACATTCCTTCTTTCTTCGACATTAATTTTCTCCTCGCTTCGCTTCGTCACTCTCATACCTTCTTACCATTTATCCGCCGCACGCTTCTTTCTCATCTCTCGTTTAACACCCTTCGCAATTATCCTAGCTCGCCTTTCTCCCACTCACTCCATTCTCCTCTGCTCGTTTCGCTCTCCGTTCGCTCGCTGTTCTCCGCCCGCTCGCCGCACCAAGCTCGCTCGCTCGCAGCTCCACGCTCCACGCTCGCTCGCTCGCCGCTCCACGCTAGCTCGCTCGCCGCTCCACGCTAGCTCGCTCGCCGCTCCGCACCCGTTCGCTCGCCTCTCTCCGCCCGCTCGTCTCTCGCCGCGTCTCGCTCGTTTCTCGCCACGTCTCGCTCGCCTCTCGCCTTCTTTCGCTCGCACGCTCGCTCACGCCTTCTTTCGCTCGCCCGCTCGCTCTCCCCTCTCCTCGCCGACTTCCGTTTCCACTCTTTCACTCCATTCCTTTTCTCTCTCTCTCTCCTTCATTCATTCCGTATTTCTATTCCATTTTCCATTTCTATTCCATTTTCCATTTCTATTCCATTTTCCATTTCTATTCCATTTCCCATTTCTATTCCGTATTTCCATTTCCCCGTTTCTATGCCCTCTCTCTCCCCTTCTTCGTTCCTATTTATCTCCTGCTTTTCCCATGTTCTCTGTTCTTTCCCCTTTCTACTTTATCCACAATCGCTCTTCACTTTCTGTTTCTCGCCTTCTCTCGCTCTGTACACTCTTCCTTATCCTCCTTTCGAGTCCTACTTTACCCTGTAATTATCCCACATTTCTCGTTCTCTCTTTCGCCGCTGTCTTCGCTACCTGTCTTCCCTTGTTGCCCACATTCCACCTTTCTCTTGTTCTCTTTCTCCTCCTCTTCCTCTCAATTTTCCACCCTCTTCTGTCTTCCTACTCTACTTTTTGTTCTCCACTCCTCCTTTTATCACTCTCCATCTACCTTTCTCTCTCCGCCTTCAACCAGCACGTTTTCTTACCTTTCCGCCTGTCGACCTTATTCGAAATTGCCGCCGTCTTAGCTATCTATTTCCAACTTCTGCCGCTCTCCATATCTGTCTCCACCTATCTCTCTTCTTCGTCTCCTTTCCCCTGCCCCCACCGCGCCGTTTTCTAACCTCTCATCTCGTCCCTACTTTTCCGCTTCCTCTCTTTATTATTCTCCCTGTTCCTTAATCCTTCCCTCTTCACTCCTTTTTAGGCACTCACGTTTGAAAAACGCACCAGGAGTGCCTATTGAATTCGCTGTCCAAGGGTGTAAATACGTTTTTGAAGGAAAATGTTAATATAATTTTATTTTATCCACTACTTTTTAGTTCACATTTCTTAAACATGGTAAAATACATATTCTTGACATAAAATAATAAGGAAATATCAAACCTAAAGATATTTTTTCCTTTAGACCAAATTTTGTGCTACCCGGACGTCCGTATCACTCAGTGACTCTGGACTGAATGGACCGAACAAGTTGAAATTTGGAATATTTCTTAGTCTAGCACTAGGAAGTATGCCCATGAAGTGTGTTAATTTTCCAATCATTTTATACAGGAGTTCACTTGAAGAAATTTGGCATTTTTGGTCGTCAAGTTGTATACGGGTCTCAATCTTGGCCATCGATGGAAGAATTTGGCTGAAACTTGCTGCATAATTCTAATTCAACTTAATCTTGATGCACTTTTTTTAGTTTTTTTCTTACACACTTTTTAAGTGGTGAATACCTAAGACACTCAAATCATAAAATTGAAAATTGTGTCCGGCTGTCAGTCTTCGCAGTCAATAAAGTAATTTGGTTAAAACTTGCAGCGTTCTCATATTTTACCATAATTCACATGTATCTTTCCTCATATTAGCACTTAGATCATTTTAGAATGATGACTACCTACCATAATAGAGTCAAAATATTCAACTTTAATTAATTTCACAATTATGATAACAATAATATTTTTCTCTTCAAAATAATTATCCGCTGTACATTCCACATATTATAATGTCCAAATAATTGATTCCGGAATGATTTTTCAATGTTTATATTTATTAATTGCACTGACACAGTTTTATTGCATTAGTAATTCATAATTAATATACCAAACTAAAATATGAGTATAAACATAACCTAAACACAAAATTCGTAAAACATATTGACACCTTCTTTACGAAACTATATGTTTATGAAATGTATATTTTTCATTGAATTATTTGTTATTTTTTATTCACTGGCACTCATAACTGTATTCACTATTTATTGTCTGGTTTCGTCGGTAAATTTTCACCTGTCACTACTGATGTTTTTGTCAATTTCATTGTAAATCATCACGTAATTACATATCACAACTACATTCACGATTTTATTGATTTCTAACATTTTTTTTACACTTAATTATTAAATTAATTAACTACCATAAAAAATAGAACCTAACAAATTCAGGTATTTCACGATTGTCACCTGATTCGTAATTCACGCCGCGGCCACAATCGCGCCCACTTTAATTTCAAGTTGACATCCACTGCAATGACAGCTGTGAAAGTGACATAACCTTAGTTCCATAGATGTGTCGGTAATAATGAGTCGCGTGGTAAACGCACTAATTTGCATAAAATTCATCGCGAGAAACGGCATTCCGGACGCGCTGAGCCTGCTACCGAATCTGCCTTTCACGAGGACCGTCTACACGCTGCTGGAGGTCACGGTGAAAATAAAAATGTGGAAGTGAAAAATCAAAGATCCGGATGAATTAAGACTGACGGACGCGCCGACGTTTATCGCCCTCTTCGGAGCTCTGGAGCACGAGACCACGAACGTGCTGACGGTCCTTGACAGTCTCAAAGAAAACGCGCCGTATTATCTACTTCAAAGTGGTGTGGAAATGATAATAATGTATTCAAACACACTGCATATGCCGCCGAGAAATTCTCCGTGAACTCAGTAGCTTCCAAGAAAATCCGTCGCGATGTCAAAGACCCGAATGATTTTACCTTCCGTTTTTCTTAACGCCACAAATAACAAAAAAGCTGTGTGAAGTCGAATATAAAATTCATCGCAATCCAATGTGTTGTAATGTACCGTCGTTGATCAGCACAAGGTCCGCTAAGGTGGCAAACCGAAAATTAGGAAATCAAATTTAGAATATACTAAAATTAGGTGCTCTTTAGGTGCTAATTAGGTGCCAAAAAAAAATTTGGTACTCCTTTATTTTCGCCGGAAAATGAAAATGTTATGGGACCGCTAGCTTGATATTAAGCTAGCGGTCCCATAAATATATAAAAGATAAAAAAATATCTTCGTTATTTCAAAATTAGGTGCTTTTTAAGTGCTAAATAAGGAACAAAATAAAAATTGTCTACTGCTTTTTTTTCGTGGTAAAATTAATATTTTACTTGGACCAGGAATATTTTTACACGGGACCGCTAGCTTGATGCGAAGCTGGCGGTCCCGCGGATAAAAAACAAAAACAAAATATTTTCGAAACATCAAAATTAAGTGCTTTTTAAGTGCTAATTAGGTGCCAAAGTTACAACTTTGGTGCTCCTTTAATTTCGCCTCACAATGAAATTTTTACTGGGACCGCTAGCTTGATGCCAAGCTGGCGGTCCCGTGGCTAAAAAACAAAAAAAAAATATTTTCGACACATCAAAATTAAGTGCTTTTTAAGTGCTAATTAGGTGCCAAAGTAAAAAATTTGGTGCTCCTTTCGTTAATATATAATAATAACAAATATATATGCGCTATCTTCGGCGATAGGTGATCCCTGACGGCGTTTTTATTGCACAACACATACGTGTACGGGGCGTCTGTAGTCTCATGACACACTTTTGGCGATACTAATTTCTCAATCTCATTTGCGATTTCACCCCATACTTTGTCCGACTTTGCAGCGACTTTGTCGTTTTCTTTAAATAATCGGTTTCGATACTTCTCCAGTACTTTCCAGGTTTTTTTATCTCCCATGATATTTCCGCGCCAAAATCTCGACATATTCGAAATAATTCGTTTCGAAAAAGACTAAAAATCTTCACGGACATGTGTAAACTGATATGAACCGGCAACCATTCGCACGTCTGCTTCCACAAAGCGTAAATACGATTGAAACGGAAGAATCTGGAACGCGGAACAAAAAATCGTTCACCTATCGCTATCCAGAACTCGCGCGGGATAGGATACGTCGAATGGCACAACCAATCGTAAGCGTTCCCTCACGCTAGAACTTCTTGTGTTCACTTTTAAATAATTTTCTTAACATCACGCTTAATTTGAAATCTCGCCACAAGCACACGACCCAGAAAAACCAGAGAACACTGCCCCCTTGAAGCCAGAAAATATAAATTTGATATAATATTTGGAGACGCAGGGTCCAGGCTTTGAAGCCCAGACCTTCATAAATTTGATATAATATTTGGGGACGCAGGGTCCAGGCTTCGAAGCCTGGACCCTGCGTCCCCAAATATTGGATAAAATTTGGGGACGCAAGGTCTTGGCTTCAAAGTCTGGACCCTGCGTCCCCAAATATTGTATAAAATTTATAAAGGTCCAGGCTTCGAAGCCTGGACCCTGCGTCACCAAATATTATATAAAATTTGGGGAAGCAAGGTCTTGGCTTCGAAGTCTGGACACTGCGTCCCCAAATATTGTATAAAATTTATAAAGGTCCAGGCTTCGAAGCCTGGACCCTGCGTCCCCAAATATTGAATAAAATTTATAAAGGTCCAGGCTTCGAAGCCTGGACCCTGCGTCCCCAAATATTATATAAAATTTGGGGAAAGGTCTTGGCTTCGAAGTCTGGACCCTGCGTCCCCAAATATTGTATAAAATTTATAAAGGTCCAGGCTTCGAAGCCTGGACCCTGCGTCCCCAAATATTATATAAAATTTGAGGACGCAAGGTCTTAGCTTCGAAGTCTGGACCCTGCATCCCCAAATATTGTATAAAATTTGTAAAGGTCCAGGCTTCGAAGCCTGGACCCTGCATCCCCAAATACTACATAAAATTTGGGGACGCAAGGTCTTGGCTTCGAAGTCTGGACCCTGCGTCCCCAAATATTGTATAAAATTTGTAAAGGTCTTGGCTTCGAAGTCTGGACCCTGCGTCCCCAAATATTATATAAAATTTGGGGAAAGGTCTTGGCTTCGAAGTCTGGACCCTGCGTCCCCAAATATTGTATAAAATTTATAAAGGTCCAGGCTTCGAAGCCTGGACCCTGCGTCCCCAAATATTATATAAAATTTGAGGACGCAAGGTCTTAGCTTCGAAGTCTGGACCCTGCATCCCCAAATATTGTATAAAATTTGTAAAGGTCCAGGCTTCGAAGCCTGGACCCTGCATCCCCAAATATTACATAAAATTTGGGGACGCAAGGTCTTGGCTTCGAAGTCTGGACCCTGCGTCCCCAAATATTGTATAAAATTTATAAAGGTCCAGGCTTCGAAGCCTGGACCCTGCGTCCCCAAATATTAGATAAAATTTGGGGAAGATAGCGCATATATATTTGTTATTATTATATATTAACGAAAGGAGCACCAAATTTTTTACTTTGGCACCTAATTAGCACTTAAAAAGCACTTAATTTTGATGTGTCGAAAATATTTTTTTTTTGTTTTTTAGCCACGGGACCGCCAGCTTGGCATCAAGCTAGCGGTCCCAGTAAAAATTTCATTGTGAGGCGAAACCAAAGGAGCACCAAATTTGTAACTTTGGCACCTAATTAGCACCTAAAGAGCACCTAATTTTAGTATATTCTAAATTTGATTTCCTAATTTTCGGTTTGCCACCTTAACGGACCTATCAGCACACAATATCTCATCTTTCGTCACATCGTCTCTCAGTATTAACAGACGTTTCACATTTTTGGTAGCTTATTGCAATTAAGTTTCTTCAAATACATTTCCGAAAACACCCAACACACTGCACTGTAACTTAAAACTATGATTCATGACGACTTTTCCGCCCACCACAATTATTCCCACATTTACGCAACAAAAACCGTTACGATGAACCCAAACGAAGTGTGAAGTGTCTGTACCGTGTTTTACCTTTTTTTTTTCTAGAAACTTTATGCTATGACAATGCGATCACGAAAGTTGCCCGCAAATTTAATCGTCCACCATTTTTTTTTAGTAAATTTACCGTAAAAAATGTTAAACATCATCGATGTTTTTTTAAATGACCGGTAACTAACTTTTGTATGTCACTAATATTTTTTCGCGAATTCACCGTACTATGACGAGCTTTCAAATCACTACGAGGCTATATGTTTTTTCTAACGAAGTCGCAATTCTGAATCTGGTCCTTTTTTGTACGGTATAAATGAAGTAAAATTACAGATCATAGTTGCTGCTCACAGTTTTAGTCTGAACGACACCCGAACGCCACTGAGCGGAGCGCGCAGCGCGACGCCCGACCGGCATTGAGCGGAGCGCGTAGCGCGACGTCCGAACGGTACCGAACGGAGCGCGTAGCGCGACGCCCGAACGGTACCGAGCGGAGCGCGTAGCGCGACGCCACCCTGCGGAGCGCGAAGCGCGACGACCGCGTGAGTGCCTTAAAATGACACCAGGGAAAAATGTCCCGAAGGGACATTTTTGCCGCAGGGTCATTTTCGGGGGGTTTGGGGGGCGGAGCCCCCCAATGGGGGCTTGGGGGGCGTAGCCCCCCAACAACAGCCCGGCGCCCCGCAGGGGCGACCGGGTTGCTTGTTTTAGTTAGTTTATATGGGTCATTCCACGGGTTTTCGCATTAAAAATAACCCGACTGACTCCAATTTTCGCCTAATTTTTCTATATCGTTGACTATGTCAAACGGAGCATCCGTGATTTTTTTGAGAATTTTAGTCTCATATTTGGTCAATCCATAAAATCAAAAGTGAAAAAAATGAAAAATAAATCTGACCTCAAGTGGAACAATCATATCGACAAAAACAACTAGGTCAACATTTTCGTATTTCAGCACAGTTTACGGTAAAAATAATCAAAATAAATAATAAAAATAATTTCTATTTTATTTATGTCTTTTATCAAGAAAATGTACCATATCGCTAATTTGGGCACCTCTGATTTCAACACAAAAAATCACGAATATACTATGTGAAAGAATTTTTTGATAATATCTGTCCCCCGGCCCGCAGAGTCGCGAATCCGTGAATTCTGTGAGTTTTCCTCGCGTTCCCTCTGACCTCTGATTGGTCGCCCTCCGATTTCGCGGTAGCGTTACTTATAAGTGTTATCTGACGGTCAGTTTTCGTGGTTAGTGTGCTGAGATTACCGCGGTTCAAAGTCCGAAATTACTATGCCACCCGGTATACCTCGGCAGTGACGCTTAGGTTGTGTCATAAGAGAGGATAGAGGACCGGTGAAATTCCGGCGCTCCAATAAAAATATGACGTTTGGGGGGAAGATTGTATAAGTTTTAGGTTGAGGTGGAAGGCCGCAGCGGAAGCGCTAACGACCACGCCGACGCTCGGATTGCCAGGTCGTTTTTCGGTTGAGTATTTTGTTATCTACGCTATCTTTACGTTTACGTTTGTTCAGAACCCCGCGTCACAAGGAGATTACCTCGTATCGACCATCACAATGACAGTTCGGTCATTATTCCGGTCAGTTTACGTTACGTCAGATATCCCTCCGCTATCGTTCGTGTATCTTCGTTGGTTTTCGGCGTCGCCGTTCACTTCGGTCATTTTCGGGTTCCTTCGGGTGCTCGCCTGTGAGCGCGCACCGCCGCCACAGCATCGCCGCGCGTCACACAGAAGCGCGATCACGGTAAGAGAGGGGCGAGCGGCTCGCGCGGCCTGCTGGTTCGGAAAGTTGCGCCCCGACGCTCTCTCGTTGGCCGGCCTCCGGCCGAGCAGCAGCTCTGTAGTTCTCTCTTGTTATCTAATGTTACCTAATGTTATCTCTTGTTATCTAATGTTACCTAATGTTATCTCTTGTTATCTAATGTTACCTAATATTACCTCTTGTTATCTAATGTTACCTAATGTTACCTCTTGTTATCTAATGTTATCTAATGTTACCTAATGTTACCGCTTGTTATCTAATGTTACCTAATGTTAGCTCTTGTTATCTAATGTTACCTAATGTTACTGTTACGTACATTTTCCCCACCTATTAATATCTTTTATTTCGGGATTTATTATTTTATGCAAAGACAATTCGCTCGAGCAAACCGACACCGGAAGTCACCCGACTCCGGGTACGTGGCTGTCCGAATGTCCGCGAATATTAATTCTCGGAAATTCGATGATAGGAAGTTTGCACTTTTTTAGTTAAAACTGCACTTTCAGTGCACGCGCGCCTCGCCGGAGCTCCGGCGTGTGACCGTATGTTGCGCCCCGATAAACGAATATTGCGTTAATTATGTTCGAACGATTGTCGAACATAATTTAACCTACATGGCGCAACCGCGAGTCTTCGCGAGCCGGAATACGCTGACGCAGCTGTCGCAATCGATGGAGCAATCGACCTGCGATCGAGCCACCTCGATTTGCGATAGCTGAATTGCACATTTTTTCGGCAATTGCCCCTGGCAATTGCCATCCGAATCTTCAGTCCGTTTTCCATCACGAGCACGGTCGGACGTCTCCGACGTGAGGACTCGCAGTCAGAGCCTAATTATTAGTACATAATTACGGGCTGACTGAATAAGTTGAAGAGTGTAACGACTATTATCAAAATACCGCAATAAACCTTTTCTTTAATCGTAATCACGTGAGTTCCAACTCTTAATTGACAAACGATCCCCAAAATAATTAAATAAATATTATCCTTCGTCCGTATTCTAACTGATACGCGACGAGCGGCATAACATTTTGGTGGCAGCGGTGGGATCTGTCAACGTGAAGATTAACAGAAAAGTTACGGTGATAATAGCGTAAGCCGTGAGGGAACGAGTACTCACGCAATTGTGAAGTAAAACCCAGCGCTAAGCCAGACACGCAGACGTCGGGGCAGATAGCCTGGTACCGGTCAACACGCAGACGTTGATCCGATGGTGCTACGGACGAGTAAGTGACGCACCCAGAGGAGGAATCAACGAGGAAGCGGACCAATCACGAAGGAAGGAAGCGTCCGAAAAACCGGCAGCCAGAGCCGACGAGATACGACGACGACACGGGAACCGCAGGACGGGGCAGGAATCGGCGAGAAAACGCATCTTCTCTCCATCCCGTAAGTGGCGGTTACCGCATTTCCATAACTACCGAAGCCAGTCGATAGGGAAAATTTTTTCGTAGAAACGCAAAGTGAAAAAGAAATTTCGAAGACAAATTCGCGAACGTTTTGGGCCAGCCAGGGCAGTTAAACTTCGCGTAGCGTCACATGCCGGGTGACGATTCGAGAGTGCCATTGCGCCGGTGTAATTCACAGGACTCTACCTTGCCGGGCGAGGCGGTCAGTCCTACCTCCGGGATAGAGGCAGCTCTAGGTGACATAACTCTACGAGCTAGACGCGCTTTGGGCGAGTTATCACCTACCGGACGGATACCTGAGCGCAGGCAAACTTTAATCGCGCACCGATTGAATTTGCAATTTGGGATAAATACCCGGAGAGGGACATCTTTCGGGGACAGCGACAGCAGTCCGGAAGATACGGATATGGCAGAAGGACCAAGCGATCTGTTTCCAGATGTTTCGGACGACATGGTGGACGACGAGATTGCGCAAATGAGGAGAAATTTGGGAGATTCTCTCCCACCGGCGGCCGCTAACAATACTCAGGTGAACCAAGGTTCGACCGGAGGTCAGGGGGCCATTCCGCGCACCAACGCGCAGGAACAACGGCTGAGGGAAATTTCCCGGGAGCGCCGCCCACGGCGCAAAGAGACGGAGCAATCGCGGCGGGACGCTGGACCGCGCGCGCACCGATACGCGTCACCGGAATCCCGCGAGCTGTTGTCTCGCACGCTGCGAGAAGCAAACGGTGACGAAACGGAGTACATTCTGATACTCGAGAAACGGGTCGAGGAAATGATCCAGGAGATGAAGCGGATAAAGCTGAAGAGACAACTCTCAGGGTCGCCGCACCAAGAGGGAGCACCCGCGAGAGAAGATTCGCCAGACAGTCGACGGGAGTCACCGCGCAGTCGGCGAGATTCGCCGTACAGAAGGAGGTCGCAGTCAAGGGGACCACGATACGGAGAAGCCCGCCGCGACGCGCCAATTTCTGGGCCGACGGTAACGGCGGAATCGGCAATAAAGCTGATCAAGGAATTCGACGGCAGCGACGCAGGCGAACTCGACGGGTTTATGCGTTCGTGTCGGACCGTTTTCCGACGAGTTCAACCGGATCACCGGGAATTTTTGCTCGAACTTGTTGTCAGCAATAAACTCTGTGGCCGGGCGTCGAAGGAGTTGAAACATAAGTCGATTCTTAGTCTGGAACGACTCGGCGAGGAGCTGGAAGCTCTTTACGGGAAGCGGAAATCATTGCCCGCCCTGCAGGAGGAGTTCTGCCACATGAGGCAACAACCTGGGGAGGAAGTTAGTGAATTTGCCGCACGTGTGGAAAAAATCACGATCGAAATGTCGGAGAAAAATTGCGAAGGACTTGCAACAGAAGTGGAAGCGCGGGCAGTGCAGAAAGTCACCCGCCAACAAGCTCAAGCCACCTTTGAACGCGGTTTACTCGGGCAAGTGCAGATTTTGGTGCGTGCACGAAATTACACCACCCTGCACGATTCGATGGCGGGCGCTATCGAATTGGCTCAGACGGTAAACGCCAGGGATGGGAGCGGCCGAAGCAACGGCACAAGGAAGTCAACGAGCAGCCAGGACGCGAGCGAGAGGACCTGTTACAACTGCGGGAAAGCCGGTCACATGGCGCGGGATTGCGAAGATCCAGGCAGACAAAAATTGCCTACGGCTGAGAACAAGAAGGTAAATCAGGTCAACATGATATGTAACTATTGCAACCATAAAGGTCACGGTTGGAAAGAGTGCCGAAAGCGATCGGAAAAGGAAAACGCCGAGAAGCGGCAAACGCGACAGTCACGAGATGAGAGTCGACAGTCGTCAGACTCTAGCGAAAACGAGCAGGATACGGCGAACAGCAAGGACGCTGTTAAGGCAAAAAAACGAACGTTGGGGTTCCTGAGACTAAGCACAATTATCATCGTCAGAAAAATTAAAGACGATGCAAAAATAAGTATGCCAGCCGGTAGACGAACGCTGGGCGACTTGGAGGACAAGACGCCCGTAGCAACCGTAACGGCCAGCGACTCTGACATTCCGTCCGTCGACGTAACTGAAGGCGCACCGCTGGTGACATCCGACACCAGGGCCACGTGCCATACATTGTTTACGATCGACGCATATTGGGAGATCCTCGCGGAAGTCCCTGAGAACCGAAATCAGCGACGTGGAGATCTACAATTCCGTCAGCCGAAGACGGAAGTGCAACACAACAAGGCGGTGAAGGAGGGGGGACGCAGCGTAAGCGATAAAATTTTAGAGTCCGACACTCCGCGAAATATTAAAGATATTAGGGATACTGGCTTTGGTAGGGATTTGCGCATTAATCGCCCAGGGTCTTACGATTTGCACAGCAGGAAGAATCGTGCCAAGCGAGACTTCAAGGTCACATTCCCGGACGTGAAAACAGTGGACAAAAGGTTGTCACGTGAATTGAGTTTCGAAACCCGAGAAATCAAGAGCCCTCGATACGCGAGTGAAGTGAATAAAAGCGAAGTTAAAAAAAAGGACGATAGTATAAGCAAGGGACACTATCGTGGGGAAAGTTTGTTTTGATAAAGTGTAATAACCCCGGTAGCATTGGTCTACTATGCGTTGGAAAAAAATGCTGACGAACGCGTAACGCGATTGAAACTGCGACGGCCTTGCCGGTCACCTCGGCATAGCCGGACGCGAACGAAGCTCGAAATGTCGCGAGAGAGAAAGATAACGCGGCGCCGAGAACGGCTGCAGAGCAGATCGGGAAATAGAAAATTCGGAGCGTATAGTTCGACCAATGACTACAGGAAACTTGACTAGATATCTAAGTTGGGAATTATTAATATGTACAATTGGGAAAAATGACGCATGACTGACACGCGCAACGATGCTTGTACTCGAGTATGAATGCACCCGAGTAACCATGTTAAAATGTTTAAGTGGGAAAAAAAAAATCTCTTCGCGATTTTTTTCCTTTAAGGGGGGAGGAATGTTGCGCCCCGATAAACGAATATTGCGTTAATTATGTTCGAACGATTGTCGAACATAATTTAACCTACATGGCGCAACCGCGAGTCTTCGCGAGCCGGAATACGCTGACGCAGCTGTCGCAATCGATGGAGCAATCGACCTGCGATCGAGCCACCTCGATTTGCGATAGCTGAATTGCACATTTTTTCGGCAATTGCCCCTGGCAATTGCCATCCGAATCTTCAGTCCGTTTTCCATCACGACCACGGTCGGACGTCTCCGACGTGAGGACTCGCAGTCAGAGCCTAATTATTAGTACATATTACGGGCTGACTGAATAAGTTGAAGAGTGTAACGACTATTATCAAAATACCGCAATAAACCTTTTCTTTAATCGTAATCACGTGAGTTCCAACTCTTAATTGACAAACGATCCCCAAAATAATTAAATAAATATTATCCTTCGTCCGTATTCTAACTGATACGCGACGAGCGGCATAACACGTATATGTCAGCGTTTTTGGAATCGCGCGACGGCCGCCACCCAGCGCGCTGGAGTTTACCCGGCGCGCCGGACCACCGCGAATCTTCAGTTCTACATTCAATTCCAATCGGTCAACATTTCTTATTTTAATTAGCTCGTTAAGTCTCGCGTTTATATTTAACATATATCAAGTGTTTAATCTTAAGTGCTACTATTCCGTAAGTCTAATTATCCCGACTCTTTTCTTTTACTTTAATTACACTCCTCAAAAAAATTAAGGGAACAGTAACATTTTTACTTTTTTTACTGATTTTTGAATAGCTGAAATTTCGTGAAAAATGGTCGAATCCTAAAAATGCAAAGTGCGTTTTGAAGCTTGAAATCTCTAGTTTAAGAATCTTACTGGTAATTTTGTCGTAAAGCAACATGCTCAGCATGAACGTAAGGAAAAGCGCGAAAAAAAAATTTTCAAAATTTTTGTGTTTTTTAATTCCGTAGACGGGCTTAAAAAAATTTGTTGTGGCTTTATCAATACTGGGGTCACTTAGCCTGATTCTTTAGCTTTTAAATGGTGGGTGTTTGACCTCTGTACGACCATTCGTCGCTGACATATTGGCATTTAAAGAAAAAAGGAGCTTTTTCCGTAGATCATCAATATCTCATGAACTAATGATCGCACGGCGAACCAAAGGTATGTTTTGTAAACTGGAAGAAATGCTCTAAACGTTCCAACTGATACTTTGGAGATTTTCTTTTTTTTTAAGCTTAATATTTATTTGACAAAGAACAAAAAAATGATCTTTTCTCCTGTTTTGGAAAATTCACGTCAACTTGGCAGATATTGCGAAAATGACTCATGTTTCTAGGTTTTTCTTGAGTTCATTACATGCCCAACGACCCTCCAAGATTTGAAATCAATCGGCTGAACTGTTATTTTTTACCGAAGCGTTAAAGTTTTAGCAAGAATTAAAGGAACACTTTTTGTTCCGTAAATGCCAATTAATGATGTTAAAAACGGAAAAAAAACTTTTCCTTTGTTTTTCTCACCGTTTCGCAATAACTGCTCTTTTCTGGAAATTCTTAGAGAAAAAAATCCAAATTTTGATTTTTTTTTTTAGTCACTCACAGTGTGTGTTTTTCTCACCGTTTTTTATAAACGATTTTTCAAATGTAAAAAAAAAACAGTTTCTGAAACATTTTTTTTCTTCACATTTTTTCCTTTTAAAACGTATTGAAATTTTTTAAATCATATTTTTTTTAGTGGTACTGCGATTTTTTCGATTGCATGCGTGTGCGTGTGCGTGTGTGTGTGTGTACATTTGTTTATGGACATTAACGCTTCGGTAAAAAATAACAGTTCAACCGATTGATTTCAAATCTTGGGGGGTCGTTGGGCATGTAATGAACTCAAGAAAAACCTAGAAACATGAGGCATTTTCTCAACATCTGCTAAGTTGACGTGGATTTTCCAAAACAGGAAAAAAGATCATTTTTTTGTTCTTTTTCAAATAAATATTAAGCTTAAAAAAAAAGAAAATCTCCAAGGTATCAGTTCGTACGTTTAGAGCATTTCTTCCAGTTTACAAAACATACCTTTGGTTTGCCGTGCGATCATTAGTTCATGAGATATTGATGATCTACGGAAAAAGCTCCTTTTTTCTTTAAATGCCAATATGTCAGCGACGAATGGTCGTATAGAGGTTAAACACCCACCATTTAAAAGCGAAAGAATCAGGCTAAATGACCCCAGTATTGATAAAACCACAACAAATTTTTTTAAGGCCGTATACGGTTTTAAAAAAGACAAACATTTTGAAAAATTTTTCTTCGCGCTATTCTTTAGGTTCATGCTGAGCATGTTGCTTTACAACAAAATTACCAGTAAGATTCTTAAACTAGAGATTTCAAGCTTCAAAACGCACATTGTTTTTTTAGGATTCGACCATTTTTCACAAAATTACAGCTATTCAAAAATCAGCGAAAAAAAGTAAAAATTTGACTGTTCTCTTAATTCTTTTGATGAGTGTATTATACTGAAAATCATTATGAGAACTATAATTTAAGGAGAAAAACACAATTCCGTCGATGCCCTTCACAAATGAAAAATCAGACGTTCCAATTTATAAGTAACGCGAATTAATTACATTAATGAACTTAGCGGGTGCCTTAGACATATTCAAAGAGCTCTTAACGAGTCAGTAAAAAAAAACGTTTATTTTTTAATTATAAAGCCTACTTTTATCCTCGCCCATAAAGACGTTTTAAATAATAATATCCTTTTAGCATCGCAGCGAATAATGTTTTTTAATGCATCAACCGAATGCGCCGAAACGAGATTTTTGGGTTTTACATTCTGCGCGTGATCTCGAGAATATTGCTCGAAAGATTGCTCTCTGCTACGTCTCTTTGCGATTAAAGTGCGAAAATTGTTATACAAGCGATTTCTTGTTAAAATGCTTAAAACAGAGTTGTAGACAAATTTACTAAAATTTTAAAATAATGTTTGCATTCGACACATATAAATCTCTTGGAGATTCAACTTAAAAAAATAGATGAGGGCAATTCTTAGAGCCGTATTCTCCGGATCACATAAAAAGTGTAATATCGAACAGTCTGGTATTGATGCAACTGGTTCGCCTAATGACAAAAAATTCTTCGCTTCAGTAATAAAAGGATATTGATATTTCAAATTTTTTCATTGATGAGGAAAAAAGTAGACCTTGTAAAAAATAGGAACTTTTTGACTGACTCATACCGGATAACCCATTCTGACATTTTTTTAATATCGTCAAAATTCACAGTAATTACGTGCTTATTACGTGCTTTTCGGATGTCCGAGATGGAGTTCCATAGTTCAAAAATTCGTCCAGATAACGGACCCATAACAGACTTAAACCGCCCGGAAATAAGACCTGTAACTACTTTCTCGATAACACAGATGTATCTGCACCACATTAAAATGTCTTTTATGTGCTATCCAAACATCAGAGACACACACACCTAAATTCAGAATTTCTCGAAATACTAGCCCTAAGGCCCGACCTACCCTGAAATATGGAATTGGAAAATTTGTTTAATATCAGCTTATTAAATTGCACTATAGCTTATTAAATCAGCTTATTAAATTGCACCAACCCCGAATTCGAGAATTTCTCCACTAAGGCCTGATTTGTTTAATATCAGCTAATTAAATTGCACCATATTTAAGTGCGGTTTACGTTTATCTAAGAGAGAATCTCGTGATTAAAAAATTCGTCGAGATACAACTGCCAATTTATTTGAGCTATCCTGACATGAGGACTTAATCTATTTTCTCGCTAACATAGATTCATTCTACACCATATTTAAGTGCTTTTTATGTGCTTTCAAAATATCAGAGACACCAACCCCTAATTCGAGAATTTCTCCACTAAGGCCCGACCTACCCTATAAAATGAAATTGGATAATTTTTTCAATATCAACAAATTAAATTGCACCATATTTAAGTGCTGTTAACGTGCTTCACGTTTATCTGAGAGAGAATGCACTAATTCGAAAGTACGTCGAAATACAACCCCTATCTGATTTAAGCCATCCTTTAATTGGGACTTGATATATTTTCTGGGTAACATAGATCTATCTATACCACATTTAAGTGCTTTTTATGTGCTTCAAGTTTTTCTAAGAGAGAATTTGCTTATTGGGAAATTCGTCGGGATACGAGAAAGGAGCACAGCATATTTTAATTTAGCATATAATTAATACATTTTTCGCATGTATGCATTTGTGTGTTGTTGGGAAAAAGTTGATAAACATAGTGGATTCTCTTAACATATTTAAGGAACATTCAACGAACTCTTAAATTTTACGTGATTTATTTTCATTATCTGTTGTGTTAGTTTACTATTGCGTTAGAGGGTGGGTTACAGCCACTGTGGGTATTAAATAGATAGATTTATTAAATTTAAGGGTTGTTTTGCACAATTTTATTAGCACTTAATATTATGATTTCTATTTTGATGACACACACGATAGTTTTGATATTGTATTAAATGGTTCAATATTTATGGGTGTACCAGGTGTATTTTTAATATTTAGGGATGGCACTGATAATATTCTTAAAGTACTTAAAAAGCACTTAAATTTGATATATACAGATGTTAAGATTTCTGCAAATTATTCAACTCAAATTACTGTCTAAACTAGAGGAGCACTAAATTTTTGACTACGGCACTAAATTAGCACCTGATTAGCACCTAATTTCTGACTTTTCAAAACTCCATTTTGGGCACTGTGCGCTGCTACCTTAACGGAGGTAGACAATGATCTTTGGCTCGTGGCTTTCCTTAATTCTTCAGGTATCTTATCGTTACGTCAAATATGTCGAGGATTTTCATCCACCGACAGATCTGCACGCTTCACACAGCTTAGTCGGGTGGCTTGTCGCTCCCCGGTCTAGGAAAACTGAAGGTTTCCCTGTGTCCGCGTCCGGCTGATAAACACCGAGCTGCAACCCCGTTTTTGCGACTACCCTTGCGAGCAATATCCCGGGATAATGGTGTACGTGATTGCTTTCAGTTTTGGAACGAGAATTTCGCGTTATCGGGGTGTGAAAATATAATGGAAATAGTACTTACGGTTTTTCACGGCGATTCCTCGTCGGTTGGGAGTCGCAGGCACTTATTATTAATTCGCAGGGAAAATAAAGATATAACGCTTCTTTATAAAACACACAAACGGCTCGTTGGTTTATTAAAATGATCAAAGAACAAAATACAATAAAATGCCGAAATCCGCGTTCTAACAAACACCGAAAGATTGTCCAAACGGACTAAAAGGGTTGAGTGAATATGAGCCAAAATGTTTCCAAAAACGTACAAATGTAGCAGACCCGAGGTCTGTACACATTTTAATCGGAATGCGGGAATCGACAAAGCGTCTCAAGGAAAAGATTAAAATGCGAAGTCTCTACTGAATTCAACGATCTGTGGACTGAGGGTCCCAGAAATGAACATCTCAACGGATGAAACGAATCAAAAACGAAGTGTCTCAAAGTACAAAGCAAACTGACCTAAGTGTTACTGGATCTTTCGAAACTGGCGAACTGCCCTAAAATTTACGGGATCTCCCTATAGGATTACCGCAATCAAAAAAGAATTGTAAAACGACGGTAGCGCAAAACGCCGTGAAAGTAACCGCTTGGCAACTGCGATTCTACCGCGATTCGACTATTGCAACTGCAAAGCAACCGCGTTTCTGCCAATGTTGTTTTTCACGCTTACGACCGCAGCAACCAAAAACAACGGTAAAACAACCGTCTTTCTACCAGCAGCGGGGTTGATTCGTGGTCGTTCAGCGGTAAATTGTACGGCGGAAGGCGACCGGTAGTTTCGCGGTAGAAAAATAGTTGTAGCCACGGTTGCCTAATCCGACAGGGCTTTCGAGGTAGTTGGACTGCCCTCAGTATGACTGGATTTATCGAAAGGGGGCGAACTGCCCTAAATGTTACTGGATCTCCGGGGCTGGTTGAACTGCCCTAAATAGGACTGGCTTTCTCGGGACGGGCGAACTGCCCTAAATGTTACTGACTCTTTCTGGCTGGATGAACTGCCCTGAGCGCCTAAGAGCGCTTCTTTTTATAGTTTCCGGACTCTTTGTCTCATCCGGATCTTGAAGGAAAATCAGTCAGGCATCGGGGATGCCCAACTAACATCACTGACTTTGGCTATGACCATATTTGGAGGTGCTTTCGTTCCTTTCCTTTACACATTCATCCGAGCTTGCAAGCACAACGATTCGACGGTACCGGCCCTCGTCAACGAGTTCATTTTTAATTCGTCGGCTGGACCGGCGTTATAGCTAACGCGGCCTATGAGCACTCCGAGGTATAGTGTCGTCAACGCGGGCCCCGGCCTCTTCTTGCGCGAAGAGGAGGCCCCCAACGCGGCTCGAGCCAGGGGACCGCGTGTGCACGCATACATCTCCCTATCTCCTCTCCTCGGTGCCCCACCGTGATGCAGCTCCCGGAGGAGAAGGCGAGTTCGGACGCTAAGATCTAAGGCGCGCCAAATGCGCATTTTCAATTATTCGCCCTTTTCGGCTTTTAATTCGCAAATGAAGTTAATCAACGTTCCGAATTCGTATTCGTCTCCTCGCGACGAGTGCGTACACATGTTGTAAATCTTTCTAGGATAATTTTTACGGGATTTCCGGTTCAATTGTCTGTTTAACGGAGTTTGTTTAACATTGGTATGGAATGGTAAAAGTATAGTCATTACATTCCTTGACTTTTTCTTATTCGTTTGGCATAGTTTTTGCGGCCATAATTGCCATAGGTGATCATAGTTTCAGAATGTTCGTGGTTTAGCGAGTTATATATTGTCTCACCTAGATGTGACAGGTTTTACTGTCGTAGAGTGATGTTATCAGAGTCGTTCCTCCGCGGATTTGCCTATTCGCGTTATTCCCTTTATAAACTCATGAAAAAGGGTCTCACTACCAAGACGCCGGCAGTGCTCACAGACGCGTGCCCCCCCTGCGTTGTATAAACAGTCGGCGTGCCTTTTCGGCCGCGCTTGACATTGTGATGTACGAGTATCGTAACCTCTGACCCTTGGATATTTTTAACTTCATTAGTTCGTACTGGTTAAATGTTGAAAAATAATTCGAAATGCACCACGGAGTTCAGTCTAGGATATTTGCCGCGATTCCCGAGCGATCTTCCGTGGATCTTGTAATTTATCTATTTAATTATTCAACGTAATTTATCATTAATTCGTTCACCCGGTTTCAGTATAAATTCACAGTTCATACCTCCTCGTGTCCCCCCGGTTTCCCTTGTTCTCCGTCGGACCACGAGAAACTTGACCAGAGATCCATGCAATCGATCCTCGACTCGATGCGGGAAATCCTCGACCTGAACTCCTTTAGCAACACGTGTTTAATAGATATTTATTTTACTGTCATTTGTCATTGTTCATACGTTGCATACTGTCATTTGTTCATACGTTGCATTGTTCTTCTCGGAAATAAGTCTCCAATCTGTTTTATTCTTCGATTATTGATATTGTCCTCAGAGCGTGAGATCAGTCTCTACATTTCCTTTATCCATTGTTTTCGTTCAATATAGTTTAGATGATTTTTAAAGTTGTGACTTAAAGCTTTTTTGACTCATAGTGAGAGCGAGATGGAGAGAGAGAGTTATATGTATAGCCAGAGTAACAGCCTGAAGCGCGTCGGAAGCGACGTATTTGCGCTCGTGTCTTGCTGATTCCTTGTAGGGGAAGACCGCGGCATGGCAGTTCGGCTACTCAGGGATCTACGTCATTGGTAACGAAATAACGATTGCAAGATCCCAAGGAGCGTCGATCGATAATGACCGGCTCAGGGTGGCCACCAGTTACGAAAAGTCGTCGATGCGTCACATGGGGCACTGGCGAATCCTTTCCTACCGGGCTTTAACTTGCCAGAAATTTAGTTAGTATAGTCGCATTCCTTCTCTTAGCCATTCGCACCGAGATTCTTTCCGAAGAGTATCTCATTAGCTTGGAGTTGGCAGACCCACAGGGTCTGCTGATTCTACAGATTTCTTTCTCTTCTCTCATTCTCGGGAGTCTTCGGTAAAGGTTTTAAAATTTTCTGGTCGTTAAACTGGCGTTACGGCCAGGACGTAACATTATCTAGCCCTTCAATTGCTGGTAGGACACATATGTCCCACCTACTTTGAAAAATCGGAACGTCCAGAAAAATAAACATATCGACATCGTTAAGGTCACATTTCAAAGATGAAGGATGCATCTAAACATGAAAATTCGGCTAACGCAAGGATCGCACCTCTTTATTTTCACAGCCTGTCAAAAAAAATGCGGAAATTGCAAAAAATTAGAAATGAGCATAACTTTCAGGCAAATTTTTTTTACAGTCGCGGTCTCAAATGTATGGTTTGAAATAACATCGAAAATTTGTAGTAAGAAGGTCCGGTCGTAAAATCAATCAAAAACCACCCATAGCGACTGTGATACGCTCAAAAATGCACTTCCATTGATATTCATTAATGTTGAGTTCATTAATATGTTTGGAAACACACGAAAAATTTGTAGCAAGAGTATCCGAATGAAAAACTAGCCGTAACAATAACATAATATCGAAAACCACCCGTAGAAATGGCCATACGCACAAAAATTCACTTCAATTGATGTTCAGTTCATATTTATGTTCGAAAACGCATGAAAAATACTCAAATAATTTTTTTTGTACGTTGGGTATTCATCAATTCAGATTCAATGTTTACCAACTTTAAGAAACGCTTCGAAAAAACCAGGCTGTCAAAAAGTTAATCTGACGCGGCATCACGAGTATCTCGGTGAGACAACTAGACAATGACTCCAGTTGTGTGCAACTGTTCAGGGTTCGTGTACGGTTACTGTGAGTTACCGTAAACGAACCTGTTACATATGAGGCTTTCAACAGTACTTTTTCTAAATATCGGGTTTAGTAGTGTCTATAGATAAACGAAATTTCAAAATAAAAAATATATATTTGATCGGAATATGCCAATTCTTTCGTTTCCATTCAATCTGTTATATCTCAGAAACTATAAAACGTCTCGTTTATTTTGTTGGCTATGAAAAAATGCACATTTTAGTTTTTGAATGCACATTTTAGGTTTTGAAAACGAAAAAATGTGCGTATTCCAGCCAAATATTTCTTGTTAATTTTGAAATTTAGTCCATCCGTAGACACAACTGAACACGATATTTCGAAAAAATTTGAGATTTTTTTGGGTGGCGAAAGTACTGTAGAATGCCGCTGAGACCGAATACCCGTCGCGTACAACTTTGACGAAGTATTCCACCCGGCGCGGCCTGGGTCAAGGGCTGCCGGGGCTCTGATTTGACGAATTATTTTAATATATAAAGTTTTGTTAGGCGCCAGTCAATTTCCGTAATTGACAACGATAGTATAAAGATAATATTCTTCGGCTAGCCGCGGATTGCATGGGGTTCTGCTGGAGACCCGAGGGAAATTGCAAGGGTAAGCGAGAAGTAAAGAATTCAAGTAGACAAAAGTTACTTACAATTGCTGCGTTTATTTGACGATCACCGTCAGTTCGCTCGACTCAATTGTCGAATTAATTCCACCCCCTTCAGTAGACGAGTGGTTCACAGTTTCACAAAACGTCGAACAATGGTCGACAAAATACAATAATGACCGACGAAATAGTCGTCGGAACACAAAATCAATTAATATAATAAATCAAGTAATAATTAGGGCGACAAAATAAGCGAGACTCCTCGAGGAAAATAACAGTGACTGCCCGTTACAGACGTCGGCGGGACAGTGAAGATCGTCGCTCGATCGCGCGACGTCGCGCGTTACGCGTGACGCGTTTCGACCGGCCCTTTGCCCTAATTGGTCGATATCGGCGAACTATTTCGCCGCGGCGCGTTGTCGCAGCCAGCGTCTTCGCTACGCGGTCAAGGTGTCGGTTGGGCGCACATTGTTTCTCGAGGTAACGCCGAAGAGTTTTTTTTTTTTTTTACCATTTTTGAATTTTTGGCATCACTTTGAAGTCAAAAACGCGATTTTTGCTGGAAAAATCAGCCTATTTGTTATTGTAAAATTGATAATTTTAATAAAAATCGAAAAACGCCTTCAGCGTTACCTGACGAATTATATGGAGAAGCACTGTGCCAAATTTCAGAACGATCGGCCAATTAGTTTTTGAGTAATCGTGTGCACCGACTTTCAAAATGATGATTTTCAGGAGAACGCTTTAAAGTCGCGCTCGGGCCGCGTGGGTACAGCAATCCGCGAGTATAAAAATATTCATAACGTCGCCAATTTTGCTCCGATTGACTTGAAAATTTGACACAATATTCTTGAGATATTATGCATTCAGTAAAAAATATAAAATAAAAATGCCAAAAAAAAATTTTAATACCCTACCCCCCCCTTAATGCGCCGACGGCTCGCGGCAAGCGTCGTGCTAACGGACGAATTCGCGCGACTTATAGTAAATTTTATATGTTGTCGAGGAGCCGATTCGCGGTTCCGACGTCGAGGATGCGTTGAATTAAATTTCCTGTCACACCGCATACATGGATCTGTTAGGGAAATGAAACGCCCTACGCGATACGGACCCCGCCCTACATCTCACGCGTTCTCTTTCAAAAATCGTCGTACTAATGACGTATAATAATACGATTACGATTTCGGTACTCTTCCATTTCCGCATTCATGGCTTGGTCGATATCTTTCGTTAGTGTGTTAGACGTATATTTGACAGTCTCGTCCACAGCGGGACGGACGATCTTTGTCTGAATTATCTTTATCATAGTGTTTGACACGATTCTCACGAATTCACCGCATATGCCGCGCCTATCCGGCTCTCCCAGTTTGCGATTTAAAGTCGCGCCCCGTCTCCTCGCTTCCTCTTCCAATTTTATCGACAGCCTCTCGTCAATCTTGTCCATGTTCGCTTTTTCGTCAATCTTACCGTTCAGTGTGCTGATAAATTTATCTGTGAACAGCGCTAATTCCGGCAGAGCCAATACGGCGGTGACAATCTTTCGCGTTTTCTCGAAACCTTTAACTTTCTTATCCGCTATCCCAGTTGCAATTTTCTCGGCCATGTACATCAAATCCTTTTTCAACGTTGTTCGCAGTATTTCGCCTCCCATTTTCTTTATCCAATTCTCGTAGTGGTGATTGCCATTGAGCTCGTCGAGTTGCAGCATCGTCCTGACGTTCCGGTTGCCGAGCATGGCCCGCTCTATCGGTCCCTTGACCTGGTCCATGATCGCCTGTTGAATCTGCGGCATTATTGTCTCATCTATGCCGTAGTTCACCAAGTCCGTGATAACCCTCTTGACGACACCCTTCACGAGTTCTTGGGCCATCTTCTTCGCGGCGATCTTCCATCCCTCGCGCGTCGCTTGTCTCGCGAGTTCCGAGAAAACTGCGGTTCCCAGTCTCGCGCCCGCGTAGAGCGTCGTCGCGACGTCTTTCATCGCCGACCAACCAGCGCAGTACACCGAGATCACCAGGCTTATCGCCTTCTCGATTCCCCACGAAGTCCAACTGAAGTTACGATTTATAATGCAGTCCTTCACAGCGGCAATGATGTCCTTGATGCCCTCGGCGATGAGGAACACGGAGAATGCCGCGCCACCGCCGACGCTGAACACCATGAGGGCGCAGCCGAGAATGAGCTGACAGAAACCGAGAGCGAGCAGGGCCCACACGTTGAACCAGTTGATCGGCGGCCTGACCGCTATCGAGTAGAAGCCCATAGCGCCGTTGCACTCGAACTCCTTGACCTCCAGCTCGTACGATTTCTCGTAGCCCGTCAGCCACTTGGCGAGCTTACGAAACTCGACCCTCACGTCACCACCGCAGTCCCTTGCGGAACTTATCGCACCTTCGTTTCTCGTCAGCGCCTCGAGATCCTTGATCGCCGTGTCGATCTCTTCGCGCGTCGGACCTGCCGCCGACCCCGCGACGACGGTGCCCCGTTGCTTCCTCAGCTCCGCGAGTCGCGCCTTTATGGCGTCGAGGTCGGGTCCGATCGCTAAATCGATGGTGTTCTTCTGGAGGTTGTAGAGATTGAGCTTGTTGACGATTTTCGCGAC